>MU182974.1:135339-246775 GCA_016904865.1 Pissodes strobi | reverse complement strand
AAATTTTCCTTTTGAATAAATTAATCGAGACGATGTCCAAATAAGATATAATTATATTTTATAATTAATCCATAGATAAATATTAAGAATTATTCACAGATTAATTATTGCTTATGCTTGGACCTCGTACACGAAGCTCCTAGAGACGCATCGAAAGTATCGATACTTTTTGGTCAGTATCGATAACCTACTAGACTACCACAATATCGAAATAGAACTTTGCACTCAACGCGCGTTTTGGCTAACCATGTTAGCATCATTAGCATCTTCAAGAGATGAATAATAACATCGAGTTTTAATCAACTCAACTCCTAGTGATGCTAACATGGCTAGCGAAACGATCCGGGCAAAAATTATGTTTCGTTATTCGGATAAAACTGTGTAGTAGTGCATTTTGCCGAAGGTTCCAAACCCACTTGCATCTAGCCGGACCGTGCAAGATTCCATCTTTCGGACATAATGATGCGTATTTTATATTTTTATGATGTTACTGCTGCTCCCAGATCGGGTGGAAAGGTCTTGCACCCAGGCCCGGTCTCTTTCTCACACACACACCAAAGTGAAAAGTCTGGAGCTGATCAACAAACCCCATTCTTACGCCTGTCACACTAGGGACCACCAAGCTTGCTTGCCAGTTTCCTTAAGAACCGATCTCTGCACGTTGCAGTTGATGGACACATCTCAGACATTAACGGGGGCGTGCCTCATGGCGCAATACTTTCACCAACTCTGTTCCTCATCTATATTAATAACCTGCTGACCGAAACGAATAATCCGGTTTACGGTTTTGCAGATGGCATTACCCTTATTGTCTCCCAATTTAGATCAGAAAATCCAAAGAGCAGATTACAACAATTAATCAAGACCTGGAGAAAGTTCAAACTTGGGGCGACAGAAATTTGGTCCAGTTCAATGCAGCAAAGACCCAAGCAGCCACGTTTACCAGAAGGGCCAATACGGCAGGCCCTTACATCATTATGGCAGGATCGATCATTCCCGCATCCTCGTCAATCGGACTGCTTGGTGTGTCGGTCAACAGCCATATGTTCTGGCATGACCACGTTGCTACAAAGCGCTAATATTGCTCACACATCTGGGCTGCGCTAAAGCGCACCCTAAAGCTGCTGGATTCCATTCAGAAGAGAGCTGTGCGTCTTGTTGGCGACCCGGAGTGACCCGAAATCTGGAACACCGCAGACCCGTAGCCGAGATGTCCCTGTTTTACAGATACATTCACGGCAGATGTTCCCAGGATTTGGCCCACCTCATGCCGCCCCTGACAACGCCTGTCAGGCAGTCACGACAGACGGCAAGAGCGTACCAGAACTGGAAACACCTAGAAGATCGTTATACAAGAACTTTGTCTGGCGCACTGCATCACTATGGAACGCACTCCCAAGGACATCTGTTTTCCCTCTAATTATAACCTACAACTATTCAAGAACCGTGTCAATCAACATCTTCGCACACACACCGCTGGTTAGGTAGGTTGTAATTAGGGGGGAACAAATGTCCTGGGAGTGAGTTCCACAGTGATGCAGTGCGCCAGACAAAGGAGTTCTTGTAAAGCGATGTTCTAGGTGTTTCCAGTTGTACGACGAACTGTTGCGCTATTGCCGTCAGTCGTGACTGTCTGACAGGCGTTGGGGCAGGTCAAATCCTTGGAACATCTGCCGTGAAAATATCTGTAAAACTGGGACATCTCGGCCACATGTCTGCGATGTTCCAGACTATCTAGATTCCGGGTCAACTCCGTGTCGCCGACGAGACGCATAGCTCTCTTGTGAATGGAATCCAGCAGCTTTAGGGTGTGCTTTGGTGCGGCACCCCAGATATATGAGCAATATTCGAAGCACGGTCTTATTTGCGCTTTGTAGAGCAAGAGCAACTGCTGCGGTGTATAGAGTTTTTTGTTGCGAAATAGCGCACCAAGCTTCTGGGACGCTGATTTTGCGGTGTTAGCAACGTGGTCATGCCAGGACATATTGCTGTTGACAGGATTATTTCTTTCGGTCAGCAGGTCATTCATATGCCCGGAGGCACGCCCACGTTGATGGTGAATGTGTCCATCGACTGCAACGTGCAGAGGTCGGCTCTTAAGGAAACTGGCAAGCCAGCTGCAGAGAGAGGCTAGCAGTCCGAAGGACGGTAGTTTGTTGAGCAGTCCGTCATGACAAACTTTGTCGAATGCCTTTGAAATATCCAACGCAACCGACACTATATGAGTGACATAGGTCAGTATATCTCCTGTCGATCTCTCTTAGCGAAAGCCGTATTGATTATCGCTCACTATTCTGTTGTTCTCGAGGTACTTCAGTAGTTGCTGATTGACTACACGTTCCATGACTTTGGAGATTATTGGAAGCAAGGCAATTGGGCGATAGTTTGAGGGCGTGTTTTTTTGCATTTTTTAGGAATAGGTTGCACTAGAGCAACTTTCCAAGAAGATGAATAAATCCCTTTTCCGTAAGATAGAGAAAAAACGCCTGGAAAGAACGGGAAGGATTTTTACGAATATCACGGTGATTAAACTTGACTTCTGACATGGTAATGTTGATGTTAGATATGGTAGGGAGAGCCTTGCCGTGGGGGACGTCTAAGGTACACTGCGATGAAAACATTTTGGCGAGCATGTTTGCTTTTTCCTTGGCTGTAGTCGCCGTGAAGCCACGTTCGTCTGTCAAAGGTGGGAGAGACGTTTTTGTAAAGTCATTTCGTACTGCCTTTGCTACTTTCCTAATGAATTGTTCGAACGAAGTGTTCACCATTTACTTCTATTTAAACAATAATACAAATGCTGTTCAAATTCTTGACGCACATTTCGAAATGTCTCTCTGGATATAGCCCTACACGCTGCTGTAATGCGATTTTGCAGATCCTCGATGTTTTGGGGAGTAGTCTTATAAACTACCAACTTTAAATGGCCCCAGAGAAAAAAGTTATCCTGACTAAGGTCAGGTGACCTTGCAGGTCCTTCTATTGGCCCTCTCCATCCTATCCACCTTTGTGGAAATCTATTGTTGAGCTAATCTCGAACATATCTGGCGTAGTGTGGAGGTCTTGTTGAATAAATTATCGTCATACCCAACTGGTCCCTCTGATTTTCCACTTCTTCTGTAATAAGTTAATCAGTTGCTTCTTCCAGCATGTTCAAATACATCTTTCCTGTCAAATTCCCATTTAAAAATAAAGGACCCATTACAGCCTCTCGGAGAATTCCCGCCCAAACATTAACTTTTTCTGGGTACTGCGTATGACCCTCTCTGAAAATATGAGGTTTCTTATCACTCCAATAGCGGCAGTTTGTGTTTATTAACGGTTCCAGGAAGAATGTGCATTCGTCTGTAAAATAGATATTTCGAAGCAGATTGGGAACAAAATTTGGGGGAACCTCGTTTTTGAAGCTTGCGTTTTGTGTTAGCTATTTCTTGAAGTTAGTTTTCTCTAGTTGCGTGATAACATGCAGTCAAAAAAATTGAAAGTATCATCAGTCATCCGTGTCTTAAAATCGGATCCCGTATCGTGTGAAGTTGAACACCATGCTGTTTATTGAAATATATTCCAATGGTAAATGGTTTTATTTTTAATCAAGTTTTGTTAGTTGCTTTTCGTATACTTTTATTAGGCAAAACCCTTCTTCGCGATTCTGGCATTACTTCGTGAAAGTTAGACTTCAATTTGTTTTTAAATCTTGTGTAATAAAATAATTTTATTATTTTAATTCAACGTTCTCTCCCTTGATTTAATTCGAGACTTAGTTTAATTTTGGAACAATTAAAAATAATTTTTAAAGCAATTACTGTCGAATCAAATTTTACTAGATCAGGTGCTGGCCCTTGGTTAGCATCACACAGCATATTCAAAAATCCATCTGTTGGAGCAATCCACAGGGTAACTAGGCTCAACAAATGCTATCCTTATAACATTCAAATTATACAGGCATTAAATGAAGAGGGCTCAGATCATATATTAATACTACTCCAGGAAGCACAAGAAATTATGTATATACCGCTGGACTAAAGTGCCTTAATCCCTTGATTGATTGTTTACGGTGAGAATTTTCAGCTTTAATGCTGATGATGGATGATGAAAGTAGATGAAACACATTAAGGCTATTTCCAAATAATTAGCTTGCTCTTAGGTAAATAGTTTTTATGAATATATATATATATTTTGAATATATATAATAAATCTTTATTTTTCCATACAATCTTAATAAATACACTACGAAAAACGTAGGTGGTTGAAAAGTATAGTTTTAAATAGCTTTATGAATTTATTATTATATTTCTTTTATGCTTTGTGCCCCTACAAGAATGTGCGTACTCCCCCAAGTAGCAAATTAAATTCTATAAGGTTTGTATAAACAACTATAAGATATATCTTATAGGATACTAAAATTCTTATAACGTTCTACAAAACCATTAAATGATTCTTATACAACTAAAAAGAGCCCATTTTTATACAACAGTTTGTTATTATAACAGTTCTATTAAAAGTGTATACAACTCTTATACGACTGTTTTATACACATTTATACAGCTACTTTAAAATGGTTTTATAGTGTGTCACGTAGTCTCATCTATAAAATGGGATTAAAGCGGCACTACAAAAGTCTTACAAAATGGTTGTATATTGCATTATATTTTTTTTATAATGCTGATATTGCGAGCACAATGGAAACATTTTATCACTTAGAAGTTTAAAAAAGCATTATATTTTTTACTGAAAAATATCAGAACCAAATTATATTTTAAGCATGTTGTGAATAATATAAATCTAGGATGTGCATGCATTATTGTAAAAATTGAGACTTTTTTTTTATTCTAGCGCGAAAATGGCAGGGCAGTTGCTTAATAGATATTTTGTAAAATCATTTGCAAGGTTTGGACAGCACAAATTTTGATGCGCCGAAAATTTTATTGATAGATTGTAGATATGTGGTTGGCAAAAAAAAGAAGCGCTTTAATTTTGGTGAAGTTGCATGTAAACATTAATTTATTTTTTATTTTTTTATTTCTCTTTTTTTTAATGATTTTAATAGTTTATTGCTATGACAATACTTTCACAATATATTCTCTAAATAATAATAAAGCACATTTTCAAGTTAGTTTCATGTTTTCCAACTCAATTCAATTGCTCATAATGGCGGCGATAAACGATACAAGAATTCCTTATTTAAACATGGCGATTTATAATACAACAATTTTATCCCAAATAAATGCCTTAAATAATGTTTCATTGTAAAATGAAACGGTACCTATACGATAAAATTGTTTTAAAACGATGAATATTTAGGCACTATATAACTTTTTTGACAAGTAAATAATATTGAGATTCGCCAAAAAGTAGAGGTTGCCAGATCTTATATGGTAATATGAAGTTAAACTTTCAAAACAACTGATAATAATTTAATAGCAATGTAAGATTAGAAATTCGGCCTGAGCCTCTACTACGAATTTTAAGTAAAGGGTTTTATCATTTATAAATAATTAAACTTTACTTTTAACATTATTAAAACGCAAGAGAGAGTGGTTAGATTGGGGGCTTACATTTACAAAAAAATATCGTTAACGTATTTTTTTTTAAATACAATACGTGTAAAATTTTCTTCCAACTATAAAGTTTGTAGGTCAACGTGGCAACGATGCTCCAAAAAGTTCAAAAAGGCTAATGAAATATCAGCTGATCATGGCATGGCATCGCCATCATATGATCATTCGGTTGTTTAACGTGGTTGTGTGCGACTGGACAACCTACACAACCTTTATAAAATCTCTTACATCCTAACCTCAAAGTGAATGTATAATCAAAATTTGTTATTGTTATTGCGTCGTCGGTCGGTCATATTGTCAACTAACATATAAAATCATACAGTGGAAAGTTTGAACTTAACCTTGAATCGCAATTATAAATTGCTGTTAATGAAAGTATAAACTGTTATGATTAACCTTGTTGACAATTCAAAACAATACTTGAATTAGAGGTCAAAGTTTGGTATAAAAAGCTGTGCAGCAGCCCATACCGGCAGACTTTGATCTCCAGTGCGAATTACCGAAAGGGAAAAGCCACTCTGATCAGGCACGTTTAAAAAAGACCTATCAGTGTGAACTACCGAAAGGGAAAAGCCACTCTGATCAGGCACGCCTTAAAAGTGAATCAGTGAAAATTATTAACGCCATAAGGCAAAGTGCTATTTAAATTAACTACATATAAAAAAGTAAACTACGTAACTAAACATTCAGCCAGAACAAAGAACTCACTGTTGTTCCTATGCGTTGGGAACAATGTCGAACATTGGATTACTTGCAAGAATTTGTAGATATTTTTTCTTACAAGCTCTTTTAATATTGCCACTGTGTTTGTCATTTTTTTCCACTGAGAATTCATATTATTATTACTTTAATTGAATTTTTCACCCATTTAAATAAAATATTTTAGTGCAAAAGTGAGGTTACGTTCACTCACGATACACATATAACGTTATGCTGATTTCTAGACTCGTTTTTGACTCACCCGCGCATCTACGTCACCCGGGAAAAAATGTTCGTTTTGACGCTGTCATAGTTTATTTAGTTAAGGGAATTTTTAGATTTGTTTTGTGTTTATATATGTTATAGGATAATTTAAATTAAAAACTTATAGTATAATTATGCCGAACTGTGCTGTGGCTACTTGTAAGAACAATAATAGGACCACCAAAGGGAGTAATATTAAATATTTTCGTTTTCCTAAACATGAGTTAGCAAATCAGTGGATTCGTGCTTGTCGAAGAGAAGATGGAATTAACATAAAAGATGGTGAGTATCTTTAATTATTAAGGCTTTACTTTATTATTTATTATTTTTATTACATATTTCCACGATTTACATGTTTTTTTATGGCAGTGGCACACACTCTAAAGGGAGATCCTATGGCTAGAGATGGATCCTAATTTCGCGTACCGTACCGTGATTTTAGCTGCCGCTAATTCGACATTCGGGTGCTGCTGTGCCTTAGTTCCGTTCTTTAAACATTCTTTTTAGATATACCACGATCAAGTCACGGTTCACGGTCCAGCCAGACACTATGTGGTTAAAAAATATTTGGCAACATTTAAATAAGTAAAAAAAATAAAGCAACATGTATTATTGAAGTGTGATTGAAGTGAAACTTCTTAACGCGCGCCGGGAAGAATATTTACACATGCTCACATACGATGGTACCAGGGCGGTAAAATCGGTTAGGTTCTGTAGCGCTACAAAAACTCATTGATTTGCGCACCTAATCGCGCCATGTCTTCGCGATGTAATCGTTCTGTTCCAACAGTTCGTAGCCGCGTGGTCTAGGTGGTTAGGTCTCGATTCAATACCTCCTTGTTGTAGGAGGTATTGTTCGATTCGGCGGCTCTATCGGCGGAGCGGCGCGGCCTGAGTTCGAACCCCGTTGCTTTTTTAATTTTTTTTTAAGGTTAAGTTTCTATACAGTTTTATGAAGAATATTTTTTTCATTTGGGCCTTTTCTTTTTGTTAATTGAGTGGTATATTTTAAAAAACTACTTTTTAACGAAATCCATGTATGTTTTTTTTATTATTTTTAAGTTTATGTTTGTAAAAAGTGTTTTTTCTTCATTTTTGGTATGCCTTGGGTTAGTTTTTGTTCCTTAAGCCCCAGTAGCGAGCAGAGCGATGAAGTGAAATATTAGACAAAACTTGTAACTGGCACATCTAATATGGCGACTAAAATTCTGCATACGGTACAGACAAAAATGCTCTCACGTGAACATCTGGTTCTCCCCGACCTGAGTACCGGCGTGAATGGGGATTTCTTCTGGGCGGAGTCCCGATTTTCACTTGGGGAGAAACAAAGGTCACTTAGTGTTCACCACGAGGTCCCCCAATAGCGACCAGAGAGCCGGTACGCTACATGATGTTATCTCTGCCAAGAACGAAACGGAAGTGGTTTTTAATAGTGATTTACGAACTGAACACTTTCTTGGCTTAGCTGAGTTCCGATTCCGAACACCTCTCATGTAGGAAGAGCGGATGCGGATGTAATAGAGATGTATTGAATTCTTCAAATACTTGATTGTTTCTATGGAATGCAAATCGATAAGTTTACATCCCTATTATTTAAATCCCACGTCAGTGCTGCTCCCATGACTCGAGAATATACGAAGACGTTGCCCGTACCGTATCAGCGGGCTGCAGAGTTGCGCGTGCATTACCACAGCCCTCTTAAGAATTACTATTGTTGACAAACACCATATCTTTGTCTAGCGAATAGCTGTCAACTACTCCGTAGCTCAGTGGTTGGATTTGCATTATAAGATCCTTTACACAAATAGTGCACTATATAAAATTCGGCCTTTCTTATTGGTCGATCCGCATGACCCTCCGCTCGCTTCGCTCGCTACGGTGGCCTAAGAAAAGGAAACTAACCAAGTGCTAACCCAAACTAACCCAAGACATACCCAAAATCAAGAAAAAAACTGTTTAGAAACATAATCTTAAAAAAAAATTAAAAAAAGCAACGGGATTTGAACCCGGGCCGTCCGGGTGAAACCCAATTGTCTAAACCTCTACACCACAAGAGCTCTTGACAGAAATTGACTGCATCACGAAGACATATTGTAATACGAGATGGATCGACCAATAGGAGAGGTCGATTTTTACATAGTGCACTATTTGTGTAAAGGATCTTAAAATGCGTTGGATTTGGATGCTTCGATTCTCTACTCGGCATGCTGAACAGATTCACTAATCACGGAAATAATTCGTCTTATTTTATGATTGGTTAGAACCAATGTTTTATTTTTTTCTTATCCATAATACAATAAATAAAAATAGAATAGAATGTCTTATCAATGTTCCTATTTTTGGAATCATAAAATAAGACGAATTATTGAATTATTATTTCCGTGATTGATGAATCTGTTCGGCGTGTCGAGTATAGTGGCAAGACATGTTTTCCCAACATCTTGTGTGAATGAAAGCGTCTGGGTGCACCGAAATGGATTATTTCATGATTTAATTTTTCATGCGATATTTGGAAGGTTCACGCAAGTGGGCATGCGTAATGCGCGTAAAGTTTATGACACACACAAGGCTTTCAATCACCAGCGTCTAGCCATTGCCGGAAGCACCGATCCTGACTTCTGTCGAACGGCATGGTTTATGGCGCTGCTTGCTTTCTTTAATGTTTACATTTGTATTTTTACATTTTCACTTCATGCAATGTCCTCCGCTCGCTTCGCTCGTTGCAGAGCCCAGCCAACAAAAACTAACTCAAACTAACCCAAGGTATGCCAAAAAACGAACTAATAAAAAAAAACTGGCACGGGCCGCACCGGTCGTCGAACCAATTACTTTGCTTTTCTCGAAGTCTCATACAAACCCGTGAAGGAGCGGAGTTCGAGATCAAGGCTCCTGGTACCAACTAGAGGCTATTTCAATTTATTCGCGTCTACACAGGAATATCACTGTGGCTTCCTGGCTTCCGCATGCACAGAGTACGGGTGGCCGAATGTATCAGAATTACCCATGTTTTTACGGGTGGCAAGCACGTGCGAGGGAAAAGTTCCATCGGAAGCTAAATCGCCGAAAGTTACCCAAAAGTCATTAAAATCGCAAAGGCAAAAGTACGCCTTCCACGAGCGGAAGAATCTGATTTTACCATATGTGAGGGGGGGACAACTATAGCCCCTGTAGATCCTCCTCTTGGAGAAAGTGAAGGTAGATTGAAACTTAATAAATTAATGTTAACTGGAGCATTACTTTGACATACATTTTGTATTGGAAATATATCTACCCTAAAAAATATACTATGTACTATGGACGTACTTACCTATAGTTTCCTAATCGGAGAAATTTTAACAGCAGAATTCTTCTCTTTTGTGAAAACCGATTTATTGGTTTTTCAATAACTGTATTTATTATTATTATTCACAAATTCTCTGTGAACGCTAAGCATACAGAGACCAGAGAGGCTTTCCTCAGACATGGTTGATCTCAACCAGGTTTTTACACGTCGGAGGGTACTGAAAGATCTTTCAGTTGTTGTTGTGATATTGTAAGAAAACATTCAATATAATTTTCAGGTGCCTACGCATGTTTTACTGAATTTGAAATTTGCATTTATACTAAGGGTTATCTTAATATTCCAGGGGGGGGGGGGGGGGGGGGGACGGCCCCCCCCCCCTGTCGGCGACCATGGTCATGCAGGCGGCTCGGGTTCGATTCCGGTCGGTGGCAATGCATGTCTTTTTCTAAGTTTTTTTTTAGGATTATGTTTGTTTTTTTTTATTTGGGTTAGTTTTGTCTGGTTGCGCCTTGGAGCGAGTGTATCGAGCAGAGGATCATGCGTGGTCATAGACGCTTTTAAACAAACGCACCCGTACTTTGTACATGCGTAAGCCAGGAAGCCATCGTGATATTCATGTGTATAGACGCAAGTTTTCAATTTTCGGTCAATTGATTTCAGCACGCCTCATGATCTAGTGGTTAGATGGCTGTGCCTGTGACACGCATACGAGGGCCCGGATTCGATTATAAGGCGTTGCCGAGACAAGGTCACAGGACTTCTGAGTTGTTTTACGAAAAGAAAAAAATATATGTCTTCCGGTGTACCTAGACTCTTGTCTCGAAAATACGGTTCTAGAATAAATTAAAATTAGTAATCCGGCCCGAGATCACGGGCGCCTAGGGATAGGGCTAAAATTTCGATGCGAAACCGTGCATGCGCAATGGCGTAACAAGAATAAAAGGTATTGTTATGGCTTTGCAACAAGAACTAACCCAAGGCTAACGGAAACTAACCCAAAATTAATAAAAAAAGAAGATTAATGAAAAACAAACAGAACCTTAAAAAAATTAAACATAACATCTGTCACGACCGACGGGAATCGAAGACGCAGCGCAGAAAAGACACTCCTCTACTACCACACCACCGAAGCGTTGAAGTAATTACGCTAAAACAAAGATATGGATAATTCCAATACATTCGGCCATATTACGCATGCGCGGTTTCGCATCGAAAATGTAATCCTATCCCTATACGCTTGTGTGAATGTGTTTTCGGATCCGGCTACCGAGCGGAGCGAGAGACATTCCTGCCCATGTCACTCCCAGAAGTTGATATTGTTGATAGTTACAATTGATAGTGTTGATACCAAGCATTATATAAAATATAAAAGAATAAAAGGAAATACCCAGTTAAGGGATAAGTGACACCAGCAGAGACAACAGTAAAAATTTAATCGGAGATAAAATCCCTACAAACATGAATGGATAAACAACAAAACGAGGTTGTCGTAAGTTGTAAAATGACTCTGGTCATCTGATCTTAGGATGTTTTATTTTGTCAGCTGATATAAGACGTAAAACTTTTACATTCTACAAGTGGTGATGGAGGGAATTCGGTATGGACCTCCTCTTAAATTATACGATTTGTGTTTAAATGAAGTAGTTGGAGGATGCACTTCCATGTGCACATCATGCAGAAAAGATTATCGGTTACTGCCGAATACGGCTCTCTTGGATTTGTATGAGCGGGTAAGAATCTATTTAAAAGCATTGTATGAGTGATAACAAGCACTTCAGTTCTATCTGTCTGTATGTAGTTAAAATGAAGCTTTTTTTTATAGGATATGGCTAGAGTTACACACTTGTGTAATCTTAATATTTTCACTATTCTTAATTGAGTAACTTTATCATCCACTAAGCCATGTCTTCGCGATGCAACGAGTCGTTTCTGTTTGCCCTGATGGTCTAGGCGTCTGCATGGTTAGTTTCATGTTAGCCTTCACTTCGGTGACCTGGGTTCAAACCTCGTTGTTTTTTTTATTATTTGTAAAGTTATATTTCCAAACAGTTTTTTTTCTTGATTTTGGGTATGTCTTGGGTTAGTTTTGGTTAGCAAACAGTTTTTTTCTTGATTTTCTATATGTCTTGGGTTACGTTTGGGTCTGGAGCCCCCGTAATGAGTGGAGGGCCATGCAAAAAGTGAAAATAACAGTTAGAAACATAACATAATCTCAAAAAAAGTGTGTAACTCTAACCACAGCCTTTTTTATATCTAGCTCAAGCTCAATTAGAGTAAACTTTTATTTTTTTATTTCAGCTTTTTCAAGACCGAAGATTATGCATTCTTGCTAAAGAATTTAGTATCCTGAATATATTCGGCAGACTCCTATATGTAAAGGGAAAAAGTCACTTTCTGGTAAGTTGCTACCAAGCTCTCCTGAACCATGACGAACACCTCACAAAGAACCTTTATGAGACCTATGAAGAATATACTTCAAAGAATAATAGGCCTGATTTGGATTTAATAGACATGGGATTGCGTATGGGAGCATTTCTCAATGATGGAGGATGGTATGACTATAGCATAAAATTTCTAAATATAGCAGAAACAGTTATAAAATGTCGTGATACATCAGCCAATGTCTTGTTGCAGTTGTTGGAATGCTATCGATTGTAAGTATTTATTGCAATTGTATCCAAAATAATAAAGTAAAAAAAACAAATAATGCTTTTTGTACAGTATTAAAGTTTTTAACAAAGCTGGTAAAAAAGAAAGGTAAAATAAGATAAATGAGAAAACAAAAAATTCAATAAAATAATAGGTATATAGTATTCAGACTATTTGATTTCATAAGGCTTAGCATGCAAGTATGAGACATATCTCTGACACTAAAGCACTTTATAATAGCCTTCAGGAATACTGCTTTATTATATGGACGCCATATTGTCACTACTACAGCAACACGATTGAGCAAGTTCAAAGTAAAGTCATTAAAAATCTTTTATATAAGTTGAGGTTTCCTTCCACTGTGATATGCAAAGCCTGGAGTATAGGTGCAAGTAGCTTGGAACCTCTACATGATAAAGTATTTGTTCTTATTCCTGCTTCATTTATTTTTTCAAAGAACATAAGAAACTAATTATGAACAGAGTATTTTTGTGAGTAGATTACTCAACAAGTATAATGGGCATTTTTCAAAAGTAGATATTTTTAGGCTACAATTAAGCGGCTAGTGTAAATATATAGCAGCCTGTTTTGTTTTAATGTCTCATTGTATTTACTGTTTGTTCCCTCATTTATATTTTTTAGTTTGCTGTTGTTTTATATGCTGCTCTTTTGCTGTCTAGGATGGGTAAAAATCTGTTAACTTCCCATTTTCCCACATTTAAGAAAAATAATTAAATTTCATTTACACAAAATTGTCTTATTTAAGAGAAAATTACTCTCTGCGCACAACTCACAAGTATTTTTAGTATTGCCCTTAATTCAAAATTAAAAAATTGTTTTTTGTCCATTTTTTTTTCGGAATTTTACAATCTAGTAGAATAAAGAGATACCTTTCTATGAGTGTACATTGTATGTCTTTTGTGATTATATTTTTGCGATTTTATTTTTACATTTTCATTTTTTATTTGTTTTTACAATTTAATTGCTGTTTTCGGCATTAGATTTTTGTAAGTAATGTGTGGTCTATTGGTTTTGTTTCATTGTGTGACTTATCAACAAATACCATTGTATTTCTATGACTAATAAATGATTTACTTTACTTTACTATTTTACAATATTTGCATTAGACACGTCACTAAAAATATATATTAAAATCAGGTACAGTAAAATTGTCAGATTAAATTACAAATCCAAAGCAAATCACATTACAAACACAATCATATTTCAGTTACATAAAGAACAACAGTAATAAACAAATGCATCTATATTACATAAGCGGGACACTCAAGCTTTACTGAGAAATGATTCAAACTCACACACATCATCAGCATACATGATCATTCTTCCCGAAACATATTTTGGCAAGTCATTCATAAATATTAGAAAAAGCAGAGGCCCAAGAACTGACCCCTGAGGTACGCCAGACACAACAGTATGAAGTGAAGGATCTGACGTATCCTTCCCATCAGAAATCCTGACATGCTGCTGCCGTCCCGATAGATAGGACCTGAACAGGTTTAGTACCACACCCCTCACGCCATATCCATCCAACCTAGCCAAAAGTATGTTATGGTCAACCATATCAAAGGCCTTGGATAGGTCGCATTCAACTGCTGCAACTCTTAGACTATATTGCTTGTATTTTGTGAGGTAGATAAAGAAGAACTGTCACTTCGGTCATGCTACCTTTGATTGATGTTTTGAATTGAAAAATTTTAAAAAGCAATTAGTGTATTATCTTATTAGATCCAAAGTAATGGTATTTTAACAAACCAAAAAGATTTTGTTGTTTTTTTATCACAGTAAAAATTATTTAGAAACTTTTGTCACAAATCAGTAACACCGTTCACACTGTTAGGTGTGACTGGCATTACATTTAGGACCGATTTCAAATATCCTGCGTTTATTTTATAGCATGAACTGCAACGCCGCAAAAGTAGGGTTCAGAAACTCGTGGAAAACATGAGCGCATATCTGACCCTCTTTTAATATAGAAACCTTAGAACCGCTGTTACGAAATTAAAACATACTAAAACGTTAAAGTCACAAAATGTACCTGATACTACAATTTTTCAACATGAACTTACCTTATATACACAACACAAACATCCAAAGACGTATAAAATATAGGAATCTAAGTATCTATTGCGTGTTCATATTAAAATGCTCAACATTGCATCCTCTAGCAGCAAAAATTCAACGGTTTTTCAAATTTTAACGTGACCGGCATTTCAATCTAAAAATATTATAAAATTGTTAATGTTTTTTAGTTATATATATCACCAAAAACTCACGAAAATTGCTGACACAGGGACAGGTGACACGGTTTTAAACCAATTATAAATGAAAATGTTTATTTATGTAGTAGATTTGGTTTTTTATGTCTGAAAAATGAATGAGATCTTTACTTTTCTTGAAAAAATATGAGTAAAGGCCTTTTTGTTTTTTTTTTTAAATTATATACTGTTAAGGACTGAAAATAGGAACCTAACAGATTTTTGGCCCAGATATAGGGTTTCAATTACAATTTATTTATTTATTTATTCATTAACGGGCTTAGCCCAATTTTGTTGAAGGTGTCTTCCTACTCTAGGGGGCATCTGTGCATGGTGGTACCCTGGATCTTTTAAACAATGATTTTTTAAATCTGCATAATTTTATAAATATTAATAAGTACAATCATTTGATTGTGGAGAGGGAATTTGAATTTTCCCTCGTAGGAACCTAACAGATTTTTGGGCCAAATATAGGGTTTAGTTTATGAGAGAAGATTCAATTCGGGATACCTTTTTCTTACCTCCAATAGATTCTGAGGAGCTTTGCGTTGTGTTTCATGATATCAGAAATAAATATTTCACACATTTGAAAACTTAGTAACTTTAGGATTACCTCAACGGAGTACCTATATTAAATTACTATTTAATATTGTAAATTTTTATACCTTAAATTGTTTATTTTTTAATTATGTCTAGAGGAATAAAAGAACGTAAATACCTACTTCTACATTTTTGAGTTTACATTTTGCATTAAGTACCTACATATTATAGTTATTTTCATACATAGGGAAACTTACTGACCGTAGGTATACTGTATATAACTGGATTTTTTTGGGCAATGCCACTTTAAATACCTAAAATACCAAGCAGTGCGCAGTGGTGTATTCATGGGGGTGACAACAGTAGCTATACATATATAACTTTCTTTTTTTTTTTTTGAAGTGAAAACTTCTTTAAGCGCGTTTTGCGTTTTTTCTTTGTGGGGGGTTGAATGAGATCGAGCCGTCACGCTGTGATATGTAACGTCACGCGTCACGCTCCTTCTACTGTCATGTTCCCGTATAGGTAGAGGGCCGAGATTTTCAGGGGATGTAGCCTGTAGTAAAAAGAAGATCCTGGACGAAAACGGGACCCCGTACCCCTCTCCGTTTGGCCAAGGGAAGGGAGAGAAAGAAAAATTTAAATAATTCATTTCAGGAGAACGGGGTGAAAATTTTTATGGCAGGTGCGCCCCATGGGGGGCCACCTTAGACCATACGGGAGGGACCGGGGCTCTAATTTAGGGGCGATTTTGGGAAAAAAACCGTTCCCGTATAGGTAGAGGGTCGAAACTTTCAGAGTATGTAGCCGGGGTAAAAAGAAGATCCTGGACGAGAACGGGACTCCGTACCCTCTCTGTTTGGCCAAGGGATGGGAGAGAAGGGAAAACCTAAATTATTAATTTCGGGAGAATGGGAAGAGGTACAGGGTCGAAATTTTTATGATAGAAGCGCCCCATGAGGGACCACCTTAGACCATACGAGGGGGACCAGGGCTCTAATTCAAGGGGGGATTTTGGGGGGAAAAACGTTTTTCGTCAGTATCTCCGCAACGAAGGCAAGCATTTTCTTGTCTTGTCTTAAAATATTTACAAGGAATAAAAAAATCTTGTCTTGACCATTTCTTGAGAGTTGGTGTTTAAAAGTCGTTTCTTGATACATTGCCAAAAAGGAAAACCCCGTTTAAAAGTCGGGATGAGATCGGCTGATGTGATTGTTTATACTTTATGCGTAGAATCGAGGGGCACGCGGTCATGATAGTAGTTCATTCCTTCATAAATAAATTTTTCATAATTTAAAAAAAATTACGTAAATTCAAAATTTCTGTACGCCACTGAAGTAGATCCGCTGAGCAAAGCTCTTTTTGACTTTAATATCTTAGGCCATAACATATCCAAAAATAATAAAAAAATCCTTTGCAAATAAAAAGTCATTAAGCATTAACAAATTATCCAATTTAATTTAGCCCACAAGATATAGCTTTACCAAACTTAAAGTACAATTTTAATTTTCTTTGTATTGACCTCATTATTTGATAGTCAATATTCTGAACCATTTCAAATATTTTTTGCCCATTTTTACATATTTATTTCATTTGGCCGATTTGGCCGCCACTGAAGTAGACTTGCTTTGCAAAGTACTTTTTGATCCCAATACCTAAGCCATGACATATCCAAAAATCTTTGAAAATAAAAAAGTTATATTTTTACATAATAATTTTTTTATTATTCCATTAAAAATGTTTCAGTGCTTTGTTTTTTTTTTTCAATAAACTAGCAAACAAATGAGTTTTTTTTATTTTTTATTTTCAAGAAATTTCAAGATTTTCTTGATTTCTTTCCAAGAAATCTTGGATTTGAGAAGTAATTTCTTGTCTTGTCTTGAAAAACGAGGATCATTTCTTGTCTTGAAATCAAGACAGTGTGTTACACATAAAAATCATATAAGAAAAATAATGATAATTACTTACAAATTGCACGTGTTCAAGATAAACTAAACTTAACTAAAGTGGTTTGCTTTAATGATTTTAAGAAATTGGTTGTGTGATATGAAAAAAATTAAGTTCAGTTTCATTACTAAACTGACAAAGTCTTGTGATGGGTGAGCTCAGACCATGGTTTGTCTTATGGAAGGGAATGTGAAATGTGGTAATGCTGCATGTCGTAGAATGTTATATTCTGTAGTCAATTCAATTCAAAATATGCTTTACTGTTTAAGTCATAATTATGGCTTATTAACAAGCTGTTAGGCTAAAACCAACAATAAGATGGAAATACAACAAATTATAAACAAACTACAGAAACGAAAAAATTATACAAAAAAAAAAATGAAAACTTGAAGATCACATAGAGGAATTTTACCTAAACCAACAGGAATGTACAAATATAAATATAGACACTAAATTTGTCATTAACGTTAAAGCTATCTTACAAACAAAACAATACAATTATGTGTGTCAAATCACACTGCATGCTCATAAAACTCTCGTAAGCTGTAATATGCTTTTTCAGTCAGCATCCTTTTTACTGCCCTTTTAAAGGACTTCAGAGTATGACAGCTTTTAAATTGGTGAGGAATAAAGATATACATCTCCCTACTCTCATAAATAATAGAGCTCTTTGTCAAAGCCCACATTGGAATTGGCAGTTTTAATCTACCTGTTTGACGAGTAGCACTTTCATGTAATAACTGGCCATTTCTATGCTTCTAGACCATAGACAACTGGCTCCAATACAAGCAAGGAAGGCAAGATCCTCCTCGAAGATCGACAGGACTCTCAAGGGCCATTGCACCGCAAACATATCTTACCGCTCTCTTCTGGAGAATGTACAATGTAGGTACATCACAGTTTGGTTAGAATATCCTCAAGAAGAAATGCCATACCGAAAGTGTGACTCCACCAGCACATGATAAACGGTCCTTGCTGCTCCGAAGCCAATTTCGCGGGCAACCACTCTCAAAGTATAACGCCCAGATGCAACCCTGATCGATAAGATATTTGTTTCGACATTGTAACCCTTCATCAATAATCAGCGCAAGAAACCTGGTCTCCCTCTGCCTAATTACAGGAGAGTCCCCAAGATAGAAAACCGACCATACTGTTTTTTTTTGTACATTAAACACCTGTCGATTAGCATCACACTCACATCAACATCAAAACTCTGTGAAACACCAAAATCCACTTTTTCGATATGAAAAGCTTCATGATCGATAACCACCCTCTGACTATAACCTCTTAGATATGAATGGAACCAGCTGCAAGCAACTCCACGAAATCTGTAAAAATTAAGTGTCCGCAACAGTATTTGATGACTCACACAGTCGAATATGTCACAAAACTGCCGCGGCACACTCCTCATTTATTTTAAAATATAAATGCTGCAAAAACTGGTAATTAGCATCATTGGTGTCCTTACCAGTCTGAAGTCCAAATTTACCCCCATGAAGTATCTGTCTATGACAAAGAAATGATGCTACTCAACACTCAACTCTTGGTTAATGTTTCTATAATCTTTGAAAGAGTGGACAGAAGTGATACAGGTCTGTAGTTGCCTGGATGATCAGACTCACCACCCTTATACAGGGGAATAACTTTGGCCATTTTTAAGCAAGCCAGGAAAACACCCGAAGGCTGTGACAGGTTAATTGGCATTCATCAAAGGCCTTCAAAGCACGGGGTGACATGATCATGAAATTTTTATCTGCCAAACAAACCATCATACCCTGAACAGTTTTTGTTTCTTATGGAGGCCACAGCACAAACCACCTCCTCAGGATCCATTGGATTAAAAAAGTATGTATATATAAATAAAACGTTGGCAATAACGTAGGCAATATATGACACACTACTTACAGAAACAAATTTGATATAAAATTCCAACAGTTTCCAAATAAGTACTGAAGAAAGCAAATGCAACATGACTTGTCAGTTAGATATTTAACTTATAGATCATCTTCAAAGAATTATACGGTAAAATAATAGGTCTTCATAATCCGCAGCTTCTTCATCTCTCCTTTAAATATTTTTGGAACCTGTATTTTTAATATCAAGGGGAAAATGGGTGAAGATATTTATTTATTGAAGAACATACACTATAGAATGATATATTCTAAATGGTATGGTTAGACTATATACTAGTTGTTGGACGAATACACGCAATATAATATGATACACCTACCTATTCTACATAGAAAATAACTCTTCGTAAGAATGTTATCATTGTGGAAGTTAAATGTCAGCTCACTGTCAAAGATAACACCAAGTTCGCAGAACGTTTTTATACATTTTGAATGGGTTAGTACGTTTGCGGATTCGTAACATCTTACCAGAGACAACAGTGGCGTGCACACAATGAAAGCACAAATGCATTGCCTACCCTGATGTTTTGACATTTTTTATATTTTCCCATTTAATTTTAATCCCGATAATATAAATTATAATTTTACTAATAAGTATAATCCAAATTTAAAAAGCTTATCTTAAGCGCCAATTAAAATATTAATTATATTATGGAAAAACATCCCAGTCTACCACTCATATTACGCTACCTATATTAAACGGAATTATATTCTCCGACGGCAACCGCTAAAAAGCATTCCATAACAAACCGAAGGCATGCATTTATACCGTCAATACTGGATTTACTATGGAAGCGAAAAGCAGTGCTTGAAAAAAAGACAGCCAAATGAATCGTTACATAAAAAGAAAAGAGACAAAGCATGCGAAGATGGTCCGGGCCGACCGACGGACGCGACGCAACGATAAGTGCTGTTGCCAAAATGTGCTCTCTTTAATTAATATTTTGATTTGATAGACATTCTTTTTTACCAAGGATCATATTGTTATTGTTTTTTTGCGCTTTAGTAATTAGCTTGAAAGCGATTACCGGTTACATCATTACAGTGTTTGGTTAAGAAAGCTTTAATATTTAATAATGTTTAAAATTACAGTACATGGGGCATCCCTAAATTTATTAATATTTCGATATCTTGGTATTAATAACGCCATGCATTTTTTTTGCAAGAAACTGAAACCCGATAATACAACACCAGCATTGGCCAGCCATAAATAAGAATAATCTCAGGTTCCCTTTTCCATGTGCTCTATTCTTGTGTGAGATTGGGATTTGACGCCCTGCGCTTTTAGTTATAGTTTTGAAAGTTTAGTTAGTTTAGTACCTATACAAGGGGTTGTTGTTTTCTTTGTGGGTTAGTTTTGTTGGTTAGAAAGAAAACCTCGATATTTGAATAAAAAAATCCATGACAATTATTAGTGGCTCTGCGGGTGTCGTCATAAAATTAAAATGTATTGTTGGCTATGCTTACTCTTTGGCGAAGAAGGAAATTGTAGAGTAAACGTGGGTATATTGATGTAAATAATGTCAAATGTCTCAGAAAAACAAGGCCATTCCACTAACCATTTAGAACGCGTTTTCTTTGCATAGTTTGGGCGAAACTCGAATTGAAAAGGCTTTATGCCTACATTTTTTGGAGCCTCAAAATGGACGTTTTTGGGCGTGGCACCTGAAAAAAAAAAATCTACCTACGGCGGCGCCTGCAGCGGGCTTATTCATTCTGTATCATTTTCTATTATGTTGCCTACCCTCTCCTAAATGGCACTGCACGCCACTGACGGGTAACTGTCCCCGTAAATTTGTCCATTGTTCTTTAGCTCTTTTATTTTTTTTAATTGACTTCAAGTTCATAAAAAGCATATTTTAATTACTTACGTACTATTATTAGTAGCTAAGATAAATAAAAATCTTTTTCAGAAAATAAAGCAACAACAAACAAAACTGTTACATAAAAAGCCAATCCCCACTGCCACAAAATAGCACAGCAAAAAATGACAAAATAACTAACAAGTTATGAAATAACGTAGGTAACTTTGGTTAGGTTGAAAATATGAAAATAAATATGCCAAATAAACTTTACTTATAACCTACCGTAACGTGCTAACCTTTACCTAAGAATATATATTAACATTTATTAAAACTAAAAAACAGGTTAGCACTTTAAAGGTAACTTTTATAGGTTATTTTGTGCACTTAACTATAATAGGTTAAGTGATAATTTAGTTAAACGCTCTAAAAGAGACCTTTTATACTTATTATTATTATTATTAAATCTTTATTTAGCGATAATTTGCTAATTTACAAAATTATAGACTCAGGTCTTATATTATACATAATCAAGCACTAAAAACTATAAAATTGCAACATATACAACAAATATTAATTATAACATTCATGAAGAAAATAAAAACGAACATTCTAATATAAAATAATGTCAAGTATGAATTACAAGTCATAACAATACAACAAGCAGACAATTATGATATCACAGAGTATTTAGCATCACACAATACACTACAAATTGTCCATTAAACATTGTTTCCGCTTAACCTTAAACAATGTAATAGTAGCGCAGCTTTTTATGCTCCGTGGTAAATTGTTGTAGTCTATGAGGCCGTTGTGAAATACACCTTTCTCTGTACTTTTTTTATTTTTTCTTTCTACATGTAAATTATTTTGAGACCGAGTATTATGATTATGAACATAGTTATTGTAAATTAATTTTTGAGTTAAGTAAGGCGGGCTTTGTTTGTTAACAGCCTTATAAATAAAAATCATTGTTTGATATTTCAAAAACTGTGCTACAGACAACCAGTTTAGGCATTTAAGCATATGTCTGATTGAGGTGTCTTTTGGAACTTTGATTATTCTCATAGCCTTATTTTGTAACTTCTGCAGCCGGTCTTTTTCATTCTTGTTAGCCATATACATAATGGTTGACGAAAACGTTAAATGAGGTAGTACTATTGTATTATACACTAAAATGCGAGACCAGAAGGATATGTGACGCGAAACTCGAGACAAGAAATTAGTGTTTTGCGAAATTTTGCTGTAAATATATTCGAAATGTTCTTTGAAAGTTTGCTTACGATCTATTATGTATCCTAAATATTTAAATTTATCCACTGCTTCACTTTCATTTTCTCCTATTAGGATTTTATAATTATTTTTAAAGACATCATATTGACTATTGTTACAAAATATCATAAATTTAGCCTTTTGAGCATTAGTTTTTAATAATTTTTTTTGCACCAACAGTAAATATTCCCCAAATCGGCGTTCACGTCATCCACGACGCCTTTGAGGTCATTGCCGCAAAAGTATATCAACATATCATCCGCAAATAGATGTATTTTACATTTGGTAACACTTTTTACAATATCGTTAACATATAATAAAAATAAAAGTGGTCCTAGCGTACTTCCTTGTGGCACTCCATTATTATTTATTATTGCATCTGAGCATTCTGCGTTAATTTTGGTTACCTGTTTTCTATTGATTAAATATTGTTCAATCCAACTTAATGCTGATCCTGTTACATTATAATTTTGTAGCTTTCTTAATAGTAATTTCCTATCGATGGTCTCAAACGCACGCTGCAAATCCAAAAATACTGCGCCTACCATGTTACTGTTGTCAAATTGGGTTTTCCAGTCATACAAAATATTTTGGACAGCACTTTCACAGCTATGTCCTTTTCTAAATCCAGACTGATTTTCATATAATATGTTGTTTTCATTTACGTGAGAAATAAGTTGCTGATAAACAATTTTTTCAATAATTTTTTCAATCGTTGGCAACATATTAATCGGTCTCCAATCGCTAGCTTTACTTACATTTTGTAGTTTTGGTATTGGAATTATGGTTGATATTTTTAAAGCATTTGGTATAGTTCCAGTTTCTCGAGAATAATTAATTAAATTTAACAAAGGATCCTGAATGCTAATAATAATATACATTTTTTAAAAACTCCGCAGGAACCTCATCCGGACTACCCTTGTTTGGCAGGTCAAAAACAGTCTTTTTAAGATCTTCTGACGATATTAAATTAAAATGGACAATGATGTCCCGGGTGTTGTAACCAAATCTGGACAGTCAGTGTTATTTACGTCTATTTCCGATATTATTTGATTAATACTATCGACGTAAAATTCATTTAGTTTATTACAAATCAGATTTGGTTCTGTTACCATTTCATTATCTATTTCAAGTTCGTCTAGTTTAAATGCTTTCTTATCCGAAATAAGCGGTTTTAAAGTAGCCCACATTTTTTTGGATTATTCTTACATCTATCTATTTTGTTGGCGTAGTAGTTCTTTTTTTCTTGCCGTATTATGTTAACTGCCTGGTTTCTTTTTCGTTTGTAAACTATCTTGTTTTCATTTAATTTATTACATTGGTATGCTTTATAACTATCGTCTCTCTGTCTGATGGCTTGTTGAATCTTATCGTTCCACCATTCCTTATAGTAAACTTTGATTTTCAATTCTTTTTTCGGTGCAACCTCATTTAATATATTAGCAATGGTTGAAAATAGATAGTGATATTTTTCGTCGATTGATCCATGAATATAACTCCATCTTATTTGACTTAGCCTTCGGGAAATTTCAATATTATCTATTTTACCACGAGAAATAATTTGACGGTCCACCGTAGTATTATTAAATTTACCAAAATCTGTAGCCACTATGTACATGTAATGATCTGTTATTTTTGGTTCCGTGATAACTTTACATAAATTAACATCACAATTACAAAAAACCAAGTCAATAATACTGCCACCAGAATCTAAGGGATGAGTGATATCGGTAACCAACTGCTGAAATCCTAGATCGGTCATCAGAGTATTCAATCTGTTTCTATAAGTACTTTTTTGTAACCAGTTTATATTAGTCTCCAACAATTACCGTTGATGTTTTAAATTCAAGAAAATTTTCATTGCCCCACTCTTCTAAATTAGTTAAAAAGTCTGCGCTACTACTACTGGGGGAGTGGTAAATACCAACAATTACATTTTGCTTGGAACAATAAGAAACAGTGACCTGCAGCAACCAATAATTCCTATCAAAAACGAACGACTTCTGTTTGACTATTTTAATATAATTTCTTATATAAAACAGCACACCTCCAGTATGTCTATTATGACTGTCACACCTAACAATTTGATAACCTTTTATAAATAATTCTTGATTACCGATTTCATTTATAATTCTTGTTTCAGTCAAACAAATAACCTTTGGTTTATGGTCAAAAGTATATTTAGAAATTTCGTCAAAGTTAGATATAAGACTTTGTGCGTTAAGTAGAATTACGTAGTTTTTCGAATTTATAAAAAATTATTTTTTATATTGTCGCTTCTGCTACTAAGTTCAATTTTATTCGCAATATTTACAATACGATCAACTAGACTAATCTTAGTACTATAACGCATACGCATTCCGTTCCCATAATCAAAGCTGGTACTGTTAGCAAAAGAATTGATGTTTATAAAAGAGCTACCTTTGTCGAAACAAAGTCCATAAAATATTTTTTGGTTAAATTTATCTACAAATTTATTAAGAATTTTTCTTCCATTCCAAAGAGGAATCGAACAATAAAGAAGATTGGTCTTAAGACTGACCATTTTTAAACTTTCAATTGTTTTATCTGATACAGAAATACCTTTTAAACAGTTTACTAGTCCCCCCATAACTATAACGACTTCATTCTTATCATAGTCATTTGTAAGTTTGTTTATATTTTCAACAATATTATCTAAAGTAGTATTATATTTAAAAATAGAGAAAACCTTGAACCTATTGCTTATTTTTTTAGTTAACATGCTATTAATTCCTACCAAATTATTGTCTCCTAAAATTAGTACTTTATGTTTATTGATATCACAATTATTATGTCTTTTTAAGCTGTCAACGCTTGCATTTTCTAAAATCCCGCTTGCGTGATTGTTAACCACCACTTCTCTCCGACGAGGGTTAAGGGCAGCTAATTGCTTCGTTAACTCATCAATCTTTTCTTGACCCATTTTAATTTCAGCCTCAAGTGTTCTCATAGTAGATATCATATTTCTGTTAATGATATCAATTTCTTCACGTTCCTGAATTAGCTGATTGATGTGTTCTTTTTCCTTGGACAACTCCACCTGAATGACGTCTTTTTCATTGGTAATTTCTTTAATTTGATAGGTCAGTTCCCCTAGTTTATTTCTGTATTAATTTTGCTGATCTACCATTTTTTGTTCCCACTCCACGGCATATTCTTCAAATTGCATAGACATTATTTTGTGCCTTTTAAAGCATTCGTCTCTGTGTTTAATTTCGTCCAAGAGTTTGTCATTTTTTTCTCTTATTTCTTTAACTGCTTGTATATTTTGGTTCTCAACTTCTTCCAAACGGTAATTTTTTTCGTCAATTTCCTTTTGTAATGCTTCCAGTTTGCTGACTAGCAGATCAGTCTCGTCATTTTTGGCCGTAAAATGTCTAATGCATTCATTAGAACATAGAACTTTGTGTTCTTTTAAAATTTTATACTTGCGTCTTACCATGCAACTCGGATGGATTATTCCAAAGCAGGATATGCATACGTAGTTGTTAAACTCTTTACTTTTACAGCAGCTAAATCCTTTGATTACTTCAGGTTTTGTCGTCATTTTTAATTTAATTTAAATACCTACTTTTTATATACTTTATTTGAGTATCGGTCGGTAACCAGTATAGTAGGCCTTTGTAGGTATACGGTAGGTACGGTATAAACAAAAAAATTGCTATTTATTAAACTAATAAAGTAAACATTATAAATATACGTTTACAACTCGATTACTTTTTACGTTTTATTTACTAAATCATAGTACCAAATATGAAATATTGTACTCACTGTTGTGAAAGGTCGTTCTAGTAATGGGGTGGCACAACCTTGGCGTAATATTTTTCAATACTTTAATAGTTAAACTGCTGTTTTATACAGAACAGAAATAAATAACGTTTTGTTCTTTTTCGGCCTACTATATCTTCTTAGTCTTGACTAAAATAATTTTGAACGATGCTGGTAAATGCATGTGAGATGTATTTCAAAATCTCCCAAGTTTTCTCTGTTGCAATTTTCCTGGTTCTGGATCTGTGTCCTTAATATTTATAGTTTTTGGTATGTAGGGTTCTGTCGATAATATTCCATTGTTGTTTCTCAAAGATTGAGTTAGCCTTTCAGACTTTGTCATTATTTTTGCAGAGTTTTGTAGTTTAGATTGTTCTGGAATGTTTTCCTTAGATATATTAGAAATGTTTGTCATTAAAACTTTAGAAATCGTTTCCTTGGATGGTACAGGCTGAGGGTCATCCTGTAATAAGTAAGAATGATCTGCTAATACCTGACATTACATGTGAACATTATTTAGATATTTTCTTTTGCAAAACCAAAATATTGAAAATATAACGTAACCTTAACTTCTAGAAAATGCAACATACACTCCTTTTTATTGCAATTAATGTTAGCAACATTTTTTTATTATAGGTAATCATAGGTGAAGCCTCGAGTGAGCATTAAAAAAAGGTAATATGTAATAATTAGTACCAACCAGAATAAATCTAGTAGTACCTACGTTGTCTACGAGATTTTCGGCTTAAATTGCAAAGACAAAATTCAAATTCAAAAAATTTTGGAAATTTTAAAAAGTTTGAATAAAATGCCTGTACAAATTGACTTACTGAATCTTCTAAGCCATGACCTTCATAAATAAATTCTGGCTCAGAAACTTCACAACTTCCAGTAATAGCAACTGGCGTAATTATTTCTAAAACTTTTTCTTCAGTTCCCTTATCTGTTTCTTCCTCTTTTGGAGGAGGCAAAGGTGGGCCAGCTTCTGTGTCCCGGCTATGAGTTTTGGTTTTGGCGTGTTTGCTTTTCACATTTTTTTTTTATGTCTACAAATGTCTGTAAGAAAATAAAATCATATTATGAAAACATTAACAGTAAAAATCACTTCTTATTCAATACTCCACAAGATAGGTATACCGAGTGATATAATTAAAAAAAAAACTAATTTTTACACACCCTCCGCCGTCTTTCGCATCTCACCACCTTAAATTTATTGTTTTCGTACAGCAGGCAAAAATAAAATTCGTTTAAAGTCATAAAATCCATGTTTGTTATACAAAACCTATCCCCCAATTTCTATGCTTTTGGGGGGTTGTTTTTACCCCCTTATGGTGTGGTTCTGGTATGGTGGAGCCAAAAACATGATTGCTGATTGCTTTACTTTACCTTTCTCCATTGTTTCCAGTCTTTTTTTGATCCTCCTGGAATTGAGTTGAGGATGTCTCTAATTTGTTTCCACAGAATTACACTTGTGGCATATGTGTATGAGGCAGAAAATGTACCCCGATACATTTCAGGCCTGCTGTGCACATATTCTATCAGGATTTCTTTCTGTTTGACCGATAGTGGCTTTGACTTCTCATTTTGATTATTTTCCATTTCCCACCTAAAAACAATGTTACAAGGTTAGCTTGATTGAAAAGTAAGGTAAGTTTAATAATACCAACTTAATTATTATTATACACTATTTGCTGTAATAATTCAGTTAAATTTGAAGTTTGAAGTTCCCATTTGGGCAGTTCCAGAACAAATAAGGTGCTTTGGTTATTGATATGCTCTATTATTCAATTATGAATCTGAACTTTTACTTCGGATTTAAAAAAATATATAAATTTCTACGAATTTTACCCACGTTATATGCATAAACTTAATTGAAATCGGGCCTAAAAACAAAATTAAAAGCTACAACCCAGGCAGCACAAGAAAAATACTCAAAAATGAGGTTAGGTCCACGCAAGGCGCCAGAAACTCTTGTAAACTGTCAAAATTTTCTGCGTTTTGGTTGGTTTGCCCAATGCGGCAACAGTGTTCCCAGGGACTGTGTTCTGCCTCACATTCCCCGTATCTCAAGAATACACTTTCTTTATCTCGGGGACCGCCACCGAGGATAGAATCCCGGGGGTTGCTCCCTTCTCTCAGTTTAAAGAATAGAACCCCTGGGGTGCCCCAGGAGTCTCATTTAGGGGCCCTGCTTTTTAATGTTTTCATTAATGATATAACCAAGAGTTTCTCATTTATAACCAGTCTATTTGCCGACGACCTAAAAATCGTTTTGAAGATATCATCATTCGTCGAGCTATACACCTGCAGCACCAGGTTGACCTGCTTGGCCAATGGTGTGCAATTACCTGCATGGACTTAAATATACAAAAATGTCACGTTATGAGATTTTATCTCTCCAAAACCCCTACTATATTTAATTACAGCATTCTCTGAGAAAAACTTTCGGTAGTTGACAATCCGCGACTTAGGCGTCACCCTTGATACTAGTTTGTCATTTATTCCCCACATTAACATAATCTGTAATAAGTCACTTCGGATGTTGGGTTAAGCGAACTACCTCCGAATTTGTTAAAGTCAATTCCCTAAAAATCCTTTATTGTTCCTTGGTTAGGCCTCACTTGGAATATTGCTCTTCCATCTGGACACCCTACTATGCCGTTCATATAAACAAAATCGAACTAATCCAGAGGAAATTCGTTCGATATGTAGCATATAAACAGCACATACCCACTGATAATATTGTCTACTAAAATCTTGAAAAAAAAAAACGCTTAATATAAACACCCTATCCTTGCGTTGCGTCGGAGACATCACGACCTTAAGCTTTTATTTACCCTTATTAATTGTAGAGACTACGATCCCCATTTGCTTATGAACATTACCTTTCATATTCCGCCCCGTTGTACTCGAAACACCAATACCTTTGCCCAACCGTACCACATAACTAATTATGGTACTAATTCGCCCATCACGCGCATTCTACGAATCGCTAATTCGGTTGATCTTGACTTTTTCGGCATTTCTTACAACCAGTTTCTTGCTGACTTAAAGATATCTGTAATAAGACTTAAACTTTTTCTACATTTCTTTGCATTGTATACTTTCACAATAACGAATTGTATTGATTCTAATTTTTGCTCTGCTCATGTTAAGTTTGAATTGCTAGTATTTCCTTATTTATTTTTGTTCTTTCATTTTATTTTGTACTAGTATTAATTTTACTTACTTATTTGTTTAATTTTATTATTGTTTGATTTTTATATTATTAATTTTACTACCACACTTTGTAACCTAATATTGGGCTAGTTCCGTTGATCGATGAATAAATAAATAATAGAATATACCTTGTTACAATTATTATGATTGTGACTAGAATTAAATTATCGGATATAGCAGAGAAGGATTTGCTTTTTTTAGGCTTCTTAACTAAATTTAAGAACTTTCACTAAAATTTTGTTTTAGAAAGTTATATGCAGAATCATTACATTGTCAATTCACTAATGCAGCAGTGACATGTAGTTCAGCTGAAAATGTGATAAGGAAACTAGAAGAATTAAATGCAGTTCCATCTCTTGCCGGAACTTATTGTAGTTTTTCCACGTATCATTTTGTCCGCAGTAATTTCGATGAGGTAAACTACTACTAAGTACCAATAGCTATAGTAAATAACTAAATAATTTACATTACTCGCCAGATAATTTGTTGGACTTTCGTGGACATCGTTAAACGCTCGACTTCACCCCCGCTGGAGTGCAATTTTCGCCATAGGAATCTTGCTTCTTGGTTTGTTCAGAATATTTCTAGAATAGTCGAACTATAAATCATCAAAAATCACTTTTTCTTCTATATCTTGTTCTTTTCTTGTCTGGAGACAGGCAATAGGAGACTCTTTTCTCTCTCCATGCTTACACCAAGCGGCTGTGACGTCGAGTGTTGTGGCCTGAACGCGCCCCAATTATTATTTTATGGTATTAGTTTGAAGGTGTGACCTCACCATATTTTTGTCAACTGATGCACAGTGTTTATGTGTCTAAAAATGTTGCATACTTTTTTTGGACCGAACTAAGAATGATTATTAAATTCATTAAACTACTTAAATACATATATTTTTTGCAGTCTTACAAATGGGCCCTAAAATCCTTAGAGTTGCTGTCTACGAGTCTCACAAAAAGGTGAGTTATACTTATCATACAGTATGTGATTACGCATTTTAAAATAATAAATGCTAAATTGTTTTTAATTATATTACTTAATAAAAAAGCCTGCAATGGTTTGAGATATTGTCTTAATGTTAATAATGGGCAAAAGCTAAGACTTCTTGGAAAATATCTGCCTTTGGAATGGAAGCTCAGGGATGCATGTTGTTTTCAAGTTTTATATTTTTATAAAGTAATGAAGGGTGCGAAATGGATAAATATCAATTGATATGTCGTTTTCATTATTTTTAGTGCCGAGGAGTTCAATTTTAATGAAATTGATGATGGGAGAATGAGGGGGGAGACCAAAAATATCATTGCTAGGATTTTATAGAAGACGATTCTACTTTTACTGTAGATTTTTCTCATATAGAGTGTGTGCCTAGTTTTGATTAACAAATCTTAAACTTTTTATTGATTTCACAGAAAATTTTATTCTTGATAAAAGTTGATTGGAAAAAAAATATATAATTTTGACAACACTAAATTTGAGGTCTATGAAGATTTAGGTTACAAAACTGCAAAATTTTATAATATCAAAAAAATCTCTAAAAAAAAAACGTTTCTATTAAGATTAAAATAAAGCAGATATCCATTTTTTTCTAAAAGTGCAGATAAAATATAATGACCAAGAAAAAGTGTTTTTCGTGCACTCATTTAATTCAATGAAACAAGATGCAGCTTTTTGGGCAGTTTTAATAATAATTGATTGGTTTTTTATAATACCAACGTTTCGGCACTGGTTTCTGCCATCATCAGGGCTAGTAATCTAGTTTGATACAATTATTATTGAAAAACATATTGGAATACAGTGTTCAACACTGTAAAAACCAATAACAGCGAAAAAACAAAAACAAACGTCGGCTGCCAAGTCAAGGTAGTAGTACCTTTGACTTGGCACATGAGAGTGGTCCCTCTACGTGTGTTTTTGTTTTTTTCGTTGTTATTGGTTTTTACGCTGTTGAACACTGTATTCGAATATGTTTTTTTAAGAGGATTGTTCAGTGACTATTATATTGGGAAAACGGGATATAAAGCTACGGGAAAATGGCAAGGTTAAATTCAATGAAAATTTGGGAATATCTTAGAAATATAATACTGTTCATCGCTATGTCGTTAAAATTTTCTAAAATTTCAGATTTTTTTTTAAATTTGAAAAAAAAAATAATTGTGTAAAAATCTTCCTGTATCAACATTCTTTGAAGTATAATGGATAATCTACCAATTGGATTTGCCATTTTTCTTTCACTTTTTCATAAAATTACGCAAGGTGATTTTGAGAAACAATCATAATAACTTCAGTAGTCGTGTACTAACAAACTGGCAAAAGCGCATTGCCGCCCGTGAACGCAAGAATATTTCGAGCTACGACCTGTGATACGTTATTTGGCTAATTTTAGCAGTAAACAAAGAGAACAGGGTCGGCTTTTAGTACGTGTTCTGGATCGTGTGCAAATTTAGTTTTAAAACTATTTTATAAACATTTGTGTCAGCTTTATGACGGTGATTGTTAATTTTTGAATAAGTAGTTAAGAAAAAACGCACATAGGTATATTAGTTTTGTTTTGTCTCGTATTTTTTGGGTTTAGACAAATCGGTAAATTTTTTGATCAGATCATTTTAGCATGCATAAAGTTTAACACAATTTTCTTTAAAAAAATATTGCTTTGATCATATTATTTTGTTAGGTTGCATCTCGGGTTGATTTACACATTTATGTTTTATTTTATTAACTCTCGTGACATGTGAGGTTTGGGATTGATTATACAATGTCGCCGTGCTAGGCTTCTAACTTTTTTTCTATTAATACATAGGTAGGTAGGTTTTTAGGTTTTTGAAGTAAAACTTCTTTAGCGAGGGCAAAGTCAGAAAAAAAAGGTTATCAAAGTGAAACGCAAGTGAAACTTTAATTAAGCATGTTCCATTATAGCTAGAGGGTTGAAATTTTCAGGACATGTAGCGGGGGTAAAATGAGGATCCTGGACGAAAACTGGACCCCGTACCATCCTCCGTTCGGCCAAGAGAGGGGGGAGAAGAAAAACTAAAATAATTAATTTCGGGAGAACGGAAGAACCAAGTAGTCGAAATTTTTATGGTAAGTGCGCCTCGTGGGGGGCTACTTTTGACCGTATGGGGTAGATCGAGCTCTAATTTAAGGGGGGATTTTCGGGAAAAAAAATTATATCCCTGCAAGGGAGCATCCATACGAATACCCAAAAATTAAAAAAAAATGGGGAAAAAATTGAAAAGGGGTAATAAATTGTTCGGAAAGTTAATTAAAGTATTATAAATCGAAATAATAAAAAAAATAATAAAAAAAAAGTTAGAGAAACGTGTTTTTCGGGGGAAAAAAGGCGAAGCAGTTTAGCTACGAGGTCGGGATGACAAAAATTAGAAGAAAAATGATTTATGAAAAGAAAATCAAATATTTTTGAAAAATGGGAAAAAAATGTTCGAAAATTTAATAAAAGTATTATAAAACAAAATAAGAAAATAAATTAATAAGAAAATACAAGCTATTCGGAAAGTTATTAAAAATATTATAAAATCAAATAAGAAAAAATATTAATAAAAAAAATAAAATATTGTTTGAAAAGTTAATAAAAGTATTATAAATCGAAATAAAGAAAAAAATATTAAAAAAGGGAGAACATAAATAAAAGTGTCGAAACCGGGGGCAAAAGTTGAGAAAAAAACTGAAAAAATTAGTACTCGAGACACTGATGTGTAAACATATCCTATATCGACATCATCGACATGAAAATCTAATGCCACCTTAGGCCGCGTGACGCCTGAATATAGGCAACCACTCATTTGGAACTGGTTGCCTATATTCTGGCGATAGAAAGAACACATTTTACACTAACGGTTACAGATAGCCTGCAAAACAAATTCCCGTCACAGATACCGCCTGACGTACGTTGTTTAATGTTTACATTTGTAACGTTTACATTAGAATGCCTAATATTACACTTCACGCATAGCCCTTCGCTCGCTACAGGGGCGCAACTAAACAAAACTGACCCAAGGCATGCCCAAAGTCAAGAAAATTTTTTTTTACAAATATAACCTCAACAAAATAAATAATAGGATTAAATCTAATCGAAAAAATCAACGCCAGAAATTGTCCTATGTTTTTTACTATACTCTTTGAAAATACCTGTTCAAAAAAACAAACAAACAAACACATTCGCATTTACAATAATACAATATTAGTTATTCGCATTTATAATATTAGTTAGAATCCTTTAATAATACTTACTGGCAGCTTCAGTCGGAGTGGATTAATTTACTGCTCAAATTCGACACGAAGGTATAATGCCACCATAGACATCGGTTATTCACTACCGCCATTTTGGGGCGGCATCCTCTGACTTGGGAAAGTCAATAATCAAATTTTGCAAATTTTAGAAGAGGGCCATGATTCAATATTGTTTTAAACGCCTGGGCATCTGAATAATAATTTTGACAATTCGTTTAATTTAAATATGCTTTTTATCGTCAAAAATCCGTTTAAAAATAATTTTAGATGGCAAAATTGTATAAAAATCCGAAATTTTCGGACTTTCTTAGGACAATAGCCGTGGGGACGAATTAGTCGTGGGTTTTGAAGCGGAAATTCGTTTCAAATTCAACCGTCTATTAAAAATAAGCTGTGCTATGGATTCAAATACACTGCGAATTTTTAGAAGCGCCATTTGAATCGTTGCAATCGCGGTCGTTCTGGATTGGCTTACTCCTCAATGTGTACGGGTTATAATGTCACTAGGTTTACACATTCCGTCCCCACATTTCCGTCCCATTTACCGAGATTTGCCCTCATACCGCCGCGTAAGATATTTACACATCAAAAATTGTTTTATAGAATGATTCTACACATGAATACTAACGTAACAATATTTTTTTCCCTTCGGAATTTCCAGAAAAAAAAACTGTCTGATTTGGCTCATAGCTTGGTCTCGAGCCTCATTTAATGCCCGAAAAAAATGAGGTCTGTTGTTTGGCGTTGGATGAGTTTGAGTTTTAAAAACCGGAAAATGTTGGACTTTAGAAGAGCCGAAATCAGTTACAAAAAATTGTTGATGCGCGGCGGTATGACGGTAAATCTCGGCAAATGGGACGGAAATGTGGGGAGGGAATGTGTAAACCGATGTGACATTATAACCCATACGCATTGAGGACCAAGCTAATCGGCCGCGATTGCAACGACTCAAATGGCGCTTCTAAAAAGCTAGTCGCTAGGGCGGTATTAGATTTTCATTATCATTTATTATATTCGCAGTGTATTTGGATCCATAGCACAGGTTATTTTTAATAGACAGTTGAATTCAGAATGAATTCATGCTTCAAAATCCACGACAAATTCGTCCGAAGACATGGCTATCGTCTTCCCAAAAAAAGTTCGGAAATTTCAGATTTTTATAAAATTTTTCCATTTAAAATAGTTTTTAAACCGATTTTAGACGATACAAAAGCACATTTTAAATTAATCGAACTGTCAAAAGTATTATTCAGATGCCCAGACGTTGAAAAGAATATTGAGTCATGGTCCTCTTCTAAAATTTGCAAAATTTTGTTATTGACTTTCCCAAATCAAAGGATGCCGCCCCAAGATTACTAGCTGGTAGTGAATAAGCTGCGTCCATAGGTTGATGTTATTCCTGGTGGCATTAGATTTTCGAACTTGTGCAGTGAGTAAATCTATTCCGATTGAAGCTGCCAGTAAATATTATTAAAGAATCCTAACTAATATTATAAATGCGAATGTATTTGTGTTTTTCTTACGCGTTGATGCATAAAATAATCAACCGATCATCATGAAATTTTGTACAGATATTTTCAAGAGTACAGTAAAGAACATAGGACACTTTGAGCTTTTACCCGCGGCTTTGCTCGCGTTGATTTTTACGGTTAGTTTTAATCCTATTTTTTATTATATTGAGGTCATGAGTCATTTGACTGGTCACTAATAAATATGAAGTTAGTTAGCGAAAAAAGAAACTGCCTTTTTAGTACATTTTTTTTAAAATGCGAAATGTGCTACTGCGTTACAACTCTAACATCAGATAATGAATCTGGCAAAAAAGTAAATGTCAATTCTTCTTTTGTTTTGGGATCAATATTTACTGGCGTTGGTTACTTCCAAGTAAATTACCTTACTTCCACCTTAAATATGCCACTAATGACATTGAATACTTTTAAAATAAGTATCACGGGCAAGTAGTGGCCGATTTTATTAGAACATCAGCTTGGCAAAAGACGGAAGAAGCTGCAACATAGGAAGCAAAATGGGCTAGAAATACTGGGGACATTTTGACGTAAATGAAACACCGAATATAACCGAAGTTAACTGTTACAGACGGGACATGGAGAAAACGATCGTACAGTGTTAATTGCGATAGCATGTCTGGAGTAGTAAGCACTTTTAAAAATTTTGTCATATACAGGACGGTTCAAGTTTTTTTTGGTAGCCACTAACTCTATTGATACGACAGAAATTTCGAGTAAAAATCAACACAAAAAAGATAAAAATTAGATTAGCAGGTAAAAAATGGAGAACCAATAAAATCTTAATTAAAACACCCACAAAAGATTATACGTAATTAGAATGTTTATTTAGTAAAACTATTAACTTTTATTCTTAATTAAAACAGGTTGTGTTTTTTACTTTTAGTAAATGACTTGGAGTTTTAATTTTCTACTTATATATAAAATTACACTAGAAGATTTCCAAAAAAGTGGTATTCAACAAAGTAACTAGTTTATGATTTACTGATATTTTCGCCGTGTTACCTTGTGTTTACTTGAAAAACACTATTTTCTATCCAACAATATTTCCTCGTATCAATATAAACCCCCTACAAACGTCGCGCATTATTTATTAAATAAAAAAACAGATTAAACCCGGCCCTGGAACACCATCTTGTTCCAAAATCAAATTATATTTCATACTCTCTTCATTCGTTCCTCTATCACTTGCTTTACTGCATGTTTGGTGAAGGTCAAAAGCGTTCTGATGATACCGTTGCCATATACGGCAAACCGCGTCTCCCTGCGTTGGATAGGCACAAATCTAGAATTCAACCATGCGGTCCGGTGCACAGGCCTCTTAATAATAATTGTATCAAACTAGATTCCTAGCCCTGATGATGGCACAAACCCGTACCGAAACGTTGGCGTTGTAAAAAATCCAATCAATTATCATTAAAACTGTTCAAAGAAGCTGAATCTTGTTTCAATTGAATTTAATGACAAAGTTATAAAAATTTGATTTTTTTCGAATATTTTTCCTGAATTTTCTACACAACGGTGAACATGTGGAAAAATGCTATATGACTGTTATTTATGCCTTAATAGAAACTAATTTTTTTGTGTAAAAAGTTTTTTGATATACCAAAATGTTTGTCTTTTTAAACCAAAATTTGTGTATGTTTCAATAACTTATCCTCAACTTAAAATTATTTTTTTTCCATGTGTAATTTTTTATCAAGAACCATTTTTTTCTGTAAAATCATTAATAAAACCGTTTTTCATTTGTTAACCAAACCTAGGCACATGCTATGGGAGGATGAGGAAAAAATGTGATGTGAAAGGGTTTATTCCATTAGCTCAATACGAAATCTAAATATCATTAGAATCATTACAAATGACAAGTGCTGATATTTCATATTTTAGAAAAGTACTCTGCAAACAAATGAACAACGCTAAACAATATTATAAATTAACCTTTGGACTTTGGACGATTCAGTGAAAAATAATATAAACATGAATATCGCCAATGTTCGAAATGTGTTCATCTTTTAATGATATATATTATTTTTAAATGTGAATCACCATTAAATGAACACATATGAATAAGACACTCTGAAGAAACTTTCAAAAAAAAATGGTACTATTATAAGCCTGTTCCTATTCTGTTTTTTTTTTTTAGAACTATATTGGATATCTTAAGGCAAACTTCCAAAGCGTGCGTAGTAAAAAGAAAATTCATTCAAGCTAGATTGCTGATAAGGCAAGCATTGAATTTAGGCGAAATGATGCAAATAAAAGAACAGCTGCCGACTTTTGCCGACATTCTAATGGATTATGGCTTTTTTCTGCTCAATTCTGATTCGGTAGGAGAGAGTGTATTTGTATATGAAAGGGCATTAGCCCACCGCACTCGTGTATTTGAGAAGAATAATATCCACATAGCTTTAGCACATGAAGATCTTGCTTACTCGTTATATGTTAATGAGTACAGTTCAGGGAACTTCTGGATGGCAAAGTAAGTGGTAGTTTGATTAAATCTAGTAGTATATAAATTAGTGACTTATTCATTTGATTTATCTTAGTAAACGTTACAATAAATACAGTCCTTTGTCCGTTATCAAACACACATAAATACTATTTTATCCAAAAAGATGTGAAGACACCTGTATGTCCATAAATCTATCATGATTAAGTCCAGTTCTTACTATTTTCGAAATATTGATATGGTAAAAGGGTCATTTTTCACACTGAATATCGCTATAAAATCCAAAATACTAAATCCGAAATTTAGTTCTTCCATTTGGGTTGTAAACTAAGATCATTTAAGTTCAAATATTATGAAAACCCAAGGTGGGAATGAGCATAATAAAAACTAAATTAGCTGAACACTGTGAAATGCAAAATTATATGTATTTCTAAGGTACGCAGTCCCATACATTATGACATTGGTCAGATACCATTGTCAACCGAGACGGAATTAGACACATTGACGTTTTTTTGGCTCTTCATTGTCAATCTGTCCGCACATCTCTGATATAGTATTGAAATCAATAATGGTGTTGAGTTTCATAAAGCACTGTTCAAGAGATTTTAATAATGGCTGTTCAATCAGGCATTTATATTACTCCTTGGTTATGCCACTTCTCGAGTGCTCTGCCCTGGAGGAAGTTCAGCATGGATCCATATATTAACTAATTAAGAGTTGCGACTATTTAAACCAAATTATTTGAATAGCGATTTAAGAAATCAAACTTTTATATTGCTCCTTGGTTAGGCCACTTCGTGAGTGCTGTTTTTCAGTTTGGAGTCCGCAGTATGCTCTGGAATAGGTTCAGCGTAGATTCATATGTTATCTAATCTATCTTTCAAAGCCTCCACCTGAGAATTATGTGTTGGACTACAGTTGCCTATACTCCAGCTTTCACCTGGCTCCTTTGGCGACAGAACCCAACAAAAACGATTTAGTGATGCTGTACAACTGTAGTCAACTATCTTGGTGACTGTGGCCGTCTTTTATCGCGAGTGGGTATTCTTGCTCTCTCAAGAAATACTAGATCCAGGCTCACTTTTCCTCAGTCATTTCACCTGAAACCAATGGAGCAAACAACTTCATTTCAAGAGTTTCTAAACTGGCCAACCTCAGTCAGAATCTCGACTTCTTTGTCGGTTTGACGATTTTTATAAGGCACTTCGTTAATGTGCATTTGGATAATAGGTAGCTTACTTCTTTCCGTGTTATAGTATGTACTCTGTATTATAAGATTTGTACCTTTTGTTTATAAAATGATGATGTGATAAACTTCTCTGTTTCGCATAAATTATTTTTGTAGCTTCTGGTATTTAGAACCATTTATGTAGGTTTTTTAGCCAGGATTTTTTCTTTCTACCTAGCCCTCCCCTACCCTTTATTTTGCCGACGATACGCTGTATTTATCTTTTCTACCGATGCCCCATGTAGGACGTTTTCCTCTTATTAACAGTTGTCAGCAATTCCAGATATTCAGTCAAGCTTCCAATCTTTGCATTGTTGCCACTTTCAGCGTCCACCCTTCCACATACATCATTTCGTGGCTCGCCATTAGGTACCCACCTTCAGGTATTGGTTACTCAAGCCTCAATAAGAGCTTTCTCAGTTTTATAAATGTTGATCTTGCCATTTCAATTCTGATCTTGATCTCTAAATCATGGTCCGAATCGTCGCTTATCGTATACCCCGAATATTTGAACGGTAGGCCATGCATTGGAATCAATTTAAAGTCCTGAAAAGACTGTAGCAATAGAATGCCTTAAACATAGGCACAAACTTAAGTCTGACATTATTCAAATCAAGTCAGGTCTGACGCAGACACATAACATTCAAATTAAAAAAAATGTATAAAGCGCTAGATGAACATAACAAGAACGGCGAACAGAACATAGGCATTCAATAAAAAAATGGAAATCCTAGTAACAAAACCGGTCCAAAAGCCACTAAATGAAGAAACTCAGGAAGTTCGTGGCATGATTCTTTTTAGCAGAATGTTCGTGGATTGCGCATAAAACGTAAATAGCATATATTTATCCTCGGTTTCCCTGCCATATGATCTAGTGTTTTGAAAGATGGCCCACTCCACAAATATCACACTCAGAAGTGTTTCCATTTCAATTTTGATCTTTATCATCTCTAAATCAGATTCGAACCGTTGCTTATCTTGTATCTTATCAAATGGGACGTAACCTCGTTCGTATGACGAATTTCAACTAATTTCATTACAAAATGGATAATGATTTGGATTTCTTAGAAAATTCATACCGCGTTAGACGACGGCTGAATCGGAAGGCAAAAAGAAAGTGTTAGGTCAACTCTATTGTAAGAAAACGGAAAACTCTAGGTCAATTTCATTATTTACACGATGAATTAAAGAGACACAGTGAAACGTTTTTCGACTATTACATAATGTATTGGGACATTTCAACGATGCAATTCAGCTATCAATTATAAAATGGTCGAAGATGATATCTTTTATCACGCATCTACCACAGTGGAGTTTCTGAATTTACAATGCATATCAGTTTTTCAGGATCCATAATTTGGCACAAAATACGTATGTAATTAAAAAAGCACACACATAACTACATCAACAAGTCAATTTCTTGACAGCCGAGCAGTAGAAATATGTCCGACTAATTCGACCGCAAGTCGGCCGTGGTTGGTTGCATTCGACCGACCAGTAGACACGCGTGAACACCTTGTTGCGCGTAAAACCCTTTTAAATGTGTTAGCGAGATATAATGAATAAGACTCGGAATAAGATACCTACCCTTAAGGATGCTGCCAGCACAACATGTGTGCTCCGACTTGCTCGTCGGCGTGGGAGTGGGTCAATTACTTACTCTTGACCAGGGCGCCACCAGTTTGAAGTATCCAAATCCGCAGATCCAAACAGGAAGATCCTCGGTCTTAAGAATCCATAAGGGCGATCCAAAATCGACGATTATCCGCTAAGCAAGGGCTTTTTCAAATCAACTACTATCAACTACGCTGGTTGGATTGAGACATTTCAGAGCAAATAAAAGACGATCACGTTCGTGCAGGTTTAAATTTATTGGCGTTCGTTATGTTAGACAACAACGTGTTGTCATATTTCTTTCAGTAACCAAAATGATATAAATATATAACAAAAGGTAAAATATCTCACTTGGAAACACTTAATAACTTGATATATGCTCACGAATATTGAACTAGCAGATGTAACAGTATGACGTAATAAATGATTACGGAAGATCAAAAAACAATTCCAACTAATTAAAAATAAGCGCAATATGCATAAGGTATCTATCGTCACATCAACTAATAATTTAAAGTTATCAGGGTAATACTTATTACTATTAACTCCGTTGCGCGTGTACCATGGTATACGAGTCGCAGTTGTACATAAATAAACCTTAAAATTTCAGTTTATGAGATACCGCTATGTAAAATTACTATAATCAGTTATTTATTCAATCAGAACAACAATGTTTATCATTTACCACAATATGAATTAAATTGTAAGAATGTTGAAATAAAACATAAAAAAACTATGAGCATTACTTGGATCACACTAGTAAATATCGCAGTTATTTACATACGCATTGGTAAGCTTTGCTTACACCTAATCAGTTCCAAAAATAATTATATCAATACTTCGCAGAAAGAAATAAAAACACGCAATTTACTACACGCTGGAAAATACTAATAACACGCCAACAACATTAGCGATCACAATTATAACCTAAACTTATCTTAACTGGTCTTCGCCGATGTCACCTACGGCCTTCTGCACATGGACTACAGCAATGCACCTTGGGACCATAAACTCTCAGTGGCATTTGAGGTAATCCCCATACCTCTATGGCTACAGTTGGTACCAATAAACCACAACCAACCGTACTGACTAACAACTACTTGGTTAGCTACTCAATCTCTCTTCAAGCAAGCTCGCTCCAAACAACAATAGCTTGCTTGCTACACAACTCCAAGCAACAATAGCTCCTGGTAAAATTGGCTTCCAACAAAAATTACTCCCCGGAAAACTGGTTCCCGTACAAAAAAACCTGAAAGAGAACAAGCGAAAAGTATGCATTCTCTCACTGTAATATCAGACAGCCTCCTCTTTCAGAATACTCTCAACTCAATGAGTATTTAAAATAATAATGAGAGTATTTATAAATAATAATGATAGTCGCCTTGTCAAAATGCCAAGGTCATAATATAACCAATATCATCTAAGGCATAAAATACTAAGAAACTGACCAATAATATAACTACTGTTTGCTCTTTCAAGAGTTCAGACCCCCAGGCAAGAACAAACCTTGTCCACTTATGTCATTAATCTTAAATTTAAATTTACTAAGCTTATGTACAAGTTCTTATAAGCAAAATTTAAAGTAGCAATGAAATTTATCAAAGATTATATACAACTTTATACAACATTATACCCTATTATACACTACGGGTGCCCATAAAGACAAAGAATCGGCTATTAGTGTTCGACTACAATATGATACGAGAACGGTATCATGAACTATCATTCAATATGCTTATTTTCCCCAGAATATTACTTCTTGTAAAAATAATGAGTATAAATAAATCATGCTTTGCCTGTTCCAGGCCTAAATTATCTTTTGTTTGAAGATATTGCATAATATACGTGCAAGAATTAATAAATTTTCAAAAGTAACACTCTCTATATAGCAATATTGTGCAGTATTTCAATCCCCTCTGAGACCCGTTAGAAAACTATAATGAAATTACTTCTACTCTGATAAAATAAATCCCCTCTGTACAGAAAATAAATGAGTATGTACAAAATATAAGATATGTATATTTATTTACCTAACTACGTAGGGTTTTTCGATGGTAATAACGAATTGGGGAGCAAACGCTCTCTTCTACAGGCATCCCTCGAAGAAGGAAACGGCGTACTTTGTTCCAGAATACACTGCACGTGGCGAGTTACAAATTCAAAATCTTGACTTTAGGCAAAAATCCATTCAATCCAGTCAAATAATTTCTCTACAGCAACCTAGTAACTACGCCACTCTCTATCGCCCGAAAAAGTATATATTCCCCTTCAGGGTGAATTAAAAATTCTTAAACTTATATCAGACATATATACGCACTACCTCCTAAGAAGGTTTTCTGAAGAAAGAGGACGATATAGAGCCAAAAACCAGCAACTAGCTCGTGAAATTCGATGTTAAAAAGCTAGGAAAAAACTCGAACCATAAGCCCGTTCCACACTGTCCTGTAATCATACGCACACTACAGCAGCCGATGTCGCCAAATTTACTAACATCTACAATCTGCAATGAAACGTCTCTAAGGCTGTATGCCATTATGCATTGCTGGTAGGACAAAGAAATCCAACGATAAATTCATCATTGACAATGCCCAAACAAACAGAAACTAAATCATCCCGAACGGCGGCCATTTAAAACTCTAATCTGTTCAACGCATTCAATTGAATCGACTTTAAACGTACGTTAAGCTAGACCCGTTTTTATCTTGCTAAAACCATATATTTAATACTGCAAACCAGTTCGAGCGACGTTGCCAAGTTAAGGAATATACGAATTTAATAACATATCTTGACTGCGTATTTTTAACGCGAAAGCGAAAAACAGTCGTTTAATCAAAACTGACGATAGCACATCAATTAATTATGTATTTTCCTGTTGGCCTAAATCACAACCACGTAAAAATTACAGGGCGACCACTTTGCCAATTAAACATCTGGCAACGTTCCAAGAATAACCTTTTCATTAAACATTTCGATATTACACTCGTCCGAAGGCAACCAACAATTCTTTTAACGTAGATTTACGCCGAAATAGTTAATTAGTCGCAAGGTATTAAGGGTGGAATCATTGACTTTTATCCGTTACATATTCGTGCTAAATTGTTATGTAACAACCTACGTATGTCTTGGTATTAGTCGGCCGTGGTCTGGCATTGGTCGGCCGTCTAATTACTCTGACAAATACGGTTTTAGTGGACGACTAGCCTAACTTAGACATTTGCCTCTAGCGAGCAGCGATTACAAACCATAATGCCAGTTGAGTTGGCGGGACTCGGTTTGTTTACTATTTAGAGGGCTTGTTTGAATGTCTTCACAGTCCAGCAAGTTACTTCCAACGGGTTTAGTGGGCTAGTGGTCCGATGGTTCGTTTGTGTTACGACTCTGCGGGTTCGAGGCTTTTTTTAAGCTTATGTTTGTAATTTTTTTTTATTAACTTTGGGTATGCCTTGGGTTAGTTTTTGTTGGTTGCGCCCCCGTAGCTAGCGGAGGGCCATGCGTGAAATGAAACATTAGATGTTCTAAAATAGTAAACAAACCCTCTAAATAGTAAACAAACCATGTCCCGCCCATTATGGTTTATAACCGCTGCTCGCTAGAGGCGAGTAACTTGGATACCGTTGGCACTTTATGCCACTTCTGATACCTACTTCACTAAACAAACTGCAAAACACTTCTGAGTCCCATATGCGGGCGGGGTTAACCATCTTCCTAACATAAACACTAGGTTATATGGCAAAAGAAACGAGTAGGTGGCATGTTCTATATTGTTGTGGAGGATTCATGGTTATGAGACAAATGGTTGCCTATTACTCCACCTCAGTTGTAGGCTTTTTGAATAAGGTCGCTTCGATTTAGCCCCACCCCGGGTGTAAATAGCACAAGTGCTAGTTTAGTGACCCTAACGAAGCTGAAAAACCTAAAAGAACTCGGAAATACTCGACGCGGAAGAAATCTGCCCCCGTTGTCAAGAACGAGAAATCTAAAAAGAAAATGGTTAGTAAATGCGATTAAAACAGTAAAAAGCTCGTGCACTGTCAAGTTTTAAATTGTCTTTGACAAGAGGACAAGAATAATGTATCACGGACATGAAAAATGCAGTGTGTCCAAATATGGAGACAAATAATAATTCTGAATGACCGAGGCCATTGAAAGTAGTTTTGGAAACAGAACAGCAAGTGAGAGCATTGTTCTTCAAAGCAAAAGAACTCACGAAACTACCACTGTATAGTAACTTTGCATTGAGTTTTGACAAAACTAAACAACAGATCGAAGAATATAAACAGCTACGAGCAGAGATGGAACGGAGAAAGTTGAATTGTGAGGAGGATCTGAGAATTAAATATTTCAACAACATTCCAAGGATTATTATAAATTGGCAAAAAACTGATTACTACCAAAACAAATGACGGATCTGTGATGAGAGAACAAGAGACTGAGAATATATTGATGGACGAACCTACTTCTTGAAAGGATGGAATGGAGTGTATGTTGATGCACCAGAATATTCAGTGTATTCGAAATAAAATTGAAGATATTGAATTGAGAATTAATATAATGCCAACGAAACCGCAAATAATATGCCTTACCGAAACATGCCTAAAACAAGAAGAAGGAAAATATTTGAAAATAGAAGGATACAAAATGGCATCCTGCTTTTCAAGGAAAGAAATGGAACATGGGGGAACCTATATACTAGTGGCTGATGGATTCAATGCAGTAAGCATTCCAGAGATTGAGACGATGAGCATAGGAGTGTTCGTGTATAAAGGTTACTGATAGAGAGCAAAGGTTGATTATTTTGAGTGTGTATCATACAAATTTGGGTAATTTTGATCTTTTTCTGGAAACCTTGGAAGATATTTTAAATGTCATAAATTGTAGATTTAAAATGTATAAAATTATATTGGTAGAGGACTTCAACTGTAATTTATTTGTAAAAAATATTGATTTTGACACTTTTCTGGATATAATGTCAACTAATGGTCTAACACAGCAGATATATACAGCAACTAGGGTCACAAAAACAACTAGCATCTTAATCGATATTTTTATCAACTTTGAGGATTTTAATGAGTGTGGGGTCTTGGATCTCGGGCTTTCTGATCACTATGCTCAAACATTAGTATTTAACATTAAAAAAGCGGAAGAACCACCAAAAAGTATTTTGAAACGAATTTTTTCTAAGGCTAGAAGGCAACATTTTCGTAATAAACTGTTGATCGATGATTGGGATGGGCTACTGGAAATGGTAGAGGTTAATGAAGCATACGGGCTATTTTTGCATCAAATGATATCTAAATTAAACCAAGTCTTTCCCAAAAGATTTTATAAAGATAAAAACAAGATAAGGGCAAAGACTTGGATAACAAGGGGCTTAAAAACCTCTTGTCAAAAGAAGAGGTATCTGAGGAGAAAAATGTTAAGGGGCGAAATAACAAAAAACGAATACAAAACCTATGCTAAGACATTAACGTCACTATGCAAAAAAGCTAAAAGAATGAAGTATATAAATAACATTAATACTGCAGAAAATAAAGGAAAGGCAACATGGGGATTCATTTAAAAAGTTACCAATAAAAAGACTAAAACTGATAATAATATTCTGGAGAACTTAAGGGACTCGATGCCCTCTGTATCGTCTCATGAACTGCTTAATCAGGTGAATGATTACTTTCTCAGTGCTGGTCCAAATCCAAATCAACAATCTAACATCAATAATTATAAGAATATGACACGAAATAAAAACTGTCTTGTTTTTGGGCTGACTGATAAAAAGGAAGTGATGGGTTGTATAAAATCGCTAAAGAATAAGAAATCAGTGGGGGATGACGAGATACCAGTGTGTCTGTTGAAGGATACTGCAGATCTAATAGCAAAGCCATTGGCCCATATCATTAACCTTGTTTTTTGCACAGGGTCATCTACAGAACAGTTAAAAATAAGTAATATAAAAGCTATTTACAAAAAGGCGGACAATACCAACATTAAAAACTATAGACCAATATCGTTACTATCTAATATCAACAAAATAATAGGAAAGATAATATATAATATACTGTATAAGTTTGTTGAAGACAATTTACTCTTACCAAATAATCAAAACGGCTTCAGACAGGGCAAAGGAACAATCAGGGCTATATATCAAACTTTAGAGGAAATTTTGGAAGCAGCTAATATGGGTAAATATACAATGGCACTGTGTATAGATTTCTCGCGAGTGTTCGACTCTGTAGATCATGAAGTCTTACTTAAAAAGCTGGAAATCTGGGGCATAAGGGGTGTCCAATTGAGTCTAATAAGATTATATATGGATAATCGAAAACAACGAGTGGTGGAGATAGATGGCCAGGGTATGTTAATTAAATCAGACTTGAAAAATATAACAAGGGGTGTCCCGCAAGGGTCAATACTGGGTCCACTTTTGTATGTTATTTACACTGGTGATCTTGACAGTATCGTGAGCCAGCACACTATGAATATCTTATGCGGATGATACGACAATTTTGATTGAAGAAAATTCGGTTGAGGCATGTAGTGATCGGGTTGTTCAGATCATGTCTGTTTTGGACAACTGGTTTGCTAATAATAATCTTATATTAAATGTAGAAAAAACACACCTCGTAAGTATGAAGGGATTATAAAAGAGACATATCACTGACTTACAAGGGAGCTTAATTAGTAATGAGGAATGTGTATCATTTTTGGGTGTAACTCTGGATCGCAGGCTTGATTGGAAAGAACATATAAATATCTTATCACAAAACTTGGCAAATTATGCATTAAAGATTTTGTCGGAAAGTCTGGGAACAAACACTGCATTGGTCGCGTATCAGGCATATGTATGCTCAAGGATAAGATATGGGATTATATTTTGGGGAAACTCCCTACCTGCCAATAGAGTGTCTTTATTATACTACTTAAGAAAAATCTTCAGGATAAACCAGAGGGAAAGCTGTAGACCATACTTTGTACAGTATGCATTATTAACCTTTGCGTCACTCTACATACTGGAGGCCGTCATCTTTGTAAAAAAACAATCTGATCTCTTTGCTGACTCAGTTAATGAAGATCAGGAAATTAAAAAAAACGAAGTATACATATATACAGAGAAGTGTCAGAATTGCTATTAAGAAATTTTGGAATAAACTTCCCATGAATTATAGAAACTTAAACCTAATGATTTTAAAAAAGAAACATAAACTTTCCTGAAAAAAAAAAGCATATTATGATTTAAATGAATACTTTAGGGATGAAATAAAACAAATGTGATAGTCTGGTGTATATGTCTATTTGTAAGTTCATAAGTAGGTGATAGTATATGTTATGTAAATGGAAAACTGTATCTTGTGATTCTTGTAAATATTTATGTATTTGTTCTTATTTGACACGATCTATGCCCATTGGGCGATGGTTAGAACTAATAAAGATTTATTTATTTATCGTTTAAATAGTGGTGTGTTAGGGTAGTGTGATATGGAGGTGATATTAGGTTAGTTTAGGTTATGATGCGTTTTGCTATTGTGTGGTGTTAGTTTGAATCTCTTTATCGTTGAACTGATTTTTGTGTTTTTTACATGTTTTATATCTGTTTTTTAATAGTGTTGTCTCTTCTCAATGATTGTAATGCTCTTTGTTCTGTGTATGTTAAGTGAATGGTGTTTCTAGTGTAATTTTAGTTCTAATAATTCTAAATTCGTCTTGATGTTCTGGTAAGTTTTGTCTTGTTTCTTCAATTGCTGAAATTATATCAAATTTAGGAACGATTTTTGGTGTAACTGAGTAATTTAAACCTTTAGAAAGAACAAGTTTATCAACGTCATATAATACTCTATTAGACAAATTGATTACAATTTTGTCAATAAAGTTGTTATTTTTAGCATTAGATATTTCATTGCTCAATTTATTTATATGAATACGTTTTTGTTTATCAAAATTTATTAAATAACTGTTGTAAACACAATTGCAAATGTGATTGAAATCAGGTAAAATTTGATTTTGTAAGTTAAATTTTAAATTTATTTTAAATTTTATTATTTATTACTTTATTAAAATTTAACTTATAAAATCAAATTTCTTTTAAATTACGGTAATTACTCACTACTAAATAAGGATACAATAGAACGTATTGAAAAATATATATAAAATATGTTTAAAAAACACAAAAATCAGTTCAATAATATAGAGATTCAAACTAACACCACACAACAGCAAAACACCTCATTTTTATGGAGTACCGAAAATTTTCCTTTACGTCCAATAGTAAGCTGTTTAAATTTACCAGCGCAGTTCAACACACCCCATTGCTAAGTATCTACTCAACATTCTTAGTCCACTTGCAAACAACACAAGCTCATATATAAGAACGTCACAACATTTTTTAGAGAAACTTCACAAATTCATTTAAATTCTAACGATATCCTGGTTAGTTTTGATCTTTTTACAAACTTGTCTGTTGATAAAACTTTAAATAGATATTGTATGAAATAAATTAGAAAATGATACTAACCTTGGTGAACGCATAACACTCAATATTGACACTATACTAGAATTACTAAAAAACGCATTGTACCCTATAGAACTGACCTTGCCGCGTCCACCTGTGAGTCACCGCCGGCCGCGAAGATTCAGGAACTGTGGAATTCTCTCGATTCCTTGATCGAGAATATTATAGAGTGGCTCGCTTCTCCGGGAGTATTCGTGATAGACTTTAGATTGTATATAAATAGCGGATAGCGCCGAGTTTTAGTTAGTTAATCATTGAGCGTTGAATTGTAAAGAACTAATAGTTGTAAAGTTATAAGAGTAGTTTAGTGTGTTTAATTGTACACAGTGATATAGAATAGAGAATATTAGTTTCAAATAGTGAAAGTTGTGATTTCGGTCAGAACCCACGGGAAAAACGTAACAGTATCAATTATTTACCTAATAACACTTCCATATCACACTAACCTAACAGACCAGTAATTAAACGATATGACATTATGCTTGCCATCTTGTCAAAGTCAATTCAAAAGTTGACAAAGTGCACAAGCTTTTTACTGTTTTAATTGTATTTTCTAACTTACAACTGAGGTGGAGTACTCATATGCAACAATTTGTCTGACAAAGGAAAACGATTATAAATATATGGTGATTAGTTTGGTGCCCAATCCACGAATATTTTGATAAAAAAGAGCCATGAGTTTCTTCACTTGGTCGTTTTTAAGTCTGTTTTGTTGCTAGGATTTTTTGTTGACAACCTAGCCATAAAGGGATATCCATTTTTAATTTTTATAATGAATGCCTATGTTCTTTTCGCCGTCCTTTTTGCGTTCATTTAGCTCTTCATACAACTTTTTAATACGATCCCTTTGCGTCTGCATTAGGTCTGACTTGATTTGAATAATTTCAGACTTAAGTTTGTGCCTGTAGTCAGTGCCTACAGTCGTTTCAGGACTTTAAATTGGTGCTAATGCATGGCCTCATTAAAAAATGTATTAATTAGGTTGAATTACACCACCCCTGTAAGTATACAGTTTAAATAAGCAATTTTGGTTCTTATCTTAGGGAGCATGCAGGAGATTCTATACGGATTATGGAAAAAGTCTTGCCCAAAGACCATCTACTTCTGGCGTCTGTTAAGCGCGTGAAAGCGTTGATACTCGAAGAAATCGCTTTGGACGCACGATCTAACATAAACGCCCAAAAAAAACTTTTAGGTATAGCCGAAGCGCTACATCTTACTGCCTTAAGACTAAGCCAAGAATCTTTTGGAGAGAAAAACGTCCAAACTGCCAAACATTATGGCAACCTAGGAAGGTAATTAATATATTTAATAAACACATTTTACCGAAAAAGGTGCAACACAGTTAAACAAATGATGCAACAAACCATTGAAGCAATTATATTTTCAAAATAATAACCACATGAAATTAACTACTTTTGTTTTCAACGGAATCGGTGGCCTGGAATAACTTACATTGATTTTGAACTCAGTTGGGAACTACGCCTCTTAAATTTAATATTTTAGCAATTTTTTAAATGTGTAAGATATATAAAATGTCTACTTCTCAAATGCTTCTTACGTACTTCAAATTTCCCTTGTAAATTCAACACATTAATGTCTTTTTCAGACCCTGATTTTGATTTTATTAATCTTTTGCCACCATTTTGTAATATTTGTAGTGAATACGCCTCCCATTAGTAACATGGGAAAGTTAAATTCATAAAATTGTGCGGATAATTAAATGTTCATTTAAACAAAATATAATAATATATAACCTTGTAATAGAGGCACAGTTTTGTCTTATGTACTTGTACAGCTAGTCAACATATTTTAGGAATAATCTTTCATTGTTGACTAACCGTCTATATCTCTTATTTATTCAAATGCCAAACCAGAAACCCAAATTCATATGTTGAGTGTAGACGACTTCTCACATAAGCCTATGCTTGTATCTATGGTGTTGCGTCACCACAGATTCTCATAGGTATATGGTATCTGAACAGCACTATTTGGAGTGGTTCTATACATAATACCCAAGTTGCATTCTATTATTATCTTGACGATTCCTTGTTATGGATAAGAGATGAAAGATTTATATTGTCATAGGAATTTATAGTCTTAAAGTCGAAATTTCTTAATTTAATTATTCATTAATCAAAACAAAAAAAGCATGTCTTCTACTTAAACTAATTTTTGATAGATCACCATCAGGCATTGTAGTCCTAAGTTAAGTAGTCAGACACGTCTCTGATAGGAGTAATAATTGCTCAATTGAACTTTATTTACAAGATATTTTGATTTTCTAGATTATACCAAAGCATGAGACAATTTGAAAAAGCAGAAAAAATGCACCTTCAAGCCATTTCCATTAAGGAAGAACTTCTAGGGCCCAATGATTACGAAGTCGGCTTAAGTGTAGGCCATCTAGCGTCTCTTTATAACTACCATATGAAAAAGTACGTAGAGGCTGAAGAACTTTATCTTCGATCAATAGAAGTCAATATAAGGCTTTTTGGACCTGCTTATTCGGGCTTAGAGTATGATTACAGAGGTCTAATAAATATCTACGATAAACTAGCAGACCCTGCAAATTCCTTGTTTTACAACGAGAAATTCAGGGAATGGAAGGCGCTTAGGGAGAAAATAGGGCCTTTAAAACATAAAGAACAGTTGTTGCCACCTAAAGAAGTTGTTAAACTTTTTTTTGAAATTGGAGAAGAGCAAAAAAAACTTGAAGAAGAAAGGGCAGTGTTGGCTGAAGAATTTAGACAAGGCAAAGGGAAGAGAAATAAATCTTCGACAGAAGTAAATAAACCATTAAATCAAACGGATGCAGACTGAAGAAATTCTTGTCTCTTATCTAGTCAACGTTATTTTTCCTCTCGACGAGACTGTGAAATGTATCGGGAGTAATATTTTTAACAGTGGGTTGTTAATTAGAATCTAGGTTTAATGTTAATACAATTTTGTAATGAATAACAATAATCATGAAACATATTAATTATTATTGATGTGACAACTTCAGTTTTCTTGTAACATATCCGTTTCGACGAAGAGAAGGGTAGTAACATCATACGGATATTTAGAAAATAACAGCTTTGATAGTTCTCGACTACAAAATTGTTACTTCCAGTTAGGGCAGAAGTAGACGTCGATTGATAGATAAGGCCCAGTTATTTTGGTGCAACCATTCAAAGGAATAATTGAAGGGATCAGTGCAAAAAGTAGCTAAGTTAGATTTTCATGTTTCTGATATATCGCCAATTGAATATTTCTATGTTCTTCCACATCTTGCAGGTAACTATTAGAAAAATTATTTTTTTTATTATATGATCATATTCGGGTAGAATAAATAGCCATATTTGAAAATGTTGACAAATCTTGCGGTTTTTTTTCTTATTTTTTGACGGCCGCTTTTTGCACCAAATAAAATCCAAAAATATTTTGAATCAAAATATATTTAAGAAAAGGTATTGAAAAACAGATTTGTTATTCAAATACATAATTTTAAAAATGAAAAAAATCATCGGTCGCTAAATATTCAGTACAAAGCAAAATACAAGCCCTCTTATACTGGATAATAACGGTAACAAAAATATTTAAAAAAAAATAAACTCTAAACAAAAATATTTAAATAAAACTACCTTTCCAAAAATCTATTTGTCAAGTAACTGACTATAGAATAAATATTAACAGTTACCAATATATTTATTTACATACCGCAACAGAAATAAAAATTACTAGTTTTGTTTATGAAACAAAACCAAAAACAGTCTTACAAATCATTTAGCTGCAAAAATATTCATAAATTTCAGTATCTCTTTCTATATTTGGATCATCATGTACAGTATCTTTACGACCCAACGTTGCAACATTTGAGGGATTTAAAGAGTCCTGCTATAAAATTCAATATCGCACGACGTAACTAAAGTTAAAAGCTTTGTTACGCATTTCAACTTCTGATCCCTTTACTTTTAAATAATTTTCACCATATGCCAATTTCAAATTACTGCTAATTTTCCGGTTCATGCCGACTTTGTAAAGCGGCATTGCGGAGGCATAATTTCCCGTCATGGTCTCTTTAGTAGGTGGATGACTGCCACTTTCAAAATGTACGGCTCTGGTTTTAGAAATGCGTGGTATGGAAGTCTTTGTATAAGGCTCGATCCAGTCTTTGAAATTTTGTATTTTTATTAACCGATCGCCCGGATGAAGTTGTCCACTCGATCGAAGGCTATGTTGAGCAAATACGATGTCAAAAAGTTTCTTCTTTCTGCAGGATTTAATAAGTTCAACGTAAGTCTCGGGATTATCAACTTTCTCTAACTTTAGTCTCTGTTTTTCGATGGCTGCAAAATCTCTATCGATTGGCATCATCGAATGTCCAGAAATTGGATATATTATGTCTATTTATTTATTTATTCATAATAACAGCATCAACAGCCAAAAGGCCAATTACAGATACCATTCTAATACTAACATCTAATAAATTTGAATAAAGTAAAAACACAAATATAGCTTATCCATCTACAAATATCAGAATGAACAATAGTAAAAAATAGGGATAACCTAATTATCTAACTTAGAAACAGATCAAGTTGAAACGCTAATGATTGAATCTGACAGGCATACAATCTATAATTTATCAGTTTTGGAAACCTCTTTAAACTAATTAAATCTAGCTCCAAGTCACCGGCATAAATATTAAAGAAGTTGCACATTTTGTAAATTGGTGAATTTTTAAAAATATTCGTCCTAGAAAAGTCCAAATTAAAAGTCTTTCTCTGTCTGGTGTTATTAGCGTTGGCAAAGAACGGAAGCACTGAAAGTATTTCTGGAGAGTTAATTTTGTTGATTAAAATTTTATACATATATACGAGACAGGTTTTGGTGTGACGATTCTCCAAAGATAGCCTGTTGAATTCCTGTAATAATAACAGATGGTTGAAAAAAGGAATTTATGTTGCACGACCTCAATGGTCTTAGTCCACACCTCATATTGTGGAGACCATATAATCCAACCATACTCCAACACCGGCAACACCAGACTGTCAAACACTTTTATACAACACTCAACATTAAAACCCTTGGTAGACCTGATGACAAATCCCATTGTTTTATGTGCCCTTTTAGCTATCTCCACAATGTGATCCGTAAAAGCCACAGTATACAGTCCACCATGACACCCAAGTCTTTTTCGTGCTTGCAGTCCTATAGTTGCGTACCATTAATACTGTAAACATATTTAATTACGTTTTTATTAAGAGTTAAAGACATAGAGGAACACTTTTTTACATTAAAACTAAAATGATGTAATTTACACCAGCTCACCACACTTTCCAAATTTCTTTGTAAACAGAAGCAATCCTCCAAGGAAGTAATTTCCATGTAGATTTTAAGGTCATCAGCAAAAAGTAAGGCCTTTGAATTACCCACAGAACATAATATGGCATTTATAGCAATCAGAAACAGCAGAAGTCCCAAATTTGATCCTTGGGGAACCCCTTACGTACGAGCATAAAGATTAGACCTAGCACACTTGACCTCAATATATTGTTGCCTTTCAGTTAAATAAGATATAAGTATTTGTCAGATTACTCTCATAGAGAGATCTCACTATATGACTATGTTTGACTTTATCAAAAGCCTTCTCCATGTCGGTGTAGATTACATCAACCTGCTTTTTTTATTAAAAGCATTGTGTACATATCATATTGGCAAAAAGTTATTAAGTTAGTTAATTTAGATTTTTTAGATAAAAACCATGTTGATTTTCGGATATAATATACTTAGCTTCCTCATACAATCGATCAAACAGGACAATTTCAAAAACTTTAGACGCACTATTTAATATAGTAACCGGTCGATAATTTTTCACTTCATTCCTGACCCCTTTTTTTAATATTGGTATGACCTTACTTATACGCCACTCTTTAGGATAAGTTGAAGTTTGTAGACATAAGTTAAAAATGTGCAAAAGAGGCGTTACCAAGAAATCACTACAACCCTTAACAATATATCCAGGAATCCCATCAGGTCCAATGGATTTGTTTCCCTTCAATTTTTTATGGCATTTTTAATTTCCGTCTCTATGATGGGTCTATAACAAAAGAAATCCTTGGCACATTCCTCCTCATGAGACGGAGGTATATCGGTTGAAAACGTAGAACAAATATACTGGGCGAACAAATTTGCAATATTTTTATAGTACATTTGGGCAGGTATACCGCCATAATTTTCTTAAATTACGGATATAAGAACAGAAATATTTAGGATCTGTATACATACTTGATTCAGCTTTCCTTTTATATTCTATGTAAGATTTTTTTATATTTGACTATATTTCCTAATCTCTTTATATTTAACACCCCAAAAACCAAGGTTCGTTTTTTCGAATTTACTTTAAAATGTTTCCTTAGTTTTAATGATTTGACCATTGTACCACACAGGAAAGACTTTCCCAACTTGGGTTGACATAGGTCCCCATTCCAAGAGATATTAAGAATTTGATAAAAATTACGCACACATTCATCAACATCGTAACAATCATAAATACTATTCCAATTTTGGCTTTGAAATAACATGTACATCTTTTCAAAGTTTGCTTTTTTAAAATAACATTTTTCGTTTATTATTTGTTCACACTCCTCGAACTTATTATGGATATTTACTTCAACTGACAATACAGGATGGAACTGGTCAACAGGCAACAATGGGTCATCCCTAGGCCTCACCAATGAGCACTGTAAATGGGGGCTTACTATAACTAGATCCAACATAATATCAAAAACATTACGTACATCATTAATCTGCAAAAAATTAGCAAACTCCAAAAAGCTGGCAAACTCACATATAGGGACGTTACGAACATTCAATACGAGGCCACGAAAATTAAAATCTCCTAAAATTAAACATTTACAGTCAAAAAGGTTAGTTTCAATACAATCAGTGCTATTAAAAACATTTTGTTTACTTACACAACTGATCCAAAAAAGTGAATAGAAATCTATTTTTATTCTGACTAAAGACATTGTCACAAAAAATTTAAGCTTATTTTTTCTGTAGGCTTTATGTGACTTTGTATATAGTCAGATAAACAACTGATCACCTCATTTGGGCCTTTCAGACCAAAATTTTCAGTATAAATGTACATAGTTGCTTTATGACTTCCCAGATCATGAATCCCGAAGACATGTAGCCACAACTGACTGGCATAATATTCAGCTTGAGCGTTGGTGACTGGTAGAGGCAGGTTCTTCTCAAAGTCGAAACATATTCCCATTTCTGTTTCATCAGTTGATTTTTTTGCGCTTCTACAAGAGCTGTCTTCAACACTTGTGCCCGTCTGAGGTGAATTTCTCTAGCAACTTTAGGTGTTTGTAGTGTTTCGTCCTTGGAATCCATTTCGGCTTGCCTAATATCGACCATGAATTTTGTGCAAACATTGCAGATATATTTTCTAGGGAATCCAAACGAAATATAAAACTCTTCGTTGAAAACTTTGCTGAATATTCCATATGATATTTTATTTTCAGGATATTTTTGTGCTAAGTTTTCATGCAGTTTAGTAATGGAAAGGTTAGAGTCAAGATATTTTCTATTGCGACTATCTGACTGCTGGATTGACAACCTCTACTATCATTCGGGTACGCAGCCGTTTTTCTTTTCTTTCTAATCGACTCTTAATAATTCCATGGATCGACAAAAGACGTTTTGGCACAGCAAAACTCTTCCATTAAGATTCGTACTGACTTCGTACTTGAAGCTTGAACGTTGACTTGCATTTTCTCTGCTACGAGGGCGAGAAAATTTTTCAACTTTTTTAACGCAACCCTGTAAGTATATTGTTTGCTCAGCCTGAGTGGATAAGGCAGAAAATCTGTTAAACATAGAAGTTTGCTCCAAAATACTGAGTTTGTCGATACACTTGCATCTGCAGTTAGGAATTTCTCTACGAATGTTTTTCATAAATTGCCGTCGTTTTTTTACATTTCTCTTCCATTGCTGAGCATTTCGCAGTATTTTCTTACTTTTGAGGTGCCGGGTGTTTGCTCTTCGTTGCCCTCAACGGAGGCTGCAGTGTCAACCATATCGGGTTCGCTTTCACTGCTACCATTTTCAGTGTCACTATAGACAGGGTGTAATCACAGATATAGAAATAGATATGGAAGAGGATATTCTAAAGAACAAAATAAAAATGTTCGATCATCATTGCGCATTCGAAGTAATGTCAGTAAATAGAATTTAAAAAAATATTATAAATTGCACTAAATCAGTAATCGTTACATTTAGGTCTCAAAACCTTCCAAAATACGTAGCAATAGGGCATGTTAGGTCAAAAGTTTCGCCATATATTCAAAAAGTAGTATTATGCTACAAGTGTTTTAGATGCGGTCACTCAAATAAACAATGTAAAAGTAAGGTTAGGTGTTTAAAATGTAAGGAGGATCATAAAATTGATGAATGTCAGTTTGAAAAGGAGGTGCAGTGTTTTTACTGCGAAAAAAACCACTTTACAAACGAAATTAAAAAATGTGTAGAATTTACAAGACAGAAACAAATTAAAAAAAACAATGGCAGAACAAAAGTGTCTTACAAAGGCGCGGAAAAAAGTTTTCCAAAACAAACCTACGCCTCTGTGCTCTCTCAGAGTAATAATAAAACAGATATTGATTTAAGTGTTCTAGATAATATTATATACAAAGACGTTCGACGGAAAAAATCATTTGGGGAACCAAAATAACTCATCACATTATACATCACAAAGAACACCTCCTAAAAGGATAAGAATAACATCTCCCAATCCTAGTTTGGATGAGCATAGGGAAATGATATCCCAATTTAACTTTTCTCAAGGTACTGGATCTATTTCGATTGATCCGGTATATCGAAAGTGGTATAGCACGCAACCACACTAGTCAAAATAATTCCAATTTCCCCGTAAACGAAAATATTGTTACTAGTAACAATATAAATAATATGGTAGACCTGGTTATTTCGGTATTAGATATACTAAAAGAAAAACAATTATTTCACATAAACAAAGTTGATCTAACTGATTTAATAAATAATAAACTAAAAGACAATTACAAATAAAATAAAATAACCAACACACTCCTAATTTAAAACATCAAATAAATACGTTTATAAAAAACGGGCAAACTTAATTTATTTACATCGTTTAACATAGGTTGTTTATTTAATTTATGTTTATTATTTTTTTTGGTACCATAGTTTATAACGTTATTAATGAAATTAATGGGGACAAAAAATTAGTTGCTCAAAGCTATGATGGAGCTGCAGTGATGGCAGGGCAATTAGGGGGTCTGCAAGCTAAAGTTCGAGAAACTTTCCCAAGTGCTCTGTTTGTCCACTGTTTTGCTCATAAATTAAATTTAGTTTTATCCCAGTCCATAAATCACATTAAAGAGTGTAAAGTATTTTTCGCTAATTTAAGCGGTATGGCAGCTTTTTTTTCCAAGTCAACAAAACGTACACTTGCTTTGGACTCCATTGTTCACAAATGATGCCCAAAGTAGCTCCTACTAGGTGGAACTATAATGGAAGGCTTCTGCTAACAGTCTCTGAAAATCGTGAATCACTCATTGAACTATTTGAGAATATAATAGAAAATAATGAAACATGGGACTCCGAAGCAATAAATAGTTCGAGGGGATTTTTGGACTGTTTGAAACGAGATTTTAATTTTAATTATTTGTTGAACATATTTTCAGAAATATTTCCATTCTCGGACAATGTTTTTAATATATTACAAACTAAGACAAATGATATTGCTTTTTGCTTAAAAAAAGTGCAGGATTTTAAGTCCATGTTAAGACAAAAAAGAGATGACTTTGACCTGTTTTGGGAAAAAACGATGACGTTAAATGTAGAGCCACAAGCCAAGCGTCTTCGAACAGACAGGGTGGGAGATGTTCAAATGTCATACAGACGCCTCTTTTATGAAATAGTCGATCAAATTCAGCAACAAATAAACTATAGATTTAACGGTTTAAATGATTTTAAATTCCTCGAGCTCTGCAATTTTGCTGCATATAAGGAAAAACTTTTCCAGAAGATGCGTTTAAATCTCTTCTTCTTCATTATGGCCAGTTCTTCGACCGAGTGTTACTGCGATCTGAACTAATAGTTATTTGTTTTACTAGGCAGCAAAGTAGTAGATTGACTGCCGCGGCTGATAGTTCATAGCCGAGCGTAGCGAGGCTAGGAATTCAGCTAAGGCAGTCAATCTACTTTGCTGCCGAGTTGAACATATAATTTTTTCTCCGATTGTTTATAATGATATATGTATATTGTATATTTGCAAATTATTACAATTCCCACAATCTTTTTGTTTTTCCTGTAGTGATAAATAAAGACAAAATTTGATAGAAATCGCAATTGTTGGAACGGTTGGTTGCTATGGAAATGTATATGTCCATAATAATTATAGTTTGACAACTTATGTCAAACGTTTTATTCCCATGGAGACTAATCACTTTGCTGCCTAGGCAGCAAAGTACTTACTTTGCTGCCTGGACAGGAAAAGTAATACTTTGCTGATTGATATGTGTCTGCAAAATTAATATTTGCTGTCAATCGGAGAAAATAGCATATTATCTTATATGGAGGAAAAGTGATACTTTTTATGGCGCGCTCGTGTTTAACAGCCGAACGGAGTGAGGCTGGTAATAGAGAGCAAGCCATGAAAAGTAACTTTTCCTCCAAATAAAATATGCTGTTTTTTCTTCAAATGTCGACAAATTAATGCAAAAACATCTCTTTTTAATAGTAATAATATCTAATTATTATTGAAGATAAATGGGTTCGCAAGGCGGCTTAGACCACGGTCGAAGGTGGCCTTGCTTAGACCGGTGTGGGTGAATATAATGTAACATAAAGCTGTCAGTGGACACTGTCAACAATAATTATTTTCTTACGATTGCGTTTCCGATTGCGTTTTAATTCCGTATTGATAAGCAGGTATTGAGTAAGTTCGATTAAATAATAACCAATTTGTTCCTAAATTACTGATTTTTAGAAATGCAGTCACAAATTGAGTGATAAATACAAATTGTAGTTTAATAAATCTTGAGTTGTTGACGCTTCTTTTGTTGCCTGTTTGTATTGTATCTATGTTGCTATGACAACACTTTTACCTCCGCCGGCGGAAAAGTGAAAAGTAAAGCTCCGGCGGAGGAAAAACGAAACTTCACGGCCGCCTACACAGTCGAGTAATGACGGATTTACTGACGTTTGGAGAAAAAAGTGATTTACGAAACTCAAAGATGACGAAACTGATGACATTAGTACAAAAAATAACGCTAAAGAACTAATTCAATTGACGTGTTGAAATTGTGTGAATTAGTATTGACAATACCTGCCACAAGTTCGTCAGTAGAACGCAATTTTTCAACGCTTAAACGTATAAAAAATTTCGTAAGAAATTCAACGGGGCAAGAAAGACTTCCCGCAAATATCGCTGCTGTCCATTGAAAACAAACTTCTCCAAAAGATGTCGGAGCATCCACGTTTTTATGATGACGTCATTGACGAATTTGCAAAAAGTGATCGAAGAATCGAACTACATTACAAATAGGTAAGGTACTTATTCATTTCTTTAAGTGCGCAACAAGTTGCCATTTAAGGGGACGCGCCAGGGGGTGCCGAATCCTTTCAGCCTGCGGCGGGCTTTTTTGTGTTGGCACCAAATTTCACGAACTGCCGCTGCTTCCCTATCTTAAAATTTCACCGCACGTCCCTGTCATTGTTTAAAAAACCATTTCTTATTGGAGGAGACTTTAATGCTCATCATCTAGCATGGGGATGTTCGGACAGCGATGTTTATGGAAAAACACTGCTGGAAGCAATAGACCAAAATAACTTAATTCTTTTTAATGATGGTAATTTCACGCGAGTAAACCCCGCGGGAGGTCTGAATTCAGCAATAGATTTAACCTTTACATCTCCATGCTTCCAACCTTTAACAGATTGGTTCACAATGAATGACACATATGGGTCAGACCATTTACTAATAAAAATATTATGTAGTATCACACCAAAATTTTCCCCAACAAAACAACAAAAAAAATGGAATACCAAAAATGCAAATTGGGACTTATTTTATTTAGAATGTGTTAATAAATTTGAATTTATAAAAACGATGGTATACGAAGATTTCTTAAAAACACTAAATGTTGCCTTAGAAAAGTCCATTCCAACATTTAAAGAAAATATAAATAAAAAAAAAATGTGGTAAATTTTGATGGAATAAAAAATGTAGTGAAGTGGTTGCTATAGATCAGTGTTGCTACCAGAAAAGAATTATTTTGTATACACAAGCAGAATCCTGACCTTACTAACCTAATAAATTACAAAAAAAAACAGATGCTTTGGCAAAAAAAGTCATAAAGGAAGAAAAACGAAAAAACACTGGAGAAATGATTGTGCATATCTAAACAAAAACACGCCAATTAAAGAAGTATGGAAAAAAGTAAACAATTTTAAATATCGTAATCAAGAAAACAGAGTTCCCATAAATATAGAGGATCCATGGGTAGAAGATTTCGTAAACAGCTTGCACATCTTTTGTAGCAAATATATATCCATTTATGACCGAAGAATCAGAGAAGAAAGATCACTATTTAAACCGCCCTGTCAGCATTGAAGAGTTAAACAAAGCAGTAAAAAACAACAACACTGCTCCAGGAATGGATAGTATTCAATATACAATTTTAGCTAAACTACCAAACTCCGCAAAACGTGCTGTGGAATATATTTAACAGTATATTTTATGGAGATCATCCGATCCCATTTGACTGGAGAGAATATATCATAATTCCAATTCTAAAACCAGGAAAGTCCCAAAATGAAAGTCGTACCGCCCAATAGCTCTTGCATCCTGTATATTAAAAACATACGAACGAATTCAGAAAAATAGAATTGAATTCTGGACGGAAAAAAATCAAAAACTTCCAGTTACTCAAAAAGGGTTTAGAAGAAACAATTCCACACAGGAAGCTTTACCTAACCTAGTTACAGATATCCAACTGGGATTTACTGAAAACCAAAGCACATCAGCTCTCTTTTAAGACATTCAAGGTGCATTCACAGACAGGAAAGATACCGAACCAATTTAGAATAGATTTCTGCAACATAAGAGGCCTAAATACAAACATAAATTCGGTACACCAACATCTACAAGCAAATAGACCACACATATTAGCCCTTACAGAAACACAAGTATGTTCTACAACAACAACAGTGAACTACCTCTATCCTGGTTACGACTTACATACCCGACTTAGATATAAGTTCGGAATATGCCTTTTTGTCCGAAGAGACCTTTCATATCACCGCGGGGAAACACTCGAACCGAACAACCTTGACGTCATGTGGCTCAAGTTCACCGCCAAGGGATTAACCAAGTTTATATGTTGTCTCTATCGCCCTCCGAGCGATAGAGCCTACCAAAGCTTTTTCTCAACACTAGCTACCACTTTGGACTCTATACAGGTCGATCACCCCAGTTCAGAAGATATTTCAATGCCCACAACACCAACTGGCTCGAACATCACAACAAGACCGACAACGAAGGTAGAGAAGCTGAAGCATTTGCCAACAGCTGCGGGCTTACTCAACTTGTAGACGAACCAACTCGAATCGCACAGAGGGGCGAATTCGCCGCCCTCCTGGATCTTTTTCTGACCACCAATCCTGACCAGTACAGTACAGTTGGTCCGCCATTAGGTACCTCCGACCACAAACTTATTACAACGGTTTGTGAATTGCCACTCATACAGAAGGATCCACCATTGCCTCGCAAAATCTGGCATTACAATTCTGCAAACTGGGACGATCTAAGGCAGTTCTACCTAGATTTTCCTTGGGTCGACGTCTGCTTTGCCACTGACGACCCGTCAGACTGCTGCGAAGAGATCATACAAGTAATCTCCTCAGGAATCCGGAAGCATACATCCCAAATTCCATCAAGTTACCATCAAAAGGAAAGCCCTGGTTCGACAGAAGATGCGAAAGAGCTGTAGGAAGGAAATAGCAAGCCTATAAGTACTGGTAGCAGCAAAATCAGACCGTTGAAAATCGCAATTATTTTATCGAAGCGAGAAACGAGTACAAGCGTGTGATCGACGAAACTAACGACAAACACAATCAAAGGATCAGGAATAAACTTTTGCAATGCCCCAGTGGTTCCAGGAATTTCTGGTCGGTAGCAAAGGCAGTAAGTAACAACTTTACAAAAACGTCTCTCCCACCTTTGACGGACGAACGTGGCATCACGGCGACTACAGCCAAGGAAAAAGCAAACATGCTCGCCAAAATGTTTTCATCGCACTCTGCCTTAGACGTGTCCCAAGGCAAGACTCTCCCCGCGCACCAGTTCGTCGTACAACTAGAAACATCTAGAACATCGCTTTACCAGAACTCCTTTGTCTGGCGCACTGCATCACTGTGGAACTCACTTCCAGGACATCTGTCGCCCACTAATTACAACCTACAAATATTCAAGAACCGTGTCAATCAACATCTTCGCGCACACACCGCTCGTCGAGCGCCATAGGATCTCCCTTTGGTGTGTGTGCCACTGCCATAAAAAAAAATAAAAAAAAATATGACAATGTTAACTGTGATATTCTTGCAGTAAAAATTGTTCGTTTAGGAATATCACTAAACGTAGTAAGACATATTTATACATTATATAGCACACGTTTAATATATATAAGAACTAACGAGGGTCTCTCGAAATCCAGATCTGCATGTCTTGGGCTACCACAGGGAGGAATCCTTAGCCTTATTTTGTATATAATACATACGTTCGACTTGCAATCCTTATTTCGTAAGGATATCAGTATCCTTCAATTTGCAGACGATCGATGTGTGTATATATTCAAAAGATAAATCAACAGAAAATTGCAATTATAAGATTCAAAAATTGTTTTCCCAAACACAAGAATGGCTTAATCAAAACGGATTACCCCTATCAACGGAAAAATCTGCCTTTTGCACTTTTACAAGAAAAAGAAATAATTTGACAAATTCAAGCACCATGTCAGGCTTGCAGATTCCATACAAGAATACAGTTAAATATTTGGGAGTGTTTCTCGACAAAAAATTACTTTGGAAAGACCACATACATTATCTTATAAAACGAGCGGAAAATGGTATAAATATATTAAGAGTATTTAGCAATAAAAAGTGACCCAAACACTGCTATGATGTTTTACAAAGCATATGTTCGGTCCATCCTGGATTAAGCAAGTCAGTTTTATGGAACAGCAGCGGAAATGCACCTTAATAAGATTGAAGTGGTCAAAAATAAATGCCTGAGACATTCTGTAGGGTTTTTAAAAAAGCACCCCTATAGTAGTTATGGACGCTGAGACAGCGGAACCTCCACTCTCACTAGGAAGAAACTTCCTTAGTGATAAGCTTCTTTTAAAACTTATACACAAGAACAGTGACATATTAGGTAAAATCCATTCCTTATTTATTTCTAATTACACACACCCTTATTGGAAAAATAAAAAATGTCCTTTACTGGTCACAAGTTATTCTTGGATAACCCATAAAAAAGAAAACATTTATTCATCGACGATATCTCGGTATTTTCAACTTCATGAAGAATTTCTTGATGAGATCCCTAAAATAATAATAAAGTCATATGATAATACAAATCCACTTATCACTAAAAGTCTTATTTTAAAAGACGTGTCCACAGAGTTTGTCAATTCAGAACATATCTTTACTGACGGTTCGGTGCTAAATGGCAAAACCGGATGCGCCTTTTACCATAAAGGTAAAAATATATTTAGACAGTTTCGACTACTAGATGATTCTTCTATATTTTCAGCAGAATTATGGGCTAATCTGGGAAGCTCTTTTATATTGTATAGAATGCCAAGAAAACAACAAATTTGTTATATTTACTGATAGCAAAAGCTCATTGCAAGCTTTATTGAAATGTAAAAACGAGGCTCCTTACAATTATATAATCAAAAAAATAATTAATATTTGCAAGATATTAAAAATTCAAAATAAAAGTACATATTATTTTAGTTTGGATTAAAGCACATACAGGAATTTCGGAGAATGAATTTGTGGACAGCAAGGCGAAGGCTGCCACAAATATCACCAGATTCACTGCAGATTTTCTCATACCTTACACTGATTTCAGACTCTCTGAAAAACGAATGTATGAAAATTGGCAGGAGCTTTTTATTCAATCAAACAAGGGTTACACCTATAAAACAATGTGTAATAAAGTAAATAACAAGCCCTGGTTTGATAAAGAATCAAACCGAAGTTTTATAAGAACAATTTCACGTATTCGCAGTGGCCATGCATTATATCCTAAATATAAAAAAAAAGATTGGAATTCAATTGGGCGAAAATTGCGAATGTGGAGAAGTAGGTGATTTAGAACATGTTATATTGGGTTGCCCTAGGCTCAGCGTTTTTGGGGAGTCATTGTTTGACGACCTAAAAGTTGTGATCTTCCCATTTAATTTAGTCAGTTTAATTGGATCAAATAACATATATGTATACAGAATACTGAATACATTTTTACTAAATAAAAACATAAGATTATGGAAAAAAAAAGAATATATAGGCACATATAAAAAAAAATAACTGAATTAAAAAAAAAAAGAACAAAAAAAGGAAAGGAAAAAAAATAACAAAAAAATATAAATACAAAAAAAAGGTACATATATTAAAAATAAATTAAAAAAAAAAGACGAAGAAAAAAAAAGACAAAAAATACAAAAACAAAGTGTATGTATTAGTTCATAAGTTTGAATATGGTATGTAGATAATAGGGGAGAAGGAAAATACATGTAATGTAAATTTTAGTAAACTTTGTGTCAAACACGAATAAAAAGTGAGATGCTGGCCAGTTGGATTCTTTGCAGAGCCATAAAAAAAAGACCTACATAACCTCAATTTTTTTATAAATAATGCCACTTGATAAATTAAAAATCCTCCTTACTTTAGCTCAAATTTAGACTAAAAGCTATGTAATAATATATTCAGGATATGTAAATTAAAAAGGAAACAGTAAAACACTTACCTGATAAAGTTATATTACATTGATTTCACACAATGTTTGTCAAATACTACGAGACAATGATTTTACTTCCATTTACTTTATGTGTCAAGAAGTGGTTAAGTCCATGGACTTACACTTTTTGCTAGTTAGCAACTTCTTGCACTGAAATCGGAGAGTACTGTAAATTTCTAATATCGATTTTGAAGCACTTTTCTACTTCTCGGCTTCAAGTCAAGTGCGCCAGTGAATAACGCGGCTAAAAATGTGTAGATAGAGCCACTTAACTCAAAACCACAAAAATGTGGACTTAGCTACTTTTTGCACCGACCCCTTGAATTGCTTACCGAGTTAATATAGATAAAATCTTACAACGCAAAAATTAGATAATTCTAAGACACACCTTTAACGAGTGTACTAGTCACACTAGTGGGTACAGGAATTCCACCACTTACTTAAACTAAGAGGTAGTAAACTCATCAAACCTTTATTAAAATTTACATATACAACAAATAAAAACGTAAACTGAAACTATGCCTTATCGATACAGGTTTTACACAAATTAAGTACTTTTTTATATAAATTATACAGAAGATGTTCATCCTTTGACCCCTTGGTATTGCAACATCCTATAATAGTGTGTCATTTTAGAACAATGTTCTTCAATAATAGAAAAAAATCATTTTCGGATTAACTGACTGACTCATGACACTTAACTTTGAAGTTTAAATAATCCATCTCTGATCCCAAACATATTTATTCTTCATTAAGAATTATGGGTTGGAAATATTTAAAATTGCCTCAAAATGTTGGATAAAATCTGATGAATGGCAAAAAATATGAAAATTATTTTACATAATGAAAACTATTCAAGACAAATATTTTTGTAACAGACATTAGCGTCAAGCTGAATAAAAGTTCCCTTGGATTGACAGAAAAGGCTCAATTTAGTGGCCTCCCACAGATTAATGCCTATATAATTAAATCAAAACTGGTTACAGCAACCCCAAAATAGAATTTCTTATTTTCAATACTTTTAAAATGAAGTTGCAGGATTTTTCGCTCATATTATGTTCTATAAAATTTGCATGTTTTAGCTTTTTGGAATGGAATTCAGTGGTGTATGAAATAATCTAGATGCACCCTTTTCAATGGGCCACCCTGTGTATGAGAAACGTTCCTATTGTCTTATAAAGGAAATCCTCTTTTTACAGCCCTCTCATGGTTCGGAAGCAATCCTTGTTTCATTTAATATTTGTTAACAAAGTTCGCGAGGTTATTCTCATTGAACCCATTCAATTATTTGCATCATCCAAACCGGCATTAATGAATTGTTCAATCATATCGCATACTCCCTGAATCTGAGGGTCGTTAATTCTTTCAGATTTCGAATTTATGATAAAATTCTTAATTCGTCTGAATTCTGCTTTGGTGGCGAGTTCCTCGTCCTTAATTTTCTTCATTTCATTAAACATGCTTTGTTGATTTTTGACCTAAAAAATGTTGTTATTACTTATAATATTAAAAGTATGAGGAATTAAAAATGCTATAAGATGCATTAATAATAAAAAAACGCAATGGATTTTTTAAGAACGTAAGACGAATACCCGTGGCATATTTCAATATTTTACATACTTTGTGTTAAAATCAATAATGATTTAATAGCTGCTTGCTTATCCTCATTTGCTTAGAATTTCACTAAGCACGTTATTTTGTAATTGATGGCGACACTTTACTTTTGTTTGTCACTTGAAGGGCAGAGTGCCGTAAGTCGACTTACGACGAATACTCTCGTAAGTGAATTAACACGCAGTTTGCATTTACTGCTCCTTAGATATTTATTTAGCATGCTCTATAAGGAACACATATGCGGATATCACGCAGTTACATTTAAGTGTCTCAAAATAAGTATTCAAAGACTACATTCCTGGGACTAAAAACTTCACAATGTGAATGCAAGTCATCAAGTTTCTTGTTGGGTAACAGTATACCAATGGTGTAACGTCTACCCTGATAAGGCATGTTCAAGTATGTTAGGCTGGCAATATATGGCGATCGAACATTTGTTGCCTATATACAAGAAAATCACTTACCTCTTCCAACAACAATTTATCAGTAAGATTTAAGCACAAATCAACAGTTTCAACATTTTCTTGTGCCGTCGCTACATGTTGGACTTCCTTATCATTACACTGTACGCAAAACCAATCTGGAAAATCAGTTATATCACCTGGGTCTATTTGCCGACCATAGATGTTACAACAATTTATGTGAAACCAATTTTCGCAGTTGCTAAAAATAATGTCAGTCAATTTGATTGATGTTATATGAGCCACTACTTGGAACTAGGATTAGTCACTACGAAATTAATCAGTGTTGAATATCACTTAATGTATTGACACATTCATGATATTTTAATTTAGGGAACGATTAATGTGACTAATGGTACTCAATATATTTACCGAAGGCCGTGCCACATACATGCATCTCTTTCATATTTTTTTAACTACGGTAAAATTGCAATACCTTTGCCCGCGCGCTTTTTGGCATTACATTTATTTTTTGCTGCAGAAATAGGACATGGTCTATTTTTTAGCAAAGTTGCATGAAATTTTCACCAAAGTACCTACACTTTTATGGTACTAAGTGACAAGACTGTATATATTCCTTGTTTAGAATAGGAATAGGGATATAACGGACAACCCAAAGCGTAAGAACCAAAAAGGCAATAAATGAATTTGCATTTCAATCATTTTTGTGCATTTAACATTTTATGTGAAAATGGTTAATAGAAATCGACTTACTAAAAATGCCATAGGTTTTGAAAGGTGTTTTGACCAATTTTCCAAAAGAATGTGTAGTTATATCTGCAAGCCTAAAGCCTGTGCATCAAACTTTCGAAATCAGCTGTTGGGCGCTAAATTGTAAACATAATTATTTAAAAAATGTATGAATGCGGATTGGCCTTGAACAAAATATAACTAGAAAATATTATTTTCACCTATTAACACATTTCAATCCTTGAATAAGAATATTCTGTTTACAAGAATAACACTTTGCTTCCTCCTCATCGCAATAGGTGACATATGAACCACTATTCAACGTTTTTGTCTCATTCACATGCATAGGAGGGTATTGACATGTACTGTCTCGATTCTCTTTAAAAAAATCAACAAAATTCTCTTGAAACATTACTGATTGTATCTTATTTCCATGTTGACAAATATGAGATGCAAAATGCTTCTTCATCGCCACTTGGTCTTCCATTACATGATCACAAAATCTACACTTGTACAAAATCTCCTCTTTGTCAGGATATGGTTCTTTATGGAGAATTTTATAATGAGTCCGTAAGTCTAAAAGGAACATAATACCTACTATAATATAACATAGATAAAATTAAATTTATTGGATACTAAACAAAACCAAAAAATATTCTGAAATCAATAAGATATTATTGAGGTTATTCTCTAGATCAGACAATTCCCTAATTATTTATTTGAAGAGCTCTGAGCTTAGCTATTAAAAATATTGTAGTTTGATCACATCACTTTACCCTCCTCGTCTTTACCTGTAGCACTATCAAAATGATGAAGAATTTCAGAACTACATAGAGTGCAGGCCCAAAACTTCTTAATAGAAAAATGTGCCTCCATCACATGTGCAAATAGGTCTGAACTGTTCAAACAATTATATCCACACATTTCACAATAATTAGAATTCTTGTTCAGTCTGGTGCCTGCTTTGTACATTAAGGAATCTGTTCGACATTTATGAGCATTGGCCAGTACAACATCTGCCGTTGTAAAGGGACAAGAAAGGCAGCTGAATTTCGGAGCTTGTATCTCGGATTTCTTTATCAGCTCTTTTTTATTTCCAATTTCATTAGTTATTACAGAACTAAGAATACCATCAGTTTCGATTGGTCTAGGCTTTTTAGTTACTTTTGGACATTTGTGTGTATTAATATCGTTAAACTTTTCACTTGCATATGAACAATTCACACATTGGAACATATATTTTCTCTTTACTTTATCACTATCCATCTTATCAGGAACACAATTGTGCTTTTTCAGTGCCTCAGAGAAAGTGGATTTATATGAGCAGTTGGTACAATAATATACCTGTACTGACTGAATATGCTTTACTGATTCCTCTTTTATCACATTAACAATGCAATTTGGAGTATTTAAAAGTTCCTGTTCTGAAATATTTAATTTATTTAAAGGATGTTTGAGGGTATTCATAACTTCCTCAACAGTAGTTTGATAACAAGACTGAGGCACCAATGTGCCAATATTAAGTCTTCTTGTTGGTGTTCCACTATTGGTTGTTGTCTCATGATTAGAGCAGATGTGACTATTTGTTGTGTTCATATTAGTAGATGAAAATGAACATTCAGTACAAGAAAATAAAGATTGATGCTGCTCAAGCTGTGTTCTTAGAAGACTTTTTCCTGAAGTAGGGGCTTGTTGCTTGTGTATTATTTGCAATGGGTTCTGAGTATTAATATTGCAGTTTGACGTACTTAATGGACATATATGGGAATTTATAACTTCAATATCGGTGGTTTGATAAAAACATCTAGAACACAAATACTTCTCAATATTCTGTTCATTTGCAATTGTTGGTTGTTCCTTTTCAGGATGTACTGTGTTTGTGCTTATATTTTTGATGACATTTGTACTAAAATGACAAATGTGTGAATTTATAGCTACAGGGTTACTAGTTTTATATGAACATGAAGCACAACAAAGTATCTCTCCAGTCTGACATTCAATCTGTCTCCTTATACTAAATTCCTTTATGGGACATATATGAGTGTTCATAACATTTATGTTAGTAGTTTTCCATGAACACCGTGCACAACGATATATTTGATTTGGTCTTACTGGTTGTATCGAGAGTTGGCCCATATTTATGTCACATGCTGGTGCTTGTATATTAGTATTGGTACTGATCTTATCAATAGTGCATATGTGTGAATTTACAGCATTACTATTGGTACTTTTATAAGAACATATTGAACAGCAGTATATTTGGGTAGACAGTTTCCTGATTGAAGTGTTTTGTAATTTATTATTAAAGTCTGCCCTTCTGGCCATTTCCACATTACGTGCATGATGTTTTTCAGTTTGAAAGTCTTTACTGATATTGTTAGTATCAATGGAACATATATGGGACTTCATAGCTTCAGAAGTAGTAGTTTTAAAAGAACATACAACACAACAATATATTTCACCAACTTGTCTTCTCTCCAGTGGGGTATCTTGTCCAAGATCTTGTAATCCCTTATCAAGATCTATTAATCCTACATCTTTACATTTTTTTCCAAGTTGTTTATTGTAATAGTGATTATTTGTGGAACAAATGTGTGATTTCATAATTTTAGGATTAGTAGATTTATAAGAACATACAGCACAGCAAAATGACAGTGGTTTTTGATGCCTTATCTTAGGTGATGAACTGGCATTAGTGGGGTGTATACATTTTTGTTTATTCATAATACTGAGACTAGAAGATTCAAAAGAACATATGGAGCAAAAATATATTGTCTTTCTACAAATTTTGTTAGTTTTTGCATTTCGTGCCATTCGAGTTCTTCTGTGAATTACATGTCGCTTAAAATATTTCTTAATAGATTTCGTAAATGCACAGGCATGTGATTTCATAATATCAGAATCTGCAGTTTCAAATTGACAGTAAGAGCAAACATAAAAAGTAGAATTTTTTTTTTCATCGCTGGGCAAAAAGTTTGAAACTGAATTGCTAAAGTTTGAATATAAATCTAGCTCTGATTTCATTTCGATTTCCCCAGCTGGTTCTGTGTTATGATTCTGTGCTACTGTTGTGCTAAATGCTGCTCTTGATGCAGCTGTTTGTTTACTTATACAATTCATATTAACACTTACATCTAGTGCTACATTATGTAATTCTATTTGTTTTTTATTTGAACTTAGAGATTGATTATTTGCCTCACTCATTGCCTCATTAACATTAAAAACCAACCCTAATTCAACATTATATTGTGAATTTGGCTGTTTATGTTTTTCTTGATATTTTGAATGAGATACCATAGGAGATGTACTAGCCTTACTTATGTTGACATTCAAGTCAAATCCAGTTAGATTAGAATTTATAGGAGTCAAAAAAGGTTGATTGTTGACCGCAGAGGTTCTGTTAGTACTGTGTGTGAGTGATTCTAGAGAAATAGATCTAGGATTTTCATCTACAATATAGGATGGGTCAATATTTATACCAGGCTGCTCTTGTTGCAGTTGTGGTATTGTACTATCTGAAAGAGCTTCATACTGTGGTTTGTATAGCACAAATTTCTGAATTCCAATATCCGTTTCAATATCTTCCATTCTTAATTCTCCATCACTTAACTTATTTTTTTCAGCTGCCTTGTTGGTTGTGAGTGAAATATTATTACCATTTGAAGAGTCTCTTATGAAGCTTATTGCATTTTCAGATGTATCATTACTTAAATTTTTACTAGTAACACTCAGTTTAGGGATCGACATGATTACTTCAGTTCTTGAATTCAAATGTTGAGCAACACCTTGCTGAGAATGTTCAGTTTCCATCACCTTTGATCTCACAGAATATTCAGTGGTGGAATCAGTAGTAGCCTCAGTATTAGTTATGTGTTTCTTAGTGGCAGACATGCCTACACCATTCTTAGAATTTTGCAGGGAATTTCCTAGAATTTTGACCATTTTCCCTGAATATTGAATATTGTTAGGAAGCTGATTTAAAAGCTGAGTCATTCCCTGTATTGAGGAAGCAACTGAAGGAACTTCTAAATCTGTCAATGTATTTACTCTAGCAGAAGTTCTTATGGAATGCATGACAGACCTTAAAGGTGCTAACGCATCTGTATCATCTGCATCTATATCTATAATATCCAGCTCTACTGGTTTATCATGTGGTAAAGTATTGTTCTCTGTCTTATTTTGCATTATTGTTCTTGTCAGACTTGGACTATTAGAAGTAAAATCATTAATTAAAAGTGGCTTCGTTTCTGTAAATGTATCTTCTTCTGAAGATGAATCTAAAATAACAATTTCTTCAGAATATCCCTGTAAATTTGAATCATCATCTAAGGCAAGAGGGTCCACCATTGGATTTTCCGGTATTGTACTTCTAGCAAGAATATCATTGTCCTCCCTGTTCTTCAAGTCCATGACCAAGGGATATCGGATATACTTAATGTGACAAATCTTTAGGAACTTTAGGCGGTAAATTATATAAAATATATAAACAAAGTTTGTTTGTGTTTGTACTCTATCAAATCAAATGTCAAAGTCAAACCCGGACCCGAGAAGAACAATAGGCGTATTCTTTTATTCACCGGTGGATTCAATCATTGGTGAACCGATGTTTTTACGGTTGACATTTCTAGGGTCCTGCCGTCACCAACCGGTGGACACCGGTTCTGAGAAAATACGAACGCATTGATGGAAGCTTGACGTTTGACTTTGATGTTTAAATACTATATAAATAACAATAATTTGTAATTTTTGCAGAAGTTTTTGATAATATAAAATGATCTCTGTTGCGGTCGCCTTAGCGGCGAGAGTACTATATTCCAGCGACTCCGATTCTGATGATGATGACGAAACCATTATATTAGTAACTCCCAGATCCAGATCCAAATGATTTACAATTTTTTTCAAGATCTCCAAATATTACATCATTTTTATAGAGCTAAAAATATTTTTCAGAAATTTCTTCAAGGAAAGAGGGATCTATAATAAATAAAGACATATCTCACATAAAGTTTTATGTTTCAACTACCACACAACATTTAAGATTATTTTACACATATCATTTTAGTAGGTTTAGTGGACAATTTACTCACCCTTTGAAGGACGAGTGTTAAAAAAACATTAAAACTAATACCCGAGTTGTGCGTTAACACAACTTCAACGGTCCATTTTATTATTGTTTATATTTATATTTATTTAAACAATTTAACAATGATTCTATGTATCAAAATTTGAAATTCTAAATTCAAAACAAACAAATGTTAAATGTATAGGTTAGGAAAGTTGCTCCCCCCCACAATACACCGAAACAACCGACTTGGCGAGCCGGTGGAAGCTGATGCAACCATACATTAATCCATCGTGAATAAAAGAACACGATTGCGACACAACCGACAGCCCACCGAACAATAAAAGGACGCCAAATGGCTCAACCGGTGCAATCGGTGGATCAACCGTTGAAAAAAAGAATACGTCTAATCGGTTGCGTATTTAGATGAGCGGCTAATTCTAGCCCCAGCGGAACACTAGAGTAGAGCTAGCGTTTGTTTGGTTACATCCCGGCACCCGGATCCCAGAAGTCATATGTTGTTCGTAATAGTAATATGTATTGAATGCAGTGGAATGTATTCGCGGACACGCATGCAAGCTGCTGTATATTCACTATAATACGGCTCTTGTTAAATATATCCTGGTTTTTTTAGTTAGACAAAGCAAAATATAGCGTAGAAAGAGCTGACAAAGTAGGGCAGGTATTACAACAAGTAATATTTCACTTTTCGTATGGCCCTCAGCTCGCTTCGCTCGTTACGGGGACTCAATTAATGGAAACTAACCAAATGCTAACCAAAACTAACCCAAAATCAAGAAAAAAATTCTGTACAAATATAACCTTAAAAAAACCGACGGGATTTGAACCCGGGTCGTCAAAGTGAAGGAGAACCATGCAGACCCCTAGACCATCAGCGGACTTAAAATCAACTGGCGATACTTCAGTTCATATTGCACTTGTGAATGAGAGGCCCGTGATTGGCTAGCTACGTAAGGTGACGCATGTCTTCGCGATGCAACCAGTTGATTGTAAATCAGCAGATGGTCTAGGGGTCTGCATGGTTGGCCTTCACCTCGGCGACCCGGGTTCATATTCCATCGGTTTTTTTTTAAGTAAACAGGTTTTTCTTGATTTTTGGGTTTTTTCTTGGGTATGGCTTGGGTTACTTTCTTGGGTATGGCTTAGGTTAGCCCTTGGTTAGTTTCCTTTTCTTGAGCCACGAAGCGAGCGGAGAGCCATAAACTTCCCAATTGCAGGTCTCTAAATCGCATGCATTCACAAGTGCACTACGAACTGAAATATCGCAACCCAGAGTAACCGGGTCTAAAAATCTACTTCGGAAACAAAAATTGCCTGTGGGATTGCCTGTGGTATTTCAAATTAAAAAAAAACGGCTTTTCTATTAACCGGATATTTATTTTACTACCAGTTTTAACCCTCCGGTTATAACTGATATTAAAAACAACCAGGCAAAAATTTTATTCTTAACCATCCGCCGAGTTTTGCCGCTGGACGAGTGCTAGCGATTTGCGTTTGCACGTTACGATTTTAAGGACTTGCTTACGGTTTACCCATAAACTTGGGTTTTCTTTTTAACGATCTATATGTTTTTAACGTGAGATTAGTTCGGGTTAGCTTTTTGTAAAACCCACAAACGTAAATCCCTAGGACTCGTCAGGCGATAGGACTCCTTTGTTACGTATAAAATTTCTGCAACCGAACCGGTATTCTCGAGTCGTTGGAACAGACAGTTTCACGTTGGAAAGGAAGGTCCAATAGGGAGGTAAAGTTATCGATTTGCTTTCGATGGAAACAATCGCGTATTTGAAGAATACAATGCATCTCTATTATATCTCTCTTCCCACGTGGGAGCTGCTCCCATGATTCAAGGCTTACCCTCCTCACCATTTAAGAACGAAACCACATTACCTGTGATATTCCCCAGCATCCCGCACACACCTTTACTGATCATTAGTGGAATCTTTATTCTAACATTTCTAAAAAGAGTTTAGCCATAGGTCTCAAATTTTCGATGCGATACCGTGCATGCGTAATATGGCCGAAATATCGGAACTATCCAAGAACGATAAACAAGATGGTTTGATCTGGCGGATTTTTTCATTGACAGCTGCTTTGTCGTTACGTAGCCACGCGCAGAATTTGGCGCGAAAGGCTTAACATACATATGGCAAAGACGTACGGGCAAGACTATTTTTCTTGTTTAGTGTTTATACAAAAAATGTATTTAAGCTCAAAATTTGGAATGTATAATAAAATTACTGTTTCTTATGAAATTACCATGATTTTTTTTATTAATAAAGAATGGAAAACATTTTTACAAGCTTTTTGTTTTTGAATTCAACCAAGCCTTGATACGCCAAAGGTAAATAGATTATTAAAGCTTATATGAAAGTATCCTTAAGAGTATGAGTAATATGAATTTATGAGAGAAAAATAGATAAAAATACAATCATATATGACTCAACTCTTTTATACGGTGTGGGCCAAAAAAGGATGCATAATTTGGAAAACCTTTATAATTGCTTCTCAGAAAATGTTAGTATGGAAAGTAATGCATAAAGCAAAAATCATTTTAACGATGCGAAAGCTCAGATTAAGTATACACGGGGCGCGAAAAATAAAAATATGTTACTTTCTAAAACTTATTTTTTGAGCCTGCAGATTTGAAATACAAGCGAGAAAGCTATAAGTTTATTTATATGAAATACATGATTCTTTCGTGTTCTATGAATACATATACGATTTAGAATAAGCTGGTACAAATCTAAAAACTATTTCTATTTTTGACACCATTAGTTTAAATTAAAATATTTAAATAAATTGAAATTCAACCTTGATAAAAACAAATTAATTATATTTTATTCAAGAAACGGAACATCACACACATACATCAAATATACACCTTAACACTAAAAACACTCTTGAGTAACTGAATGTAAAATCCTTAATATACCTATGATTCGACGCTGGTTTTTCCATAGTGTAGCAATTGCTGTATGACATAATATATTTATGATATTCTAGCGTGATAAGCAATCTAAGGAACTTAAGCAATGTATAAATAAAGAATTACTTTCCAGTGTATGTACGTGAACATACCTATTTTTTTTAAATATTTTTTTAAACCTAAATAGCTAAGTAACACACTGTGTAATAAAACCCTGAGTTGCACAACTTCTCTACAATATTAAGTAAAATATAATTATTCCTCCCAGACTTGCTTGCATTTAAAAATAATTTTAGTTGTTCCTACCTTATTTAATAAAAAATCAATAAAAACACTACATTAAAAAATATCTGCAGTTTCGTCTCGACTCAATTTATTGGATTTTCTTTAGGACCAAACAAAAATATAATAAGTATCAAGTTTCTCAATGTTCAAAGCAGCAAAACACAACTAGCAATGGTTTTAAAGCATCGGAAAATATCAGTAATAAGCTAAAAACGCAACGAAAACGTAGAAGATCCAATGAAAGCAACGGCGAAAATGAAGGCCGTTCGCGTGCAGCAACGTCACAAATACGACGATGATGGGAGAGAACCTCGGGACACGGGGCGATAGAAAGTGAACATGGGCTCTTATGGGAAGGCAAAATCCTTTCTTCTAGATTATAATTCTTGAGAATTATCCATGTTAGACGATTGTACATTTCTAACTCAAAAGGTTCAACTAACGTCTAGCCGCTACCGGTAACTGGCTATCGCGGCGACTATAATATAAATGTTAGATAGAATACCCCAGTTGCGTTTTATCTTCAATTATATAAGCAAACAAGCGTCTAGAGATCCGGCGAGGCGGACTGGTCTGTAATATTCGTGAGCCGCTGACGGTAACTGACTATCCATGGCATTATTATGGCTATGCATGGCCTTCCGCTCGCTTCGCTCGCTACGGGGGCTCAATCAACACGAACTAACCAAGTGCTAACCAAAACTAACCCAAGCCTAACCCAAAATTAAGAAAATAAATAAATTAACAAAAAAACAATAATACCTTGGAATTGATTGCCTTTGGCTCCACAAATGATTAAACTTGGTTTGAACTTTGAAGTGTTATAGAGCCACTTCGGCCCAGGCTCAAGGATGTAAACTGCACAAGGGCAAGTTTAGTGACCCTAATAAAATGTGTACCTATATATCAAAAATCTGGAACGCTTCACGATTTTGCGTGTCATCCTTGCGCAGGGGCCATGCGAATCTTCTCTGTATCGTTCCAATTTTAGTATATGTACTGCCGAAGCGAGCATGGCCCCTGCGCAAGGATGACACGCAAAATCGTGAAGCGTTCCACATTTTTGATATATAGGTACACATTTCATTAGGGTCACTAAACTTGCACTTGTGCAGTTTGCATCCTTGAGCCTGGGCCGAAGTGGCTCTATAACAGTTCAAAGTTCAAACCAAGTTTAATCATTTGTGGAGCCAAAGGCAATCAATTCCAAGGTAGTAATGAATCCACCACAACAATAAAGAACATATTTACATCAAAAAACAATAAACAAAACATCGGTCGCGACCGACGGGAATCGAACCCTCAGCGCAGGAATGACAGGCAAGCACTCTGCCTTCTACACCATCGAGGCGTTGTAGTAATTATGCTAGAACGTAGAGACTTGGATTCGTTTCGCCGCATCATTGTCTTTATAAGAAACAATGGCCGCATCGAAACTTATGCACATTAACATTACAGTCGCGCTATAAAATTTGCGATGGATAGTCAGTTACCGTCAGCGGCTCGACGTTATTAAAGGTTCAACTGGCCCCAAGTTGTCTTTGTGCCGTGGCCCAAGGTTAATAGAGAAATGAGAGAACGCATTAGGCGGTCGCGGCAGAGTATACTCTGGTCGCGGTCCCGTCGCATCGCGAACCGTTCTGGGCTGAGCTGATCGCGGCCTCCCGGACTCTCCCTACTTGCTTATACATTTATTATCATATATGTAACAAGTACATATATGTTTATTATCCACAGTTACAATTATAATGGCATACTAAGATATAGAGATCGCGTTTATATGCAGCAGCTAGTGCCGCCGATCATGCTTGCAAGCGTGACTTGCTGGGGCGCATCACTGTCACGCCTAGGGCTAATCTAGCATATCTTCTAAAACCTAGTTGGGTGCCTCTCCCGAGATTCTATGGAAAACATCGGACGAGAACGCGATGTGAGCGAGACGAACTCGAGAATGCCTAGTGCCAATGCATACATTATAAAATATAAAACATGGGAAGGAACTTCATCGCGCGCAGTCGAGGCTTATAGCAATAGCATGGACCGCGATGGGACCGCGACCGCCTAATGCTTAGACAAGGAAAGAAGAGGACAGATAACATGGGAAAAAGCCTGTTACCAGTTGCCACATAAGTTACTGGGTAACTTCAATAAATTAGTTGAAATTATAAGTAATAAATAATAAGTAATAAGTTAACGTAGTTTTCAGTCGTAAAATAATTTACCCATTTTATAGGGAGAGTATGAAAAATATATTACCTACGCCTCTGTTAAATGACTCTCCTTAGTCTCCTTGAAGAAGATTTATGGCTTTATTGATTATTTGATGATTGAAAATATCCAAGATCGGGTATCAAATTACTCTCGATAATTAAATAAACATCCCTACCATGATATACTCAGAGGTAACACAATTTGTACATTATGCATTATTATTAAAACAGGAAATATGCAAATAAACTACAAGGTCAGCAGACAATAATTACCTGTGAAATGAAATTCCAGGCTCCTTCTTTTCACTTCGATTCTTGCAACCATATGCCGAACAATTTACCATTATGAATCTTAGTTTTTATCTCTCTTTGATCAAAAACTCACAAAATAACTGCAAAATAGCACCGCCACAACAATAGATGTATTTGCCACATAAATAATGGCCGCCGCTCTGAAAAGGCTTCGATATCAGTACATTGGCTTACTGTCATGCACGGTATCCTTACTCTTACCTAATCTAAGGCCTAAACCGTCCTTAGCACAGTCCTGATCAGTGACGGTATAAACTGTGGAGCTACCACGACCACGACAAACCGGTTAAACGAAACTTTTGCTTGGCCTTGAAATATGATATGGTTCGCATTGGCATCGTTGCGATTATTTGAACTACCAAGCCAAACGACCACCTACCTAAAAATAACAACAGGGGGACGGGGACGTCATCACAAATCTGAATATTTATATATTTTGGTTGTTTGGCTTTTTCAGTACCGCTACTTTTTATTTACCTTAGAACTTTGGACTTTGATTTCTGTTTCATATTTTAATCTTATAGAAGTTAAGTCTTTATTTCAGCATACATTTTTGAGTAATATAAAATATTCATAATGATAAATACAGGGTAAGTGTATATTTTATTATTATCCAACTCTATTGTACCATGATCGAACCCTATGAAATGAAATATATAACACCAGTAATTAACTGCCTACTGTTTTTGAATTAGGGTTACTGGTGAACGCCAAAACGGAAACAAAAAATGATACCTAATGAATTCCTAATTATTTTTATTTCGTCGGTTTTAATGCACTTCGAAATTTTAATACCTACAGGTATAGAAATGATAGTTTATGATAGAAGCACTGTCATGGGCGTAGACAGGATTTTTTCTCAAGGGGGGCGAGCCGTAGACAAGGCCGTAGTAGTGGCAAATTTTGGGGGGGCACGCCCAATTTTTACACAAAAGTCATGAGTCGGTTAAATTCTGGTCTCTCCCTGTCTACGCCCATGAGCACTGTTGTGTGGAAAAAAGTGAGGGTCAGAGGAGAGGAGATCACGAATTACTGAGGGGTATCACTGTTACCAATAATGTCTAAGGTGTTTGAATCCATAATAAACTGACGAGCTCTTCATGTCGCCTGATCAAGAAGGTTTCTTCAGGGGAAGATCAACGGCAGCAGATCTGGGAGAGTTTTAGGACTATCTGGTGGAGGTGGAGATTGTCGAGAATGGTTCTCAGGTGGATTTTATTTACACTGATCTTACTAAAGCTTTAAACAGGGTACCTACATTGATCTTACTAAGGCATTCGACATGATATCACATGAGCTTTCATCGAAAAATTTTCTGCTATAGGGCTGTTTGACAGGTATGTTCGGTGGATTGAGTTGTATATTGCAAACCATAGGCAGTCCCTCAGGGTTGGTGGAAATAAGTGACATCGGGCATGCCACAGAGCTCCCACCTGGTCCCCATCTTATTTTTACTGTTTAGTGTTAGTCGGTTTTTAAACAGGGTAATTATTGGATATAGCCCCATCAAAAAAAAAATCTGAATTTTTTACATTTATAGAGATTCTAATGCATTAAAGAAGTAAATTTGAGACTAAATACATTGGCGGAAACAAGATTTTATGTATGTTTTTTTTATAATTTGGAATAATTATTATAATTCAAATATGCTTTATTGCTTAAGTCATAATAATTATATCTTGTTAATGAAGCTGTTCGGATAAAAGTAACAATAAAATAGTACTAAAACAAATTGTAAATAACACAAACGTAAAAATTATACAAAATAAAAAACAAAAGAACTCGAAGGTCACAGAGGAAGTTCACCTAGACCAACAGGAATGAACAAACATAAAGATAGGTACTAAATTTGTCATTAACATTAAAAGTTATTTTACAAACAAATCAATGCAAATTATGTTTGACAAATCACACTGCATACTCTCATGAAACTCCCAAGTGTAGTATGCTTTTTCAGCATCTTTTTTACTGCCCTTCTAAAGGACTTCACAGTACAACAGCTTTTAAAGTCTCTCGAGGGCCAACACCGCAAACACACCTCACCACAGGTTATGACATTTACCCACAAGAAAAAAACCAATTTTATTTGATTACTCTCTTTCCAATATAAGCCTTTCCAGAGTGAGCTTAATCAATGATCTTGGAGTCATCTTTGATTCTGAATTGAGGTTCAATGAACATATAAATAGTGCAATCTCCAAATCATTCAGGGTGGCTGGATTCATTATGAGAACTGCATAGTATAAAAGAACAAGATTGGGCGGTAGTATATAATTGTGAAGCACAGGATGTAAATAATCAATGGAACACTTTTATGAATATTTTGAAAAGACTGTTCAACCAAAATTTTCCTCTAAAGTTAGTAGGGAAAAAACAAAAATCCACATTGTATAAACATGTAAATATTATAGAATGTAAGCATAGATTAGATAATTTGTTAACTCTGTCCACTCAGAATATACATATAAACAAATGTACTCTGCTGAAATGGGAGTCCCTTCTGGTGTCCCGCATGTATCTCACTGTGGAGATTCTCTTCATCCTATTCAAATTCAAATGGTTTATTGTCCAACAGGTTATTCCAATAACAAGACAATGTAAAATAACAAAAAAGTAAAATATTTTTACAATAATAAACTAAAGATACTATAAATAAATATATATATATAAGAACAAAGAACGATGTATAGATAATATATTAGATATTTTTAAATGATTGACCCAGATGTGTTCCTGGGGGTCGCCTGCTCATGTTTGCTGATGATGTGAAGCTTTTTAGGTATGTGGCCTCCATGTCTGATGTGCTCCAACTCCAGGAGGATCAAGAAAACTTTTCTGGATGGTGCCAGGACAATAATATGAATCTTAATGCCAGAAAATGCAGCACCATTACTTTTTCTCGCCAGAGGAACCCCATTGCATTTCCTTATTCTATAAATGATATTGTTTTAATGAAGTGAACTAAAATTAAGGATCTGAGGGTCACCTTGGATTGTAAATTTTCATTTAATCATCATATTAACATCATAACTTCAAAAGCTTTTAAAATTTTGGGATTTATCCAAAGATCGTCTGCTGACTTTTCTATCTTTACTCTGAAGATTCTTTATTGTTGCCTTGTCCGTATTATTCTGGAATATTGTTCTGTGGCCTGGAATCCATCTTATGAGCGTATAGAGTGAGTACAGAACAAATTTCTAAGATTGGTGGCTTACCAGTATGAGTATGGTCATGTGAGAGAGTTGTTGGGCATTGATTCTTTGGAGAGGAGGAGGTTCTTGATGAAATGAAATGAAATGTTTATTAACGGATATACCATTTACAAAAATATATACTTTCAGATATGATAATATAATATAAACCAAAATTAATAAAAAAAATAATAAACTTTTTTAGTCACTAACATTACAATTTCTGTTTAGCCTTATTCCTAAAACAATTTAGGGTTGTAGAAAAAAAAATCAATATTTATAGCATTGCCATTCACACACATTCGTCTTATTGGTCTATTCAAACCATAATTACTATTCTGATACTCCAGATAAAATACATCTTTGCATCGAGTATCTCTCTGTGAAACCCTGAATGGAATTCTCTCAATGAGATGAGAACAGTTAATAATTCCATTAACAATCTTAAAGAGAAACACAATGTCTAATGTTTTGCGTCTATCTTCTAAAGAAGGTAAAGCAAGCAATCGTTGAATATCTGCATAAATTATTTCTTCAGATGGAATTTTAAGTTTATAGCCAATGAACCGTAAAAACTTTCTTTGAACCTCCTCTAAACTATCAATAAGACACTTATAAAATGGACACCATACACCACTTGCATATTCTAAAATAGACCTAACTAAAGAACAGTAAACATTTTTAAAACAGTTAATACCATTAAAATCACACAAAGGATGCTTTAAAAATCCAAGGAGCTTAAACGCTTTACTACATATACAGGATGCTACAAATTCGTTTCTTTGTATGGGTATCTCGAAAACCGTAAGAGATACGAGGTCGGTTAAATTGAGGCAAAGTTGCGCGACTTAAGGGTGATTGACATTCCATCGAGAAATTTAGAAAATTCCGCCTACTTCCGTAAAAAACCGAAAATCATCTATTTTATTTTTATTTTTTCCTGCCTTTGTTTGGAGAGATAAAGTAAAATAAATGTCACATTTTTATTGCCACTTTTTCTCCTCTACAAGCTGGCGGTATCAAATTTTAAATCTGACTTCGCTCTCGGGCCCCCTTCATCAACTTAAATTTTTTAAATACGGACCTGGATTTTTTATCTAATTTTTAAAAAGCCTTTGGTCTCCCAAAACCAACGATGTATCACACTTGTCCGATAGTGGTAACAAATATTGTCATAAGTGAAATCAGGTCAGAAAAGATCGCCCCATCTCTGTCTAACACATTATCTCTTATGGAAAAAATCTAGACTTGTTCATTTATTGACAAGTGCGATACATCGTTGGTTTTGGAAGACCAAAGGCTTTTTAAAAAGTAGATAAAAATTCCAGGTCCGTATTTAAAAAAATGAAGTTGATGAAGAGGGCCCGAAAGCGAAACGTCGGATTTAAAATTTGATACCGCCAGCTTGTAGAGAAGAAAAAGTGGCAATAAGAATGTGACATTTATTTTACTTTATCTCTTCAAACAAAGGCAGGAAAAAATAAAAATAAAATAGATGATTTTCGGTTTTTTACGGATATCTTCGGAAGTAGACGGAATTTTCTAAATTTCTAGACGGCATATCATTCACCCTTAAATTGCGCAACTTTGCCCCAATTTAACCGGCCTCGTATCTCTTTCGGTTTTCGAGATACCCATACAAAGAAACGAATTTGTAGCACCCTGTATAGTCATAATGATATCTAAAACTTAACTCAGTGTCAAATATCACCCCTAAATCTCTAAAAGTATCTAATGAGTCTAGCAAAGTATCGTTTAAGCTATAAGGATATAAAACTGGTCTTGTTGTTTTGTGAAAACGCATAATTTTACATTTATCCAAATTTAATAAGAGTCCATTCTCCAAACACCACCTTGACAAGTTATCGAGATCAATTTGCAACAAAGCACAGTCAGTGACGTCCCTTATAGTTCTATAAACCTTTAAATCATCAGCATACAGTAATACTTTGCTGCTGCTCAAAAAATTTGGGATATCATTTATAAAACAATTAAAAAGTATTGGAGAAATATGTCCACCTTGGGGTACACCCGATTTAACAATGATCTCATCTGATAAATTTTTTTTTAACTTTTACACTTTGCCTCCTGTCCGTAAGGTAACTCTCAAACCAAGAAAGCAATGGCCCATAGAATCCCAAAGACCCAAGTTTAGAAATTAGGATTCTCTGATCAACCCTATCGAACGCTTTGGAAAAATCAGTATAGATTACATCAACCTGAGATCTATCTCCAAAAGCATCCAACACAGATTCCTCCAGGACCATCAAATTCGAAGCTGTATACCTACCAGACATGAATCCATGTTGTTCTGGATTAATTATATTTTGAAGAGGAAAGTATATTTTCTTTGAAACAAGAGATTCAAATTTTTTTGCAAAAATAGAAATTTTAGAGATGGGGCGATAGTTTTCAATGGACATTCTTACTCCACTCTTAAAAATAGGGGCAACATATGCTTTCTTCCACTTCTCGGGGAACACACCAATTGACAAAGACAAATTAAAAATCATAAACAGTACTGGAGACAAGACAAAACGACAGTTATAGATAAAATATGGTGACATATTGTCAGGACCACTACTATGCCTAAGGTTTAAAGAATTCAGACTTAAATTATTAGTGCAAATTGAATTTGGCATTTTATCACAGCTGTTACTCACATAGGCTTTAGAGAAATATTCTTTAAAAAGATTACTTATTTCTTTGGGATTCTCTGACTCAATATCACCATATGTCATATTATTGGGTAAGTCATAATGTTTGTATTTACTATGTACATATCTCCAAAATTGTGTTGAGTTAGTCACTGAACTTTCTAGTTCTCTAACAGTGTCCCTACGACACTTTTCAGCCAGTAGCTTACATTCCTTCCTAATGTCTGAAAAAGCCTGATAATCTGCTCTCTATGAGCCTTCTTCTTCCGTAAAATTGCATTCTTTAACTCAAAGGAATATGACTCCGGAAACTTTTTATTCTTACATCTATGTTTTGGTACAAAGAATTCAATACAGTCATACAATATGTCATAAAACATGTCAAAGATAAATTTATATCCGTGATTGCATTTAAAAATTCCCAACTTACATTGCCTAAAAATTCATTAATTAATATGTAATTTGCATTCTTAAAATCATAATAGTAATAGTCATAATTTAAAACCTCATTTAAAATACAATCACACTTTACATTAAACATTAATGACAGATGGTATACATCACATTTAACAAGTGGAATATCCACACAATGAACATTTACAAGATTGTTAGTAAAAATAAGATCTAAAAATTGATGGATATGTGCTTCTTGCACAGGGTCGTGCATTCTTCCATAGATTGCCCTGCATTATATGATTTGATTCCGTTGCATATTCCGCACGGAAGAGGTAGGCATACAGAAGTATTTAAAGTGCCTTTTCATTGCACAAACTATGGCAGGAGTGAGCCCATGTCAAGGATTTTTAGGGGGGCGAATTGGTTGAGGTTGTGTGTTTGGCCCAGGTGTGTCAGCGTTCAGGGGGAGCTTTGCGAAACTGGATGATATTCAGCGGTCTTGTAAGATTTTTTTTTGATATTTGTTATTGTTATTTTAAGAAATATGTATATGTCTTAGGATATTTTATCTGAATGTTTTGTGAATGTTATGTATTTTTAGACAGTATTATTTTGGCTTTAAAATTGTAAACTGGCAAGTCCGTAAATAAGTAATTAAAAAATAAATAAAAATAAATAAAGAAATGTATATTGACGAAAAAAAGTACTCTGATAACTTGTTGGTGAGTGCTCGGGCTAAACAATAAGAGAATTAAATAAAAAAGTCAGACAATAAGTCTAAGTGCATGTGGGCTATTTGCAAAGATATCAATGGTGTAGGAACAAAATCGGAAATGGAAGTGGAAGGAGATCCCGAATCTATTGCCAATAGGTATAATGATTTTTTACTTTCCGTAATACCAGATTTATTGAATGCCTTAATTAAAATTCCGTTTAATGATAAGATAAGCAAACATGAATGTTCAATGTATTTAATTCAAATTTTAGATTTATTAAGTAGTAATATCGTACAAGATGCACTTTTACATGTCAAAACAATAAAATGCCTTAAACTAGAATATTGGTTTTATATAAAAATAAAATGCTATAACCAACAACAAATAGATAACACACTTTGGAAACAATTTAGAAAAACAAACACTATCACCTTAAAAAAAACAAGACAGTATTGAAACAAGTCACTAAAAAGCAATAAAACATTTAATATATTTCTAACATTTAATATATGACTAAGCATTTAATGTATAGTGTATACCCAAACTCAAAAAGTATTCAGTGAAAGTTAAAATCACTTTGGAAAGACTCATCAAAGCTATAGAAAGCCCCAAGCAGTAAGTATTTTTTCATGGTCAATTTAAATTGTGTTTCATCAAGAGCTCGTACTTCATGCGGTAAGATATTGAAAAATTTCACACCATAGAAGGCAGTGCCACTCCTAGATCTCCTGAGGCGCAGGTGACTCAGGACAAGGTTAGTGTTGTTCCTCGTCTGATATGTATGAATCTTGTGGTGTGCTCTAAATAAGTGAAGATTCTGTCTGACATACACCAAGCACTGCAATTTTAGCCCTGTTACACAGGAGGAGATTTGTAAGATAGTACGAAAGCTAAAAAACAAAAATAGTAGCGGAATGGATGAAATACCTACGAGCATTATAAAAATAACAGCTATGGAGCTCAAGGATATTTTGTGCTATGTCTTAAATAACTCCTTTAAATTTGGTATTTTTCCCTGAAAATTTAAAAGTAGCCCTAATTAAACCTTGTTTTAAAAAAGGAGACCAGAACATATTGGACAATTATAGGCCTATAAGTTTCTTGCCAGGTTTTTCCAAAATTTTTGAATCAGCTATGAGCACAAGATTAATTAATTTCTTTAATTACCGTAATTTACTTGGTCATTCCCAACATGGCTTTTTAAAGGGCAAATCAACTCAAACAGTTATTTTTGATTTCATTAAAACATTTCTTGAACATCTTGAGAATGGTGAAATAGCCCTTGGTATGCTATTGGATTTATTCAAAACATACGACTGCCTGGATAGAGGTTTACTTCTACAAAAGTTAGAAAAGTATGGTTAAGAGGCAATGTCAAAAAATGGTTTTGGTCCTACATTAATAACAGAAGACAAATGGTAACAGTGCCAATAGAGGGAAAGACTAGCCATTCTAAAATTAGACAGTGATGTAGGAATCGAACAAGGTAGTATATTGGGTCCAGTGCTGTTCATTATATTTGTAAATGATTTGTGCCTCTCGATAAATTCATCCAACCAAAATATGGTAAACTATGCTGACGATATAAACCTGATTATTGGCAGTAACACTTTACAGGAATTGACAACAAAGGCTGAGGAATTATTTAACATGTTTACCTACTAGTTTTGTGCAAATAGATTGATTTTGAACAAAGATAAAACAAATGTTCTAACGTTCAGAACAAAGCATATACCGAAACCCTTGCAAATGGAATTGAACAATGAATGTCTAGAGTCTAGATGTAATGAAAACGCAAAATTCTTAGGTATTTATGTACACGAACACCTTGACTGGTCATGCCATATAGGGTGGTTAATTAAATCGGTAACGAAAGTTCCTTAAGGATTTTGTACTTGGCAAACTTTGAATATGTTCTTAAATATGGTATCATTTTCTGGGGAAGTATGGGACAGTATGTTACAAAATATTTTTGTAGTGCAAAAAGACATAAGGATAATTAAAAAAATGGAATATATTCAGAGTTGAAGATCTGTCTTCAAAAATATTGGTATGGAGTATACATGTACGAATGTCTGATGTTTTTCTGCCGAAACAAATACCATTTTGAAGCAAAAACAGATCATTATTATAGTACAAGAACATGAAACTTTACATGCTTAGCACATAGACTCTCACTTACAAAAAAGTCTCCCCATTACATGTGTGTAAGATTGTTCAACTGTCTCCCTACCCAGATGAAGAGTATTGAGTCAATTAGGAAATAAATTAGACATGAAACTATTAGTGAATTTGGAGTTTGGAGCCATACTGTTTGAGGGACTTTTGTCTAAATTTAAAATCGGAATTAAGGGAATGTTTGACGTCGTTTCATTTCATATACGTGTAATGTGATCTAAAATAAAAAGCGTTTTGAAGATACCTTATTACTCATTGGCGTGGAGCCACCTTGAACACTGTGTTGTCTAGTCCCCTTTCTATAAGACCCATTCTGCTAGAATTGAGCGTGGTCAGACTAGGTTTGTCAGTTTCCTACTCAGGAAACTTCACAGCGAAAGAAGTGACACGACATCGAATATTCTTAACAATACTGTTTGGTTATAAAATCATCACGAATGAGATTGATTGCTCCGACCTACTCGCTCTGATAAATTTTCGAACACCGTCACGGAACACTCGTCTGATTGATCCATTTTCGGTACACAGATATCCCACTGATGTTGAACACGACATACCGGGTTATGGAGTGTTTTAATATGTATGTTCCCATTGAATTTCAACTGGGGTAGTCTACACACAAGTTTAAAACTAAGCTAAAACGTTTCTTACCTTACTAGCATGACCACTCGTTCAATGACTGTTAAGTCCATAGTGTCTTACATATCTGTCATGACATGTACCTCTCTTGTTTGGAAATTTTGGGTATTCTTGTTTGTGTTGTATTTTATTATTGTTGTCATATTAATTAGTCTTGCATTTTCTGTATTAGGTGTGTAATGTTTTGAAACTACTTTATATTGCATTTATTGATACTGTGATTGATTGTACTATTTGGAAGTATCCTCTGTAAGTGATGTTGTTCTAAGTAAATAAATAATAATTAACCAAAATTATAAGATAAGCAGCCATATCTTGTTTCCGCCAATTTATTTTCTTTCATATTTACTTCTTCAATGGAATAGAACTGTTAAAATATTCGAATTTCTACGATGGGGCTATATCCAACTATTACCTCCACCAGTGCAGTTGTCTCCTATACGCGGATGATCTCAAGATATTCTGTGCCATTGATTCTATTGAGAACTGCTGTGTGGCTGTTCAGGGGACAGGTCGCCTACTAACTTTTCGATGCAAAAGCTGCGAGCATGCATGCTGAATCTATCAGAATTACCCAAGTCTTTACGGTCTAGCGAAATTCTTTCAATGCCCCTGGTGGTGTAGTAGTTAGACGTTCTGATTGCCATGCGCACGCCCCGGTTTCGATTCCCGTCGCGTCGATCGCAAGACATGTTTACTTTTTTTTAAGGTTATGTTGTTTTTTGTTAATTAATTTTTTGTTTTAATTTCGGGCATGCATGTAAAAACTCCATCAGGCACGTCGTTTTGGAGTCGGTGGTAAGTTTTATTGGCCTTGGTGTAGTTTTTAGCAGTCACTTAAGCTTTAATAAGCTTGCATATCAACGGAATAGTCTTGAAAGTCTTACAAATGTTTGGTTTCCTGCGACGACCCGTCTAAATATCTGTGATACTAGAGCCATCACTACATTCTACAATTGTCTTGTCCCTAGTATTTTAGAGTATAATTGTATCATATAGTGTCCCATGTGCAATGGTCATATCGAACGTTTGAAACAAGTTTTTGCTGCTTAAGCTAAGATTTGTGGGTTACCATATCTGTCCATATCGGATTCGCATTCAACTGGCAGATCTTGAGCATAACACGATCCCTTACAGTCTTACGACACTATGCTATATTAGCCGCTTCTGATTGGTGGGTTAACGTCACTTTAGAATATTGTTAACTCTTCACGCATGGCCCTCCGTTCGTTTTTGAGCGCAGCCAAACAAAACTAACTGAAATTAACCCATATTTACAAAAAGAAACAAACATAACCTTAAAAAAATATATGTATTGCCCCCGACGAGACTGAACGGGCCGTCCGCATTGCAAACACAGAATCTGACCACTAGACCACCTAGACCTACTGGAATAACCTGACTGATCCGTAGATAAAGTGAAAGTGACCTTAACGCACCAATCAGAACCGACTAATATAGCATAGTGTCGTGTGACTGTAGAGGATCTTAAAATGCAGATCTTAACAGCTTCCAACAACGTAGCCCGAATTTATTGGCATTCTTTTTTCATAAACTAATGGTCAGTCAGATTGAATGCAGTCAGCTACTGTCATCAGTCGCTGTTCGCATACCACAAAGATTCACAAGATCGAGGAAATCGTTCCAAATGGCTTATCATCAAATGAACTACGGTAATCCGCCTTTTTCGGATAGACTAATGAGAATAACTGATTATTGTATTGAGTATTGTAGTGATTAGGTTTTGTACTATCTGCACGCAACTACATTTCACAAAATGAGGCAAAGCGGAATTCAATCAGCAGCCGAGGGTGGACCAGGAACGCCGTCCGCACGTGTGCAATATTTTTCTATGAGCCTGAGGAAAATTACCTGATTTTTTTAATACTTTATTTCAGTAAATGTCAAAGTGAAGATACAATTTAAAATCAAAACTGTAGGTATGTAATTATTGATGTATGGTTTTCCCAGTGCTGAAAAAGCTTTCATCACTAGTGCTGTAGTAGTGCATGCAGAAAAGCGCAACTTTCAGCACTCATATGAATGCAGAAAGTAGATATTTTTCGCACGTTTGTAGTTTATCTTTTGAAACCACCGATTAAAAAAATGTGTTTAGCTTAGTATAACCCAAAATTTTTGCTCCTGGGGCGAACGAGCGAAGTGAGTCGAGGACATTGCATGAAGTGGTTTAATATTTGTTAAAAGGTGTTTAACCCTCACATTGGTATTTTTGGACCTCCACCCAGTACTACACAGCACACCATCTCTTCTAAAAATGTGTATTTTTTCATAATTTTAAGATACTTCAAGCTTCTTTAAATGGGGAGAAGACCCCAATGGTTATTGTCCATAGATTTATGAATAATACTTGAAATAAAAAATATCATAAAAATTGTGTAGAATGATGAACAATGCCAAGTACCTACATCTGGGGATTCTTGAGAAATAAAGCTGAATCCATAGTTGCTGTAACGTGGCATTGAATTTAGAAAGTGCCGTACTCGCGTATCTACACGAGGCAAGCAATTATTTTCAAAATTATTTGCATTAATCATGTTTTCAAGAATAAATACTGAAGGTAAAGGAAAGTTACTATAATCTCTCAAAAGTCTCAAAGCCAACCTGCAATCTCACCTAAAATCGGGAATGAAAGGTTTACATAGTACTAGTACAATATACATATAATTATTGTAAACATTAAAAAACAGATCAGTCAAATGAAACAAACGAAACGACCACGCAGCTGCTACACTCTGATGACTCTAATAGCAAAATTCACACTGAGATTAAGGTTCAACCACTGCTTAAAGACAATGGTTCAAATAAGTAAAAATATTCCTTAACATTTGTCAGGAAGTTTTTCTATCATCTGTAATTGATTTAGTATTAGTCATTGAAACTAAGATATCGATGGTATTAGTAGGAAGATCGTTGAAGACTTTTATGCTGTTGTACAAAGTGCAATGCTTCTTTAGCAGATGGTGAATGGTTGAATACCAACCTATCCTTTATTAGAAATTTTAGATATTCATAAATATAGAGATCTGGAATAGTTATTAGTGTATTGTTTTCTCTTAGGACACTTCAGCATGGTTCCCTATATCCTTACGGAACAAAGTTCCAACTAAACATTTATTTCTGAAGAATGAATTCCAGTATTATATGCATTAGGCAAATATATATGGAATATTTTATTCTAGGTATTCATTGAAACATACCATGATTAGACTGAGTAATATATCTGCAAGAAAATTAATTTTTTAAGACGAGAGTATCTTCATTATTCATTATTTTACAATCTTTTCTTTCAGTAAATTAGCAGGTCAAACCTTATTCATCACTGGGGCCAGTAGGGGCATTGGGAAAGCCATTGCTCTCAAAGCTGCCAAAGACGGCGCCAATGTCGTAATTGCTGCCAAAACAGCGACTGCACATCCTAAGTTGCCGGGTACAATATACACGGCTGCTGAAGAAGGTACTATTACTTTGCTATTTTATTTGAATAAAAATAGTCTGCATTAAATTATAAAGCATGTTATATCATACCAATAATGAATACAACTTAATAAAATAGAAATCCTTATGATATGGTTTAATGCTAGGCATTACCTCATATTTATGGGAATACAAAAAGATCCCTAATTTTGCTAGAGTCGTAAAAATTGTCCTTCTATATATAATAATCGCTGTTTTCAGCAGTTTATGTAACAAGGGAGAAAAATTGTGGTTTTTCTCTTGCTGATAAAATATCCAGAGGAGAAGCATTTCCTCCTGTGTTATGTAGGTATGCCCGAGGGAAACAACCACTCAAAGGATTAAAATCACTTTAGTCCCGTGGTATATATGCTATTTTTTGTAATTTCTGTGAATATACTTTTCAGTAAGATGCGCAGGAAAATATTCAAAGCGCGCTTTTATTTTAATTTTGACAGTCATATCGGGTGAAAATAAAGGATGCGATCAATAAAACGATATTAAACGCAAGTTAATAAAAATTATTTGGAACAGTTTAGAAATGAAAGTATATTTTTATTCCCTAGGGAATAAAAGAATTTTAATGTGTGGGGATTCAATGGGGAACTTTAATCCCTCTTTGGATCGAGTAAAACTCACGCTTTAGTCACAAAATTACAAAAAAAATATTCAATATTATTCCCGAGATTATTCGATATAATAGGGATGGGCATAAATCCAAAATGCCCAATACTTTCAATTATTTCAGTTAAAGACTACAATAGTATTTATTCTAAAGCTGAACAGAAGAATACTGCCAGAATATTTTATGAAAATATTTGGAAAAGCTTTATTGTAACAAATATGTATATAGTCCAGGGGGGCTATGAGACTACAGACTACAGACCCCCCCCCCCCCTCCAGAAGCAAACCGAGATACTTTTTTTGTAGTATTTACTGTTTTCTCTTAATTCCTCGTCTTTTAAAATAACTTGGCAACGTTGCTTTGTGTGTTGACAATCTTGAATGGCCTGAACCATGATGGCCGAGTTTTTGAATATGAATAATATGGTGCTATTTTGCTCAGACCCGTTGATTATATGTATATAAATGAGAGACGAGACAGTGCACATTCGGTGGACATAGCGGTGAATTTCACAATACAATACGGGGTATTAGAGGTTGCAGGTTTATTCTTTTTAACTCTACAGCTATTATTTTTTATTTCAAAATTAATTCTGTTTTTTTTTTTACTTTTTACGAATTGAGCAATTTGAAAGTGGATTTTATTCTATTTCAGTTCAAAGAAAAATGGAAAAAAGAAAGCAAGGTTCTCTGTTTCACTTTTTTCAAACTAAAACAAAAAAAAAACAAAAACAATTCGGTAGTGATTCTGGTGATGGTAGGTGTAGAAGTTCCTTGGTAATAGAAAGCTGCGTCCCGGTGCGGTGATGGGTAATAATATAGCCATACTTACCTCCTATTTCTCTTCCTACAGTAGTCTTAGTGCTAACAATAATAATGAGGATAGTCCCTTGTGCCCTCAACATTTCAGTATGGACCACAACGATATCGTGCTACTGAAAAGAAACTTGATACAAGTTCAAATTATTTAGAGTTGTTTGTAGCTTTCAGAAAATTAACAAGTTTCCTTCAAGAAGTGCTTCAAGCGAAAAATTCTCCATAAAATTTCAGTATGGATGGAAAGTATCCCTGGCTGGCGTTTTCTAAAATAGACGACGCCTCATACTGCAAATATTACGTGTTTTTGCTTCGTATTCTGTTGGACGCACATCTTCACAGCCTGTGAGCTATTTGCAGCATGAAGGATTTAAAAAATGGAAACTCGCCTTACAATATTTCAGTAACCATAATGCCTTGGAGTATCACAAAACTTCATTTTTGCATTACACCGACTTACGGCAAACAAAAACAAAAATCTGTGGATGTTTTGGATCGAAATAAAATCAAAAAGGCTAAAGGGAATCGAGAGCGGTTGAAACTCATTGTAAAAACTAGAATATTGTGTAGAAAACAAGGTTTGGCTTTACCAACCATATTATATAATACTAGGGACAAGACAATTGTACAATGTAGTGATGGCTCTAGTATCACAGATATTTAGACGGGTCGTCGCAGGAAACCAAACATTTGTAAGACTTTCAAGACTATTCCGTTGATATGCAAGCTTATTACCAATTGATTTAGATTAAGTCCTTCCAAAAATGAAGGAAATTCAAAGGCTCTCTTGAGATTCGCTGTACAATCTGAATACAAAATCCAGGAGTATCATTTACAAACTGCAAAGAAAAATTTACTGTATAGTTTGGGTTCAAAACGAAATTCTTGAAACCTGTAGTTCTCCTCTCTTGCAAGCGAAAGTAATAGAAGAAAAAATAAATCGAAGTATTTTTCAATCTTGGTTGATGAAACAGCCGATGTTGCAAGTACCGAGCAAATGTCTTTCTGTCTCAGGTACTTAGACGAAGACCAAATGAAGATTGTGAAAAATTTTTGGTTTTTGTGCCTCTTACTTCCACAACTGCACAAAATATTTCACTGACAATTTTGAAAACTATTAAAGATCTGGGCCTCAACATGAGTGGAGAGTTTAAAGTGACTCAAGCCAAAGCCATTTATGTGCATCGTATGTCACATTACTTGAATCTTGCAATTTCGGATTCTTGCCAAGTCCAAGATATCAGAAATTGTTTTGGAATAATTGAAAAGACATGTTCATTCCTTCATACCTCAAAGAGACATGGCGTTTTGTTCAAGAAGATCGATTAATTTTGTCCCGAATCACAAAAATGCATTTGGAGAAACTGTGTCCCACAAGATGGGTGGAGAGGCATAGTTGTATAATGATTTTTGCTGAGCTTCTGGATGCTATATGCGAAGCTTTAGATGAAATTAATAAGTAGACTGAACGTGATACTTCAACTGGTGCCGTTGGCTTGGTCAACTCTATCCGCATTGTGAAATTTATGGTTTCTCTATGCGTAAGCGAATTCATATTTAGCAATAGCATTTTATTAAATAGATACCTACAAAAGAACGATTTAGATTTGGCTGTCGCACTAATACATGCAGGGATGCTTCAAAATCCATTATTGGACTACAGAAATAATTCAGATGCTCAATTTAAACCATTTTTTTAAAGCAAAAGCCATGTGCCAGAAACATGACACACCAATCATAATTCCAAGGACAAATAAACGACAAGTCAATCGGTTCAATGCAGATACCACAGGTCCCGAATAGTATTGTCGTATTTCTATGTTTCTCCCATTTTTGGATGACAGAAATTCAGAATAAGTTTTTAGTTCATAAAGATATTCTATCTTCCTTTACTTGTTTGGTATCTAGCTCAGGAAACATAAATGATTTTGATCTATTGGTCAAATTTTATGAGAATGACTTTTTTTGAACAAGTACGTGTTGAATCATTTTTGTGGAAAAGGTAACTGAGTGAATTTGCAGATAACAAATCGTCTGTTATCGAAATGCTGGATAGATGTAATAAAGATATATTTCCGAATATACACGAGCTTCATAGAATAGTTGCAGTAATACCAGTGGCAACAAAAACTGCGGAAAGGAGCTACAGTACCTTGAGAAGATTAAAGAGGTACTTGAGAAATACAACAGGAGACAATAGGCTCACTTCTTTGGCTCTTGAACATATATTTTTTCGACATAAATGTTGATGAGGTGCTCAACAAATTAGGCCAAGAAAGCCGCCAGCGTTGAATAAACATTATATTGTGATTTGTTATAATATGTGTTGTTATTTTTGATAATATAATAATAATAAACAAATTTATACTATTTTGCATTTCATCGTCACATCTCTAAACTCTCAATTCAAGTACCTAACATAAATAAAAGATTAAGAAACCAACTTATTTATAGATTCGAACGAAATGGTATGCATCAATGCAGAAACAGACGCACGCCTCGCTGTAACGAAAGAGTTGACTGATTCAGAAAATCGATAATAATATATTACAGCAAGTAATAATTAATGACAATTTCTGCTTCATCTCTGAACTCTTTCTTGATGTATTGGCAAAACATCTCATCATAATAAGATACTGTAAGTTAAAAGGTATCCAACATTCAGAAATTGTTAACTTTGAAGCTTTGTCTGTGCCCAGCCTATTTCGAAGTTTGGTGTGAAAGCCGGTTATTGTTTTAAAGAAGAGATGGTGTGTTGATATTCAGTAATCAGTAGTAGAGCTGGGTGTAAAAACAGTTCTCTATGCGATTACGTTCGTTTAAAAGTATGAAATAATTCTCATAAAAGTTAGTTACTAGTTTATTTTTTTGCTTGACTGTTTTAAACATGTTTTTTTTGCTAATAATTTTGAACAGTTTTAAACATAAAAAACGGTTTTAAACAAAAAAAAAACATGTCTTTTGTTTTTTTTTAATGAAATACATGTTTTTTCCAACCCTACAAAATTCTCGAGGAAGTAGGAGTTTCCCACCCCTTTCCTTGACAGTCTTATTGCTAACCGCAGAGGGTTGAGCAACTTTCCACTTTCATAGAAGATGGATTGTTAGGACTGAGGTGGGTATTGGTAAATTAATAATATATGAGATGCGAGTCGCATCAGTATAGATACTGATTCCAATATAAATAGGCTGGCCACAGTCAATATTTCTGGTATGAAAAATGGTCTGCATGAGTGGCATAGCTTAAGACTGCAATAATGCCATATAATAAGCTTCTGCAAGACGAAAACATACTAAAACAATGCGAGATAGCAGGATCCTCACAAATATATGCCATACCCTAAATGAAACTCAATTACGTTTAGCTCGTTCTTAATTGTTCGAACATCATACAAATCTCAGTGTATTTTCAACAAACCAGCCGGGAAATCTGTACTCATTCAAGTGTTTTTTTTATTATCTGGCCGAAAATTTTAATTTATTCTAGATAACATTTGAAGTTATTGAAGAATATTTATCTTGATAAATTTCATTCATTGTCCTTTTTATTGATCCTATTATATATTAACCGATCAGATTTTTTTTTATTTAGTGGAAAAAGCAGGTGGCAAAAGCTTACCATGCATAGTAGATATCCGAGACGAAACTCAAGTAAAAAAGGCAGTTGAAGAAACTGTAAAAAAATTTGGCGGAATTGACATTCTTATTAACAATGCGTCCGCCATTTCTCTGACTGGAACTGCTGAGACTGATATGAAACGATATGACCTGATGCATAACATTAATACTAGGGGAACTTTTCTTGTGTAAGTAAAGTAAATAAAAATTTGTTTTAATCTAAATAATATGAATATATATTTTCTACAAATTAAGGCTAAGAAATAAAAAGGGAAATAGATAGTTATACATAAAAAATATATATTTTTTTAAAACGTAGCAGAGCGCTTTCGGTCTTCGGCATCCACTTGCTAAGTCGATTTTGTCTAATGCTGAAAAAAACCAATACATTTTGAAGGTAATGCTGAACAGCTCATTTTAAATAGCCTTTTGCCTTTCATGCTGTTATTAATAGTTAATTTATTTACAGAGCAAAAACAGTACATATTTGCTGGCAATATCGAAACACTTTCTTTAAAATGTTTAAGAATAACAACTGATATCATCATAGTTGTATCTTCGGCATTTTTAACTTGATATACCTAATGCATTATTAATTTAATGTTTACATCTATGTTTTTTTTTCAAAGTTATTAATAAAAATAAGGAAGAGTATGGGGGCGGAAATGGCTCTCTTGGAGAGTTCCATGTGTTAGATTTCCTACAGTATAATTCTCCAGTAGCTAAATTAGGGGCTATATTGCTCAAACACAATCCAAACTATATTTAAAAAATCTTTGAAATTCTTGCAGTAATCGAATAATTCTGTATTAATCGTTGAATAAGAATCGGCGAATAACTCTACTAAATCACCTTTATGAGTTTGACCCATATAGGACTCCTAATTTTAACTAGCTGAAATTTCTTTGGTAACAAGGAAGCAAATCTGTAAAATTTATTTTGTAGATCTAAAGAATGTCTTCCACACCTGAAAAAAAGCAAGAACCCCCACATTCTAAACTTGTCGCCTCCCTTAAATATGCAACCTCATTGGTTCAAAAACCACGTTGCATATACCATGGCCAAGTACGGGATGTCGATGTGTGTGTTGGGAATGCATGAAGAGTTTGCACCGTTTGGAATAGCCGTCAATGCGCTTTGGCCAAGGACAGGTATGTAAAATGCGCCATGAATTATCTGCCTCATTAGAATACTGTGATAATGAATAATTAAAGTTCAAAGGGTTTTTTATCCTAGTTTTCCGTACGTTGAGTTGCCACAGATGTTTTAATTAAGGTTACTTCATTGTTTTTAATCTCTAGTTCGATAATGAAAAAAAAATAAAAATGCGATCCTTACGGTCTTTCTATCTCCTTGATAACTTCCTGTCTATAAAGCTTTACTTATTTTATAATATAAAGAGATTTGTAATACGCCAGAGGAGGGCTTGTAATATAATGTTTAACAACGTGATTATTTAAACCGGATAAAAAAGGATCTAAAAGAAATAGACTTAGCAATGGTGAAAAGGCCTAATCCTAAAATATGTTAACGGTATTCCCAAAATTACATATTTTATGATATAAAGAGATTTGCAATACGCTAGAGGAAGGCGGAGGGCTTGTAATATAATGGTGTTTAATTTGCCCGAGGGCACTGATGATGATCGATGTGAAGCAAAAGACATCGTTGCTTCATTGGTTTCAAATGTTGAAATAGTTGAAACTTTTCGAATAGGTAGGGGAATGATGTTGCTAAAGTTATGAAGAACAAAAGAAAGATTGACAGATCTATGAATGTATATTTGGGAATCGGACTTTACCTCTCAACAACGTGATTATTTAAACAGGGAAAAACGGATCTAAAGGATAGCAATAGTGAGAACGATCTAATCCTAAAATATGTGATCGATTTTCCCAGAATTACCACAAAAAATTGGAAAATTCTGTTGATCTATTTGAGAATGTTTCCTATTGCCATTACAGAATTATTTTATTCAATAAAACCTAGTTACCATCAGATTATCATGATGACGAACTTCAAATCTTTGATTTTAGTGTGTTCTAGAAGGATAGGTCTCGGCAGACATGTGTGTGCTCACCAGGTGGAGAAGTTCTGATTGCAAATCATAAGAGTATCTCTAGGAAAATTGTACCTTCAAGTCCTGATAACAAGCAACTGTTTGTTTTGATTGGTGTTCGTGAGAATCTGTGCATCATTGGCACAGTATATTTTCCCCCCTACCTCTCCTTCGGACATTTCGGCCATCTTTTGTAACAGCCTGGAAGGACTTACTGAGAAATTCCCACATTGCAGGGCGTGTATTCTAGGAGACTTTAACTCGTCAATGGTCAAGTGAAGAATTTGGTTCGACTGCTGTGGCCTTGCATTGAGCCTCCTAATCAGGTGGAAGGTGTATGATGTAAATCTCTTAACTGATATGTGTTCCCTTTAGAATCTGTTGTAGCTGAACACATTGAGAAACTCAGGTGGTGCTTTATTGGATTTTGTTTTCTGGCATGACCGGCATGCTTATTTGTATCGAGCGTACGAGATCCTGACTTTTTGTAGCGCAACTATAATATAAATCTGCAGACTTTTCATATTTTGGGTTAGTTTTGGTCATCACGTGTTCAAATATTTGAAGAAACGTAACGGGTGTATTGTGGGTAGCTAACATTTATATTACAGTCACGCTATAAAAAGCGGTTTACCGGACGCTCGATACAAAAATGCGATCGGGACTTATTGATGTTTCCAGTGGATGAATCTCTTATAGAACCTGATAGATAGCACTCCCTTCTGTGTTTGGCTATAAATCTTAATGATAGTAAGATGTCTAGTAGATTGACTGGCAGCGGCTTCTATAGAGACTTTAAGACTGCCAACTTCAATCAATCTAACTGACTTTTTGTCAAAATTTGTATGGGATGACTTATTTGTGAACCAATCCCTGGACAATATGGTGAACATTTTCTACGAGTTCACTTATCTCTGTAAAAAAACTCTATTGGTTCTCACTTGATTTAAAGAATATGTGAAAAACCCATAAGGAATATTTAAATTCTAAAAGTTATCTGGATTATGTTGAAGTTTCTAGGATTAAGGCCAACTGTAAACAATTGAAAAGTCAGTGTTATCGGGAGCATATATTGAATACAGAAAAAATTCATTAAAACAAACCAAAAAAGAATTTGGAAATTTGCAAACTCTAGAAGAGAATTTTGGTATACTCCAAGAGCTGTACTATGGCGACCCAAGATGTTCTACGGGAAATGACATTGTTAACATTTTGGCACAGTAGTTTCCTGAGATGTACAACAGCTCAGTGTGTGCTATTTCAATCCAAACTCCATTCAATAATTGTTTCAACGTGTTCTCCCTGTCAATCTCATTGTAGGATATTTATACTTCCTTGTATAAACTTGATGTTCACAAGGGTCCTGGACCGGATGGTTTGCCTACAGCCGACTTCACGTCAAGACAGTCTGAGTCTAAATCATCTCCTGATGATGCTAACACGGTTAGAGAAACGCGCGTCGAGGGCAAAAATTCTGTTTCGGTATTGTGGATAAAACTCTGTTTTTGTTTTTATTTTTGGTTTGTTGTTAAGTTGCTTAATAATTAATAATTATGTTTAAGATGTTTTTATATTTCCTAGTAAGCTTTTGGTCCGTTGATGTAAAGTAAATAAATAAATACATTATTAAATTAGGAATTGTCCTTTTAGTTCATGAATTCATAATTTATTTTTAGCTATCCACACAGCGGCAATGGACCTTCTGGGCGGAAAAGACATCCGCAATAAGTGTAGGAAACCCGAAATATGCGCAGACGCCGCTTATGCGATTTTAATTAAGGAAGCAAAGTCAACTACTGGAAATTTCTTTATAGACGATGAGGTAGGTCAAAATGGTTAATATCTGTCATTGAAAGTATTTATACAGTCTCCTATGCTTAAGATGGACACACTTCAACATCTCTTTTGGAAAGTTCTGATACTTATTTGAAAAACAGTAGTTTTAGGTGTAATCTCAATTGTTTAGTTCAAATACATTATCTCTGGGAATTAAAATTATTATTCAAAATTATTTCAAACGTCGGATGGGGGAAAAAGCATCGAGTTGTCATGACATAAACCTTATCATATACGCATTTTTAGCACACATGGCTTCTTTTTCTAGGTTTTAAAAGCTGCAGGCGTCACAGACTTTATTCAGTACGCTTGCGATCCAGCTAACGCCAACGACCTAATGCAAGATTTCTTTGTCGATTCTAATGCTCCACCTCCGTCAACATTGAAAGACGCTTCCGAGGGCAAAAAACCAGGCATTGAAGCAGTGGGCGAAGTTGCAAAGGTTTTCAAAGCCATCGAAGATAATCTGTCACCAGATACAGTTAGTAAAACACAAGCTGTATTTGCATTTGTGGTAACTGGAGATGAAGCGGGCAAATGGTATGTTTTCTAGCTTTACTTTGATCTAAGTTTTATTGATTACTAACGAATTTATATGACTGCAGAACTAGTCCAAATATTGTGAAAATACCTTGAAGTACAACTTATTAATCAAATGTGTATAAAACTAGTACTATTTCCATACGAATGTGTTTCGACATTTGCAGACTACATCAAGTTTTAAGTTTGGTGATAAAGTACTTCCAATATCGCTAATAAGATAAAAGTGTCTGAAGTGTGTTAAATCTACTTATAATAAATAATGTTTTAAATAGTAACATTCTTTCAAGCCAAGATAAATAATTGTTTGAAAAAGAACCAGTGTTTATAGGTATATGCATGGTATATATAAATATAAACATATCTCAAATGTTAAATCTGTGCAAAATCTGGTAACTGTGCCTATCTTTTTAGAAGTATACGTACTGCCGGGGCTTGTGGTAATTGTAAGCTAAAATTCAGTGTCAAAGGCAAATAATAATGCTATGTTGTTAATTTATTTATAGTTTACTATTGAATTCAATTTTTTCTCAGGTTATTATTTTTTGTAATTGTATGATAAAATTCCAAATACCTAATGTTAATTAATTCTCTGCCATAAACTATAGTTTCTCGGGAATAAATAAATAAACTGAAAACCACAATTATAACATGAGTTATTTTAAAATATTCTGGAGAACCACAAGCTTCCAGCCATTATTTGTTTATATTACTTCTAGGTATATCGATTTAAAGTCTGGAAAGGGTTCCTGCGGACAAGGCGAACCGCCATGTCCTGCTGATGCAACTTTGACCATGGATAGCAAAAACTTCTTCAATATGTTTTCTGGCAAACTTAAACCTGCTACTGCTTATATGATGGGAAAGCTCAAAATAAAGGGAAACCTTCAACAGGCCATGAAATTGGATAAACTTATGTCTAGTCTTAAGTCTAAGTTATAAGTTATCAGCATCTTGAAAGACTTGAATGTTAAGCAATAATATACATACCTATAAGTAAACCAATTTGTGCATTATACATCATGATTGGCATAAGATATTTTTATTGTTATATTGTATCTAGGTTTAAATTTTTTTTTGAAGTTTTAACTTTTATACTGGTGTAAATTGTTTAATTAAATAAAGTGTTTTTATATATTATTGGGATTTTACCCCATATAACCCAGACGGTTATAAAAAAGATCCCAGTGTCTGAAGCCGTTGAACATTGCCGTTGGGAATTTTCCCGATTGAACATTACATTTTGGAATAGTGTTGGGTTTTATACCCACAGTAAAAATAAAGTTAAACCAGTCGGATGTCTCGACTTCCTGCCAAGTGACGTACAGAGAGAAAATAACTAAAAGAAGGGGCGACAGCCTGTCAATCGATTTTGTATGCGCATGTCCAAGCACAAAGGCTATAATTGTCAAAATCAAAACATCATCAGTCGATTTCAAGTGATCAGATCTCGTCATTAGCTTAAAATATTTTGTCTTCAAACGTCCGTAAATCCGTCATTACTCGACTGTGTAGGCGGTCGTAAAGTTTTATTTTTCCTCCGCCGGAGCTTTGCTTTTCACTTTTCCGCCGGCGGAGGTAAAGGTGTTACCACAGCAACATAGATACAAACAAACAACAAAACAAGCGTCAACAACTCAAGAATTATTAAACTAAAATTTGTATTTATCACTCAATTTGTGCACTACATTTCTAAAAATCACTAATTTAGGAACAAATTGGTTATTTTTTCATCGAACTTACTCAATAACTGCTTATCAATACGGAATTAGAACGCAATCGGAGACGCAATTTTAAAAAAATAATTATTGTTGACAGTGTCCACTGACAGCTTTATGTTACATTACTATAGCAACAACCTGTGCCTATTCACTGACACCGGTCTAAGCCGCCTTGCGAACCCACGTATCTTTAATAATTATTATTATTATTACTACTAAAAAGAGATGTTTTTGCATTAATTTGTTGACATTTGAAGAAAAAACAGCATATTTTATTTGGAGGAAAAGTTACTTTTCATGGCTTCCTCTCTATTAACAGCCTCACTCCGTTCGGCTGTTAAACACGAGCGCGCCATGAAAAGTATCACTTTTCCTCCATATAAAATAATATACTATTTCTCCCGATACTTAATGGTATTGTTGTCAAGGTCACCAAAAACGGGTACGCCAACATGAAAGGTGCCGACGCTTATTGTCGCTTCTCCTTTTAGTTGTTTTCTCTCAACATTCCTTTATTTCTTTAACACTTAAAGAAATTATAATTCGATATTCAGGCATTAAATACGCAAAAATAAAAGTCTAATTTCTATAACACGTAGTTACCTTTAATGGCTACACAGATTTGAGCATAACGTTCCTATGTATTTGTCTATAATAACAAATCTCGTTTTGTAGCGAGACCGCAAAACTACGAGAAAATAATATGCAAATTTTCACTAATGCTTAGTCCTTTTTAATACTATTCGAAAGCAAAAATGTATTCTCACAATTACCATTAAATATCTAGAGCACAGTTATACTTATTCGCTAGTTACAGTTACACGTACTTAAAGCTAATTAATACTACAACTTACTTTCTAGTCCTTAACGTATACCTCGTAACCTAAGATTCTATGCCTGTAGATCAGATACTAAAATCCTCGTATTAGTTAAAACATAGATGGTTAATCCGGACTCCAATTTTCGGAGTTTTAATGAACTAGAACTATTTCGTCTTACCCCGTATAGACATAGCATCAAACTACATCTTTAATGAAATCGACACTAATGCTGGCTTTTGGTCTGTTTTTGGACATGCTATCTCGCGAGAAATATGATTTTTGACTTCGGACTATCTACTTTCGCACGTGAAGACTCAGACTGTATTTTTCTGACTGACTTCTTCAGGATTTTTCCATTTTATACGTTCTTTTCAACGCTTGCTTTCGCGTCGAAAATATCTGAAATTTCACAGATGCTTCACATGTGTTGCGTGGCCCCAAATTTTTGTGGGCAATTACCGATAGTTTCACATGATTTTTAAATTCTAATCTCGCTTTTATTATGTCGCCCTTTGATAGTTCGGTTAATTAAGCTTTGATTATCAATGTTTACATGATTGGTCGATTTCGTTTTTAGCTTTTAATTACTACAGCATTTTCTAAATAGGCAATTAAAATTGTTTGTTAAAATAACAGGTGTTCCACATTCCAGAATTTGGCTTTCTCTTTCTATTGGCTGATTTTTAAGCCGGCCATTGCCAGATTTTTGGGGCAAGGACCCTGATTTCGGTCGAAATGCGCAATATTTGTCAAGAACTTTACAGGTGGTTTGAGATTTAACCTGGCCATTATTAGAATTATTTTCCCATAGGGATTATTTTATTTTATTTTTCCTACTGCTATCTAGTTCGCAGCGTAGTTGATTTGTTTATGTTCATCGGCGAATTAGAACGAAATTTAATTTACTTTTTCTTGATGAAACTATGTATTAATTTAATGCATAAATTAGTCACGATCCACTGTAGCATCACAACAGAAACATATAGGAATCACTAAAGAATGAACAAATAATTTTAAATACTTTTGAACAAAAATTCTTCAAAGATTCAAAAAAGAGATAGTTTTATAAGGGAGGTTTTATCAGTTGGAATAAAATTACAAATAAACCTTCGATATTGAGCAATTAGTTTTTACAAATGCCCTCAAACTAGCAATAGCGATACTCTGGAAAAGTTACTGAACGTGCAGTTCTCACACTTCAGCCTTTAATAATGATCAGCCAAAATGAACAAAAGTAGACCTGGTTTTCACTTTAACTGAAAGCACGAATTTACTGATCAGTTTTATTGAAAACAAGTTCTCACGTTCATTACTCGTTCTGTATTAGTGAAAATGGTTCAGCAAAACTGGCAAGTGAGAACCCGCCTTAAGAACGGCGATAAACAGTTGCCCATCTTGACTACTAAATTTAAGGATTTGTTAGAGAAGCATGCAGGAATCAGATCTCAAAAAATGTAATTAAAAATAATATGTTAACTCTCGACCTGGAAAAGGAAAGGTAGGTATATCTAATCAAGAGATTAAAGAGGAAGATGTTTTCTATCTAAAAGCTGACAAAGTAGGTTGTTATATTAGACAAAAGCGAATATTTTCAACTGGTTGATAATTTAATCGAATCCGGGCCCTATAACAAAATCTCAAGGAATCCATTATCTAAGATGGTAACACAAGTTACAAACACTTTCAACAAACGTATTTCTGATCTAATTAAATACAAATTATCTGTGAGTAATCAGGGCCGTTCTTAGGGGTGTGCAGGCACAAAGGCGGCGAAATTTAAGGGCGGCCACAGGCCGCCACCGGTAGAAACAGTGAAATACATTTAGGCATATATATAAAGTCGCAAGGATATAGGGCGGCCCCGGGGCCGCGTCCGCGCTGTTGTTTAGATTTTGTCAAACAAATGTTTTACCTTTTCAGTTAACTCATTCATTACTTGTAAAATAGTAAAAGCCTAATAAACTATGACCAGAGAAGTGTTACTTGTTTTTCTTGAGTCCTCGTAGCGAGCGAACCGAGCGGAGGATCATGCGAAAAGTGAATTTAGGCAACCCACATTACTCCGCTCAGAGTTATGGGTCAGCCCGTAGACATAAGTTTCGGCCAGACCCAAAGGTCACCAGAAAAGATCAAAACAGACCGTTTTCTGAAGACGCTAGTCGTTTGAATGGCTGCCAGTGTTGCCAACGACACGGAAACTTCCCTGTTTTCACGGATTTTTGAAACTAGAACACGGACACGTATTTTATTGGGTTCCGTGCAATCAAAACACGGATTTTTTACAGAAGATTTGGCGTTATTATATTTGTGTCATATGTCCATTTTAATATAATTCACTTAATTTTAATCGATATTTCATATAGATATCATTCAATCCTAAAAATAGATGTGCCAATCAACTGGTCTCTTTAGTTTCAAAGATGCGTTGATAAATCGGAATTTCAAAATATTGACGACCATTAATGGAAGTCTGCCGGCTTCATAGGTGGTAAAAAAACATATTGTGCTCTATTTTAAGCCAGTCAAACCAATGTTAAAAAATGGTGAAGACGGATTCGGCATTATCTTTGTTATCTTAAGTTGATTATTTGTAAAAAGAAGAAGTATTTTATGCTTGTTTCCAATAAATCAGAGACTATCAATGAATTTTTTCGTGTACTGTGCAATAAATGGATTAAATAAAAAGACTTTCTCTGCTTCTCATTTTAAGCGTCGTAAGCTGGTAAGCAAATATTGAATTATTTTATCTAGTTAAACATTACAGTTTAAACATTTCAACTCAGTGCCATCTTTCTTCCAAGAGCTTAACTCTTCGATATACAATTGATTTTACGTTTACAGTAACCTTTTTTAAGCTACATTTCAGGGACACGGAAATTTTGAGGACTCTGTTACGTATTTTTCTGATTTATGGTTGGCAACACTGATGGCTGCCTATTTTCTAGTGTCAAGTGTCACAAAAGTAAACAATCGTCCCAACTAACCCTTATCTATGACAATCGTGAAACCGGCTGTAACGAATACGAAAGTTAAGTAGTTAATTTTCTTTTAAAACACAAACCATCATGATAAAACATATCATTGCATTCGTTTTAGTATGTTTAGCATTGTCGTTGTTATATCTCTCAGGGCTTGTATTTTTTCTAACAGACCATGAACCTGGCGACAAATGCGAAATGACTTACATGTTTGAGTACCCCCAGTACGTGGTAAGTACATATTTTTGAATATTTCCTGTAGTTTATATTTAGAACAAAGCTTTCCTGAGTCAATACTATAAATACGGTAATTACTCTCAGTTTCGCATTTGACGTATTCAAAATGTTCATTGATTTACTTAAAAAATATGTAGATTGTTTGATAACTTGGCCAACTTTCATGTATGCCTGCCAAAAAAAAAAAACATAATATAGATATATTTATTTCTATTTTATTACCACATAATGGATGGTGTACTTATTATCTTGACGAATTATACAATAATAATATTCAGAGTAGGTAGTCTGTTTTTTTAAATGTTTTCCTCTCCTCTCCTAATTGCAGGCTTCTTAGTAGTCGGTAAAAGCCAGTCACAGGTCACTGGTCTAAGCTTAAACTTTACATAGGTGTCTAAGCTTAAATTCTACATAGGTACCTACCGAGGTACCTACGTATCACAAGACAATGTACAAAATTGCACACAAAAAAATGTTGATAATATACTGGCTTTCTATGAGTATTTTCATCCAAAAACGCACCAATGTGTATCTTAAATTGGTTGACTTGCTGGTCTTGCCTAAGTTGGAGTACTGCACTTGTCAATATAATCTTTGGTCCTTGTTAATCGAGAGTGTACAATATAGGTCCCTGCAATATATGTATTTGAAGAATTTTTTGTCACTATTCGGCTAGGGGTTTTGAGCACAATGTATTGTTAAGCACATTCAGTTGACTTTCAATGGAAAATCATAGAATTAGAGCATGCCTGCTTACATTATTTAGGATACTGAAAAGTAGTATTGATGATGCAGGTATATCAGCACAAATTCCATTTGCAGTGCATAAGAGAAATGTTAAAACATTGTTTTACTTGAAATACCCCAGAATCAATAAAAACGAAAACTCTCCTGTGTATAAAATGTGTGAATTATATAATACATGTGCGTATTGATGTCGCAATAACAGGTTACAGGAAATTCAAAGTACTGATAACGGATAGGCTTTATGTATTTCAGACCCTTAATAGCTTATATTGTAACTGCTTGAGTTGTGTATTCTATTGTGGTTGTATCTGTAATTCACTATTGCTGTTGATGCATTAAATAAATCAATAAACATCACATGAAAGTAAAAGTTAAAGAGCACAAAGTACAAGCAAAAAATAAATGTAAATATTTTGCTTTCAAATTGCTAAGTATACTTCAGAAATACATTATAGTTGTCACTCCTATCTTATATTGAGAATCGTTTATTTGCAAGCTCAGACTGAGAACTGGTAATATTTTTACTCATATATTTTTGATACTTCTAAACTTTTAACTGTAAACTGATACTTATATGGTGACATAAACAGTAATTCGACAAAAACCAAAATTATGTTATATGCAAATGACACATCTCTTATTGGACCTACAGATTAGTTAGATAGATGGATGATATACTTTATTACTTAAGGGACAAATCTTGGGTATAAAACATCCTATAACTAAACAAATATATTCATAAAAAAGTAATAATAAAAATAATAAACTGCACAGTCTGCAGAAAATTACAACCAAACAACCTTAAAAAGAACTTTTTGCATATGGACTGGCAGGCCTTATATGAATAGAATGTTATATCAAAAATTTCAGTACATGACATCAAAAAATTAATAAAACAATTAAATACTAAACAATATATAGACAAAATGAATACAAAATCAAAACAAGGGTCATGACAATGCATTAATTAAAATGAATCATTAAAATACTCCCCAATATTATAGTAAGCCCTTGGAAAAATCAATTTCTTAAGTCGTTTTTTATTCTTTCTTAAGTTTACTATGTTCTGATGGAGAGACACAATTGTAAATTTTGCGACCAATATGTATGAATACATTTTTGGTGAGAGAGGAGCTGGGATCAGCAAATGAAAGTGAAAAATTTGACGGGTAAGAAGGCCAATATTGGGCGGTGGTCTAACAGGCTTATGTATTAGTGTTATTGTCTCCAATATAAAAGGGGAGAAAATTCTTAAATTGTTCTCAGAAATAAAAAGGTTGGCAGAGAGGTAATTTTCTATTAAGAAAAATGTTTAATTTTCATGCTTTTATAATTTCCTTACTTTCCTGCTTAAAAAGCAGATTTAATTTTCACAGTTAAAATAATATTCAATCATCACAACAATGTTTTTGACATTAGGTTTCTCACCACTCTGATAATAGTCAAAGTCAAAGTCAAAAATAGCTTTATTGATTCAAGTTTATACAACTTATGATCAAAGCATCTTAACCTAAGTACAGATGGTCTATAAAAAAACACCAATAATCATAAAATAACACATAAAAGTGATTTAAAATCTGCAAAAGGCATAATTAAAATATTTTAAAATATAACCCAATAAACATTACCTACTCTAAATATTTAAAAAAAAAACACTTAAATAAAAGATATATGCAGAAAATAATCCATTGTGACAATAAATAAAATATAAAAATAAAACACATACAAGTAAACACACAATCACTAAACAAAAGACTCAAAAGAGTAATAAATTATTAAATTAATGCATTTCTGTATTTTTACAGAGAGTGTCTCAAGAAATTGATAAGAAATATCCAAAATATGGTTTATATGCTTATGGTGAAGGGAGAATGACAAAAAAAGCTAGAAGTATGTATTTTGATGGAATTCCTGTTTTGTTTATTCCAGGAAATGCCGGATCTCATCATCAAGGTAATAAATATTTAACTTTTGGAATAGTAGCCTTCTGAAAATGCTTGCTTCGTCAGAACATTGTATGTATAATTTTTAATTATAGTACTAACTGTACAAAATCTGAGAAAAGTTTATAACATAGTGCAATGTGATCAAGATTCTCCTCGGTTAAAATCTTAATGTGTGAATTTATTAGTGGTAATTTCTTGTACATATTTAATGCATGGTATATATTAATAATTATTTTCAGTTAGATCCCTCTCCTCGGTAGCCTTAAGAAAAGCCATAAATTCAGGGACCCCGTATCATTTTGACTACTTCACCGTTGATTTAAATTCAGAATTTAGTGCCCTCTATGGCCCTGTGCTGTTTGACCAGCTTAGTTATGTTTTAAGCTCCATTGACCGCATTTTGGAACTGTATAAAAATAGGCCAAGCTCGCCAAAGCAAATTGTACTAATTGGACATTCAGTTGTAAGTATATTTCCATCTTTTATATATGAGAGTTTTGAATCATATTGTTACGATTTTCCTGTGGATTCTAACAAAATCACAATTTTTACTATTTTAAAATAACACTCTTTATTCTTTGTCACTATACAATTAAGCACGCTAAACTACTCTTATAACTTTACAACTATTAGATCTTTACAATTCAGCACTCAATGGTTATGTAAAAACTATAGTATAGGGTAGCACAAAAACATTCAGATGGTCGATAGCCATAATAATATGTAAAACAACCTATTCAAAATAAAATTATGTAGAAAAAAAGTGAAATGAACTAGTGAATGAAACATTGTAGAGTTTGTTTAACGTATGTCTAATGCTAAGTATGTTCTTAAT
>MU182974.1:111582-130339 GCA_016904865.1 Pissodes strobi | reverse complement strand
TATATTCTTCACATTTTTTTGTGTTTATCACTTTTTGCATTGGAACCACCACCAACGATTCTTTCCACTTTGTTGGAATTTGACATTCTTCAAATTATTTATTTATTACCTTATACATTTCTCTTGCAATGCAGAGACCTCCCTTTCTCAAAATAAATCTTGAAATCCCATCAGTTGGGTGTTACTTGTGAGAATGTACTAAACAGGGTAATGTTCTTTATCTGGTCGTCGTTTACAGAAGCTACTTTCACCGAATTTGTTGATTAATTTACAATGTCCTTTATACTCTTAATAATATATATATTGAAACTCTCTGCTATTTGTTATTTTCCGATTCTTTATTTTCATTAAAATACACCTCTTTGATTTAAATTTTTTTATTTTGACCAAAAACCTTCTTTATTCCTCTCCACATAGCTCTACTATCTCCTTTATTTTGATCTGTAATTTGTTCATAGTATTTAGATTTCTTACTCCTTATTTCCTTTGTTGCCCCATTTCTGGCTACTCTATATGTTTCCCAATTTTCTGGAGATGCTTTTTGGTATAACTGACCTCGTGCTTTTAATATATTTTTAAGCTCATTATCAAACCATTTATTTTTTTTTATCTTCTTTCTATATTTATAATTGGTGCAGCCACATCAAGAGATTCAGTCATGTTTTTATGAAATACTTCTACAAACTTATCCATGTTTCCTACATCTACCCATTCCCTCTTTTTTAAATCACTTTCAAAATTATGTTGATTGATCTGCTTTATATAATTGTACTGGAAGTACTCACTACTCACCACAGTTGACAGTGTTTTCGTTCCTTGTATATTTGTCCTTTTTTATTTTCTCCTATTGAAAATTCAAGTATATCATGGTCTGTTATTTTGGGGTACCTCTTAACTTCAACTTTTGTTGACTGATCATTGGTAAATACCAGATCAACAGTTGTTTTATGCTCACCGTCTATTCGTGTAAAATTGGTTACTCTCTGTATTAAACTCAACGATTTCATCATAATTACCAATCTATTGCTGTAGTAAGTAGGTTTAGTGACATCTATGTTAAAGTCCCCAATAATATACAGAAACTTATTCATTAATATGAGATCCTCCATGTTTTCTTCCAGTATCTGCAGGAACTCAGCTGCACTGGGATTTGGTGAACGATATAGTCCTACTAACGCATGGTTTGCAGTCTGTATCGCTATTAGCCATACTGTTTTGCTAGCTTCTTTAACAAATAAACTTTGGTACATAAATCAAAACACCCCCTGTATGCCTACTTTCCGAGTTGCATCTTACCACTCAGAAGCTTTCCCTGATTTCGTAGCAATAAATATATCAATGTCATTTCCTTGAACAAAATTAGTTAACTCATCTTTGTTGGCTATAAAACTCTGTATGTTTAAACAACACACATTTAATGGCTACAATGGGTTATAATTCAGTCTATTTTTGAATTGCTCCTCAGCACGTTTCAGATACTGGCAATCCCTATTCCAAACCACATGGTTAATATCTAATGTGGTCCCATATTTCTTATTTGCTCCAACACGATTTATACACTCTTTCTTTCCTTCTATGTTGGGGTTTGGAACCTTCGGCAACATACACTAAAACGGAGTGGATAAAACTCCGTTTAGTGCTTTCTGTCCTTCATTGCAGTCTTTCTCAGCATGTAAACCAGCACACTTTTGACAGCATTCTTGTTCAGTACAATCACCAGAAATATGATTATAACCCTGACACTTATAACACCTGATAACATTGATAAATTCATATATTGCACATCTCCCTAGACTTATATTCACCTTTTGTTTATTCTTGAGTCACTTGAATGTATGTATATCTGTCTGCAGAAGAGCACTAAAATATCCTTTCCGATTTCGGGACAAATAAAAAAGGTGCATATAAAAATCATTCCTGAATCAATGTTATTTTGCCTGATTATCATGTCTTGAATCTGTTTTTGATCCATTTCGACCTGGTCAAGAATGATTGGTTCTTTTTGACAATTTTACCTCATAATCCGCTCCAATATTCTTTTCAACCAGCGTTTTAACCTCCTTCGAAGAGCGATGAGCGTTTTAAGATCCTTTACACAAATACAGCATTATGTAAAAATCGGCATCTCCTATTGGTCGATCCATCTCGTATTACAATATGTCTTCGTGATGCAATCAATTTGTGTCAAGGCTCTCGTGGTCTAGAGGTTTAGATGGCTGGGTCTCACCATCGGCCCAGGTTCAAACCCCGTTGCTTTTTTTTAAGATTATGTTTCTAAACAGTTGTTTGCTTGATTTTGGGTATGTCTTGGGTTAGTTTGGGTTAGCACCTGGTTAGTTTCCTTTTCTTGAGCCCCCGTAGCGAGCGGAGGGCCATGCGGATCCACCAATGAGAGAGGCCGATTTTTATATAGTGCTCTATTTGTGTAAAGGATCTTATAATGCCTATCATGACACTCAAGTATCACTCCTCCATCTCTTAGATTTTTACCAATGTTTACATCCCGGTTAAGTTTTACAGGATCCACTTGACTAAAAAAATCTTTCTTTACCTCTGCATGTGTTTTCTTGCTTTTTGGTTTAATTATTACTACTTATTTCTTGTTTTTTTGCAATATCACTATATAATACCTGTTTGCCCCCCGGCTCGCCCACTTTTTCTTTCAATGTTCCAGGACTTACTATAATATTCGATGATTCCTTCAGGCTTTTTATTTCAGATTTAACATCCTTTATCATTTTTATCATCAAGGGAATTTTCTCCAGTGTCCCACAGCACTCACTGCAAAGGTATATCAGGGTCCTCTTTTTGTAGTGGCATACATCTCGATTCAGAAGTTGAGAGTTCAGAACATTCCTTATGGACAAAACTCAAACTCAAAATATTTATTGCCACTTTTGCATACAGCTTTAGACATTTACATATTTTATAGTATACACTACATGGAATTAAAATATTTCATCTACAAATAGCTACATCCAGAAAGATCCTGGAAAATATATAAAATACCTACTTATTTGTTAACAAACTTTACAATACAAGGACACAATAATGAAGCACAAAAAACAATTATCAAATAATTAAAATGTCTTACTGGCACTGTGTTGAAAACGTTAGAAACTCGTCCAAACTATAAAATGCGTTTTCCAATAATAGCTTCTTAAGCTCTCTTTTAAACTTATTAATGCTTAGACTTTTCAGGGACTCAGGTAGCGAATTGTACAAAACAAGACCCTTATAAAATGAGCTATTAATATATTTAGTGGAGTTTGGAAAGTTTGGTAGTAATAAATCCTTTCTTAAGCCATAAGTAGTACTTTTTTGGTGGATAAGATACCCCCTTTATCTTTATGTACCACTATTAATACTTTATATATGTAGCAGGAGATCATTGTTAAGATTTTGTGCTGTTTAAAATAGTTTCGGCAAGATGCTCTGGGTCCGAGCTTTAGCATAATCCTTAAGCACCGTTTTTGAGTTTTAAAAATAATCTGCTTTGTAATAGCATTGCCCCAAAACTGAATGGCATAGGTCATTAAGCTGTGAAAATAGCCGTAGTAAACCGACCTTAATGATTTTAGTGATATTACTCCCGACAAATACCTGATCGAATAACAAGCAGAGTTTAGTTTTTTATTTAGTTTGTATATGTGCTGTTCAAATTTTAGGGATGAATCAACTATTAAACCCAGTATTCTAGCTTCGTTAATTACATTGATTACTACTGTATTAATACTTATTTCGTTTTTAAGGCAAAGAGATCTTCCGTTGAATATCATGATGTTAGTTTTGTCTAAGTTTAACAGAAGTCTGTTTGACAAAAACCATTTATTTAGTTGATCGACCGCGATCTTAGTTTTTGACAAAAGGACATCAGCATTCATATCACTTAGAATGCAAGTGGTGTCGTCAGCATACATAACAGTTCTGGCCGAGACATGTTCTGGTAGATCGTTAACATATATATAAAACAATAACGGCCCTAAAATTGATCCCTGCGGAATTCCAGCTAAAACCTCATTGGCATCTGAATTGTATGTCTGATTATTTTCTCTAATTAATACGAACTGCCGTCTGTTCTCCAAATACGACCCAAACCATCTGTGTATGTCTCCCCTTATCCCATACCTCTCTAGCTTGTGCAGCAAAATGCCATGATCCACCATGTCGAACGCCTTTGACAGATCACATACAATTGCCACGCAAGACCTTCCATATTTATCGCATCATAAATTTCCCCCAAGATGTCTCTAACAGCACTTTCTGTGGAACGTTCCGGCCTAAATCCGTGTTGACAAGACGTTAGGATATTGTGAGTGGAAAAAAACTTTATTAATCTATTGCAAACAGCCTTTTCCATTATTTTCGTAATAACGTTGACCAATGATATAGGACGATAATTTGTAATATCAGACTGCGAACCTTTTTTATATATTGGTAAAATTTTGGACAATTTGAGTTGATCCGGAGTAGCGAATGCCTCAAAAGAACCATTAATCAGTTCCAGAACTATGTTCATTACGGATTGACCGCCTTCCTTTAAAAATTTAAGCGGCATTTCATCCACTCCGGTAGAGTTAGTATTGCTCAAAGAATATATAATATTATGCAACTCGGTTAATGTTAAAGGTGTGAGGAAAAAACTCTGTTGTACTGACTTCACACGTGGCAACTCTAACCTTGGAAATTTATTTTTTACAGAGATGTTAGTGAAATGCTCCGCGAACAAGCGGGATATTTCTGCTTTATCGGTTATTACAATATTCTCATTCAATATTTCCCACTTAATACACTGTCCCTGCATATCCCTTCCAGATTCTCTCCTGACAACTTTCCATACTGTTTTTTGACTTGTCAATTTCTTCTTCTATACTAACTCTTTTAGCGTCCTTTATTACTTGCTTTAAAATAATACAATATTTTTTATAAAAGTCTGAGATGATATTGTTGTGATTATATTTTAAAAATATAAATAGTTGTTTTTTATGTTTACAAGATTTTTTAATTGCATTTGTTATCCAAGATTTTTTTTTCTTTGGGTGGACGCTTTTATATGGAAAAAAATTGGTGAGTATAGTATTAAATGTTTGGTAAAATAAGTCGAATTTACGATTAATATCACTCTCCCCAGTAACACCTTGCCAGTCCAGAGTTGTTAAGTAATCATTTGCTCTTGAAATGCTTTTATTGTTAAATATTCGTTTTTTAATTTTTCCCTGAGTATTATCATTATTTTTGTATTGTGATATAACTGAAATTGCGGCATGATCTGAAAGACCAGTTTCAAAGACTTTAGTGTCAAAAAGAATGTCATAATTCTCAATGTTAGTTAACAGATTGTCAATCGTTGTGCTGGAGAAGGCAGTTGTACGAGTTGGTTGCGTAATTTTTGTTTTTAGATTAAAACTATCTAAGAGGCTCAAAAATTCGTATTCTATATTGTTACCGTAATTATTATTGTTTTTATTATTCGCATTTGCAGAGGCCACATTGGAAAACGTATCTATATTAAAATCGCCCAAAATGACAATGTTAGTTTTTAGGTCATACAAATAATTCAAAAAAATCTCTAATCTATCTAAAAAATATTGTGCTGGCACGCTAGGACATCTGTATAAACATACTAAAATTGTTTTTCCCACGCAGGGGAAGTCACATTGTATACCACAGACCTCCAGTGCCCTCTCTTCACAGAAGTTACTCAAATCAACAGTTCTAAAAGAAAAACATTCCCTCGCAAAAATCATTACTCCTCCATGCGCACTATCCGTTCTACATAACTTTGATGCTACATTATACCCCTGTAATGCATAAAAATCCTCGCTCTTTAACCATGTTTCTGAGAAGCACAAAACTTTTGGTTTAATCTCATTAATTATAATTTCTAATTCATCTTTTTTATTTCTTATTGATCTAATATTAGTGTAAAATAAAAAGGAATCAGTCTCAGAATATTTTAGATTTTGAATTACTGTACTATCGTTTAATTTCCAGCCAGGCCTAAAAAACATTCCCCCTCCTCAGACTCTGACTCAGAGGCAATGCTAACTACTAAGTTTCTATCTGTATCACAATTATTAATATTCTTATCATTCGAATATGCTACTGGAATTGGCCGGCTTTCAGTAGAAGTTAAATCTTTCAAACTTGTCATGCCCACACAGTTTGTACTTCCCATTTCTACATCCAAAACAACAACGCAAATCACACTGGTATCCTTGTTAGTGACTACCAATGCTTTCTTTGCACTTTGTACAATTTTTACTTTTATCATCGTCGATTTCCTTATTATTTCGCGACATTGTAACTGCCCTTTCAGCCTATTTGCAATTACGGCAAGGATAGTTCGCCAAGTAAACGCGTCAACACCGCCCGCCTAACGCGATAACAACAGCGTTTTAGGTTTTAGACACGAGAATTTCAGCAATAAATGTAGAAACAACCTTCTTCCTTTCCAGGCACTATATAGGCGATAAATAACGTATACCAATAATTTATAACAAATTATCACATACACATAATAATTCCCAAATGGCGGTAAATACCTCGGAATTCAATATCTTCCGATATATCATTAATTTTTTTAATTTGATACTTCATTAATCCTGCAGCAGAGCTAAAGGAAATATGATGAAACCATTATTAATAGTATGTAAATATGTTCTATATTGTTGTGCAGAATTCATCGTTTTGTATGAAATATTTGCCTTTAACTCCATCTGAATCTTAAATGGACGTCTTCGGTCCCGGTCCCAGACTGTAAAGTGCACAAGTGCCAATGAAGTACTCTCACAAAGCTGAAAAAGAACTCAGCGGTGTAATTAATAATAGTTGCACCCTGAATACCATCACGCCAGTTCACCGATGCGAAATAGTCATTAACTGTCATAAAATTTGAGTTCTTGGATTTCCAATTCATTCAGTTTGAAAACCTGGTATGCATTTCTCGCATTAATCTCAACTTCATAAGGAACTTAATGGACATTTATGGGAGTGTTTTATTCAATCCTTGCATCAGTATATGGTTAAACATAAAATCTAGGTTTAAATCTAGGTAAACATTTCGCTTCTTTGGCAGAGAGTTTTCTTAGCACAATTTGTCCATCGAGGAACCCAAAACAAGGTGCAAATCCACTGGACAGCTCACCAATTCGGCGGACTGCATAGACCGGCAACAATAAAAAGTATGAAATATCTAAATACTCTGCGTAGCTTTTATTATAGTATGAAATTTTAATGTTGTGTTATTAGTTTAAAAAAAAATCGCGCTAGTAAACAATTCACATATTTAAATTTCACGATTATGTTATTTTAAATATCGCTGTCCCTGGGTGTCTACTTTAAAATGCTATCTGTATTTATTTTTAATAATGGTATCCTTTTATTTTAAGCATTGAAGCGGAACACTTGACTGAATACTCTGAAATAGCTCCAACAAGCAGATATAAAAGAAGACTGCTTACCGTTAACATGCACGAAATACGAAAACGCAACAAAGAGTATACACATGTTGTATTTAGAGCACTTCCTACATCTGAACCTGTAAGTAATCATACATAAATATAAGTGTGTATACCGAAGTACTAGTCCTTCCATAAGCTCTAAGCTAAACGAAAATAATTAGAACATTTCAATTGGAGGCACCACTGTTTAATATGACAGGTACAATCCAGGTCTGTGAGAGCGGTTCACGTTGAAATCTAAAGTATATCTCATTGCAATTGATAGCAGAAATCGACGGTTAGAGCGATGAAGTAAATCGTAAATCATAGGCGTTACATTAGTACCTGCCACCTTGGTAAATTGCAATCGCAAATCGTATTCCAGGTTGGTTGTTATTGGGTTTCGTAGGTTGATACCTAACTACGAATATATAAAACGTGCGGTTGTATAGTTTTTCCGCAGTTCATATTCATATAGTTAGCAAGAGACCATATTCCCTGTGAGCAAAAGTCATATTGAACGTCCATTGATGGTGTTCTCATATATAATCCATCAACCTGCAAGTCATGTCCGCAGCATAATTACTACCTGTCAGTATGGTAGGAGCTGAAGAAACAAATGTTTATAGATTTTTGCAAGAAAGAAAATGTAAGAACGTCAGTGGATTCAAGCCACGCCTAGGAAAGAAATTAGCGAAAATTCCACGATGTTAAGCTATAAGAAAACTGCATGCTTTTTTACTTTGCAAGGAAATAACGTGCAAGCCACTAAGGATGACGATTACTTGTTCCAGATATGAAGAAGTAGCCTATAGAAAATTCTCAATTATGCTGGGAAAATGAGAATATAAAAGCTTTTCTTATTGATGGGCCAGAAATTATTTGCTGAAGGCGAAATACTTGAGGGCAACCCGAAAATGTCGCAGGGAATGCAAAAATACTTGTTTCTTGGATGAAACCTAAACTGTGCTACGTCTTCTGACTTTACCATCAGTTTCTAAAGTTATAAATGCCAATATTGGCCTCACAACTGGTAACACTCATTAACAAACTTTTCAGGTAACGTTCCACGTAGACACATACGGTTCCTACGAAAGAGAAATTCGCGTACCTTTACCCATGTTTAACCTGAAGAAACAAATTGTAGCGCAGAAAACTCCCGAGAAAGCATTGATATTTAATCTTGTATTCCCAGAATTAGAAGATCCACTTCAAATATACCATTTATTCGTTGAACCAATACATTGTAGCAGTGATCAACATCATGCTACCGCTAGTCTCCTTGTACCTTGGGCACATGAAAATATTCATTCACATTTCACGTAAGTAACAATATTTTTAGAAGCTAGTTTTATTAGTACGCTTCAGTTAAAGTTTGATTCTATATTTTTTATTTAAAAACTCAAAAAACAAACCAAACTTGTTTTATAATTTTGGGCAATCTCAGATATAACCGAAAAACTATTTTAAAAAGGTTTTATTTTTCCACTTTATCTAACAGACAAAATAAACCGGTTTAGAAAATTATTCAAGGGAAAAATTAGATGTTCCGGAAAGCATCTCAAAATTAGATGAAATTGTTTCTAGTGTATTCTAATATGTAGAAAAGCAAATTAATAAATATTTTAGTAATTCGTCGATTCAAAACACTGTACAAATTATTTGCCATCTACAGACATAGCATACACTACGTAATTTACGGAGGGAACTCAATAGCTTTTCTCCTTTTCCCTTTCCTCTAAGCAGTTTATTTGACTAGAAGCTAACAGTTTATTATTAGGTTTCCTATTTTTCTCCCTTTTCATAGGCCATTATCTCTATAAATCTATAGTCGTTTTTGATGTAAATAAAAGTTATGTATTTTGTTTCAGCGAGACCTTAAACAAACCCTTTATTATCAGACTTCAAAGCGTTAAGCCTTTAAGTGCTGAAAACGCAAGAGTTAGATTAGTCTTAGAACCTACGTGTACCTATCGTATAAGGTATGTATTTTCGTTATGAATTCTATGAATAAAAAAGAAGTGCTTTAATCCATTATTTACTGGAAAAAATCCTATTAATATATGGTGCTAATTTCTTCCCCGACCATTGCTTAAAGGCATAACAAAATTTGCATTTGTTTTTTATATTTCACATAAATCGTCGAACCGTCCTATATTTATATAATAAATAGAGAACATAGACTTTGTAGTTAAAAAGAGCTGTTTATACACATAACTTTTTCCGAGGATATTTACAAGATCAATCGACTGATCGGAATTATCCGAGCATCTCCACCGTTCTTCATTACACTTTGTAGTATACAATTTTATCCCAACCGGTACAAGTTTTAAAGAAGTTATCAAAAAACATGATGATTCAGCCGTCCCAGGCCCGGTCGCTCGAGCTCGTCGCCCTGTTGCGTCATTACAATTTTGGCTTCTATGAGATTTTTGATTACATTGCATTTGGGGTGATAGGAAGAAGGTAAAGACTAGGTCGGGTTGGCAATGAAGAACGGCGGAGATGCTCGGATAATTCCGATCGATCTTTCTTACAGGTAAGTCGATTGATCTTGTAATTATCCTCGCATCTCCGCCGTCCTTCATTACACTTTGTAGCTGTTTAAAGTATTAGCGATGTAATCTACATTAACTGAAAATTGCGATATTTGGTAGTCTTAGATTTGCAAGGCCCTTTTTATTAACTAAAATCCAAATTTATAGACATTAGATTACATATGAAGGTACACATGTTCAACGCTTAACTGATATTAATTTATTTGTTAACTTATTTTTAATACTATACCAATATTCTTATGTAATATGATAATGAGTTGGTAAGTAAGTTATAATTGTAAGTGGGGATGGATTCCTTAGAAATTATGGTTCAATAAATAAGATGCAAATTCAGTGGGATTACTCGCTATAGGTTTGTTACAGAATTTTGAGAATACTTTTAATTTTTCTGTCCAGCCAGCTGTCTTCTGAGTGGTTTGTAATGTAACTTCCATTCTTGAGCTGCTGAACTTGCCACGTGTCGCGTGTTGCATGCCCCAAAGATTTCTTTGTTATACGGCTGGCTTTTAGTATTGACTTGACTCATCTGCTAATGGTTTGACTGCTGGCTGGGTGATAGGGCTTTTTGTGAGTGAATATTAAATTTTCTTTTGTTTTGTTATTTATGGTATCGATTGCATCTGCAAAGGCAACAATCTATTAGCATATTTACCGTATCTATGAATGCTGTAATTTCTGTTTTTGAGCAGAAAAATAGGTCTGTTCACTACCTGCAACTGCAATTGCAGACAGTGGAGGGTACGATCGATTGTATCTGCTAATACAACGACCTATTCACCTTTTATTGACTGGTAGCACCCTTTTTCCTTTTGTGAGTTATGTGTAGGTCTCTAATAGTATGGCTATACAAAGCTCAGTTTGATTAATAAAATAAGGTAATATCATATATTTTTTTTAATATCCAATATTAGAGAAAGTACAGATTTGTGTGAGTTCATGGTAAAGTAGATGATGACCCCGAAGACAATTACAAAACCAGAAATTCCCACATTTATTGTAAATATTTCCGTATTGTTTAAGGGTGATATCTGTCAATGAAGAAATACTCACATTTATCGCTTCATTAGGTACGCTTTTATCATCACGTGGCCGCGCGCATCGGCGAATCGCCGGCCGCGACCTACAGTGGGAGGTGCTTGTTGCCCGCAGAAGCCATCCCCACTTCTTTAGTTTCATTCATTTGTTCATGTTTTGTTTTATTTGGCGGGTAGATATTGTTGGGGCCAGGGCTGCAGCATAATTATGAATGAAACGCGGAGTCTATCTGTATTGTATAGTCTAAGGTTCAGACGGCTGGCTTATTAAATTATTGAAAAGGAGGGCTAAAACCCACGGACTAGTTGTTTCTGTAATTGATAGAAGTAGCTGTTTTAGCATGCAGTTGCAGGATTTAGTACAGTTTCTACTTCAAGATTTAATTTTGGTGGTCTGAGGACATTGCAATTGGCGGATACTTCTCTGTCATACTGTTTTCTTTTTTTTCTTATTTAGTCCCTTTAATAAGTAGCTGTTCCATCTAAAAACTATCTGGGTATGTACTTGTTTCTGATGTTGGTAAGTCTCGATTTGAATGAGTTACTTCCTCAGCTAGCATGAGAGGATCTTCTAATGCAGCTGCAAATGCAAAAGAATTTCCTTGGTTTTGCTACTTATGGTATCGATTGAATCTGCAAATGCAACGATCTATTAGCATATTTACAGCCTCTGCAAATGATGTAATTTCTGTTTTTGAACAGAAAAATAGCTTCATGAATATGTTCACTACCTGCAACTGCAATTGCAGACAGTGGAGGGTACGATCGATTGTATCTGTTAATACAACGAACTCTACCTTTTTGCGTGCTGCTTAACCCTGGTTATGATATCGACTGCACGTGCAACGATTTTTTAGCATATTTACAGTGTCTGCAAATACTGTAAGAGGGTTGCAATAGTATGGTGGTTATTTGTTTATGTATCTGCAAATACATAGCACTATACCGTTTTATTTTTGTCGGTACATATATCCTTTACATCAGCAAATGTAGGGATATAGTGTGCTTCTAACATAATATACCTACTGGGGTGGAGGCTGTTGAGGCTCTTCACATCTGCAAATGTGAGGGCCAATTTTAGTTAAAGTTATTCGCATCTGCAAATGCGAACTTGTAAATAGGTATTATTATTATTTATTAACATCTCCTGCAAGCAATGTTTACTCCAATTTTGTCCTCACCGGGCCCCGGCTCATATCAACACGAATTGTTTACAAATAATGCGTTCCGGTATTACATCGATTCGACAAAGCCGAACGATACATTCCGATAAATTTATGATGAGCGGCTAAATCCTAAGTTGCGATCCAAAATACTGCGCGCGATGCGACACGAATCCATGTCTCTATGTTCTAGCAAAATTTTTTTCCTCCTAATATTGGATTAGCTTTGGATTTTGTTGACTGAGCCCCCGTAGCGAGCGAAGCGAGCGGAGGGCCATACAAAGTCATAATAATAACAAACTTGGGATTTAGTCGCGCGTAAATTAAGAGTCAGCTTGCTTTTGTGGCTAGTTCTTAGGGGTTAATTTCGTGAGAAAAGGGCATTCTTCGACTTACTCAAAATTTTTTAATACAGTAATAACAATAATTATAATAACATTACACATAGTCCTTATTCCCCTAGACAGTGTTTTTGAACACTGGTATTGAGGATAATTGCATTTCACTAATAACAGTACGATTTCCTATAAACTCTCTAGTATTGTGGCTATGAATATCCCATGAAAATATTATGTTAATATTTGATTTTTGAGTTTTATTTATTATCTTGTAGATAAGTTTATTCTGTTCATACTGTTAAATTCTCATATAGATCTACAGTATGAGTCAGTGGATCATAATTAAATAATATAACTTAGTATTTTGTTTTGCAATATTTGCATCGACTTGTAGTTTATAGTCCCACATGTCAAATATCGAAAACGAAGGCATTATAAAAATTTTGTTTCTATTTTTTATATTCATCTTTATATGGTATAAAGGTTTTACTCTAACCAAAACATTAATAAATGTAACAATGTTTTGTCATGCCCTCGTATATAAATAACAGTTTGCTAGTATAATTAAAATCGCAGTCAGCACGTTTAATTTTGTAAAGATAGCGTCTGCCTCGCTGACGAGAGGTAAAATATGTATATAATTTTTTTTCTTTACTGATTCATTCGCATTTTTGACTGTAACCCGTTCGCACTCTATTTTATTCTAATATAGTTAGTTTTAGAAGTTGGAGAGTGTTTTCATTTTAATTTTATTAAGTAAAAAATTAAAGGTTACAAGTGTCATATTTATTCATAATACTACAGTTCAGTATTATACACATTTAGTTTGCTTTTATACGAGAGATAGTTTCTGTTTTTAAATATCTAAGATAACCAGGTATTTATGTATTTTTGAAATTTTGGCACATAATCTTATATGGACTCACCACCTGATTTGCTTCTTACGATGAATATTGCCCCCCTTTTTCGCCTCCTTTGCGATACGTAATACAATTTTTAGGCATTTTTCTTCTTAAAACCAAAAGAAAGATCCGACTTACGGATTCTTTACTACCTGTCACCGATCGGTACAAAATTGTAATGACGCAACAGGGCGACGAGCTCGAGCGACCGGGCCTTGGACGTCTGAATCATCATGTTTTTTGATAACTTCTTTAAAACTTGTACCGGTTGGGATAAAATTGTATACTACAAAGTGTAATGAAGGACGGCGGAGATGCGAAGGATAAGTCTATTTTTACAGGGTATGTCGCCCGGCAGCATATTTACACATCCTACTGTACTACGGCACCAGGGTGCTGAAACAATACCTCCTATAACTGAGGTATTGGCTGAAATCGGGTAGATTTTGTAACGAGGCATATTTACATATCCTACTGTGAGACGACACAGGGTGCTGAATATCTTACACCGTTTTCTGACGTGAATTAAATTCATTCATTCATACATAATGCTACGATAAAATGTTCAATTTGCGACTAGCTCGTACTTTTTATACACGTACTATATATTCTATATGCTCACATTTTTGCAAGCATTCCACAAATCTGAATTTTTCGTTAATTTGAAATGTCAGTACATTATGTATAATCTTTTTCAGCATACGGCTTCATATCTTGGGTGTTTTTGGACAAATAGCCAGATACTATTCAACATTTTTAATATCGACTCTAGCTGTGGTGTTTCTCCTGGCTTTTCAGAGTCAAATTCACCACATGGACAAAACAAGAAATGTACCAATCTTTTTTTCCTCACTATTTATGGGATTAAATCAGATTTGGGTTGTTATAATCACATACCTTGTGGCGGTGGCTTTGTAAGTAAAAGTAAGCATATTTAGTAGATATTAGCAAGTATTTATTATTTTCTTATCAAGTAAAGGGACCATTTTAAAACGATAAATTTGAAGCCTGTTTCTTTTTTATTTTACATATTTCGTTATATTAAATTCAACGATTAATAAATAGACCTTAAATGTACCTAATTTTCTGTCAGACTGAAGGAGTCCATGATACAATAACAGGGAAAAGGTAGTATACTCAGCGGTTTCAAAATCGGTTCTCTCTGCGCATTGAAGTCATAAAGAGCGGTATTTCTTTAAATTGTAATGGTAACAGCCCCAGTATATACACAAATTTTTGATTTAACTGAATAGTTTGTTTTATTTTGATAGAAAATTTAGTAAATCTCGTTTTGGATGATTAATTAACGGTAATTTTGAACGACTAACGTTATTATTATAGGTTTTATTTAGGATATGGATTTTTCGGCTCTAGCTGATTGTGGCAAGAATTTGCAATCAGATTATTTTATTGACTTTGTACATTCACCAGCACACATGACCACTCTCAATGATACATTTACACAGAATAAAATCTTATAATTTTTAATAACATAGAACTTATTCTTGACTCCACTCTCAGTGATACATTTACACAGAATAAAACGAGGAATAAAAGTTTATAATTTTTAATAACATAGAACTTATTCTTTTTAATTAAAACAGGTATCAAAGATGCCACGTTCCGTGATGAGAAAAAATTTGCATTACAATTAAACAAATAAACATTATATCTACTAATCTACTTGATCCATGTATAATGTTAAGCTTGTCAAATGTCCTGGAACATATTTATACTAACAACTGTTTGGTTAATCAAGCGGAACCAATCCTGGAATCCTACTGGTCACGCTCGATCAACCAATACAATGGACTGTACGGATTAGGCTCTTTATTTCTGCTTAAACTACTCTTACATTTAATAATTCCCTTACTTTCATATGCGTCTAATAATCTCCTATCAGATATATTATGAATTAATTTTTATTATTTTTTTTTTTTTTTATGGCAGTGGCACACTAAAGGGAGACCCTATGGCGCTCGACGAGCGGTGTGTGTGCGAAGATGTTGATTGACACGGCTCTTGAATATTTGTAAGTTGTAATTAGTGGGAAACAGATGTCCTGGGAGTGAGTTCCACAGTGATGCAGTGCGCCAGACAAAGGAGTTCTTGTAAAGCGATGTTCTAGGTGTTTCCAATTGTACGACGAACTGGTGCGCTCTTGCCGTCTGTCGTGACTGTCTGACAGGAGCTGCCAGGGGCGGGATGAGGCGAACCAAATCCTGGGAACATCTGCCCTGAAAGTATCTGTAAAACAGAGATATCTCGGCTACATGTCTGCGATGTTCCAGACTATCTATATTCCGGGTCAACTCCGGGTCGCCGACGAGACGCACAGCTCTCTTCTGAATGGAATCCAGCAGCTTTAGGGTGTGCTTTGGTGCGGCACCCCAGATATGTGAGCAATATTCTAAGCACGGTCTTATTTACGCTTTGTAGAGCAAGAGCAACTGCTGCGGTGTATAGAGTTTTTTGTTGCGAAATAGCGCACCAAGCTTCTGGGAGGCTGATTTTGCGATGTTAGCAACGTGGTCATGCCAGGACATATTGCTGTTGACCGAGATACCCAGCAGTCCGATTGACGAGGATGAAGGGATGGTCGACCCTGCCATAATGATGTCAGGGCCCGCTGTATTGGCCCTCTTGGTAAACGTGGCTGCTTGGGTCTTTGCTGCATTGAACTGTACCAAATTTCGGTCGCCCCAAGTTTGAACTTTCTCCAGGTCTTGATTAATTGCTGTAATCTGCTCCTGTCTGCGGTGATGAGTCTCAGTCGCTGGTAAGGGTTTTTCTGATCTAAAGTGGGAGACAAGGGTACTGTCATCTGCAAAACTGTAAACAGGATTATTTGTTTCGGTCAGCAGGTCATTAATATAGATGAGGAACAGAGTTGGTGAAAGTATTGCGCCCTGAGGCACGCCCGCGTTGATGGTGAATGTGTCCGAGATGTGTCCATCGACTGCAACGTGCAGAGATCGGCTCTTAAGGAAACTGGCAAGCCAGCTGCAGAGAGAGGCTGGCAGTCCAAAGGACGGTAATTTGTTGAGCAGTCCGTCATGCCAAACTCTGTCGAATGCCTTTGAAATATCCAACGCAATCGCTCGAGACTCTCCGTAGTTCTCAATTGCCCTACTCCATATATGAGTGACATAGGCCAATATATCTCCTGTCGATCTCTCTTTGCGAAAGCCGTATTGATTATCGCTGATTATTTTGTTGTTCTCGAGGTACTTGAGTAGTTGCTGATTGACTACACGGTCCATGACTTTGGAGATTATTGGAAGCAAGGCAATTGGACGATAGTTTGAGGGCGTGGTTTTCTTGCCTTTTTTTGGAACAGGTTGCACTCGAGCGACTTTCCAAGAAGATGGGTAAATCCCTTTTCCGTAAGACAGAGAAAAAAGCCTGGAAAAAACGGGTGTTAGTTCGTTGGCGCAGTTCTTTAACACGATGGCAGGTATTCCGTCCGGTCCTGATGCCTTTTGCGTATCTAGATTTTTAAGAATTTTACGAATATCACGGTGATGAAATTTGACTTCTGCCATGGTAGTGTTGATGTTCGATATGGTGGGGAGAGTCTTGCCTTGGGGGACGTCCAAGGTAGAGTGCGAAGAAAACATTTTGGCGAGCATGTTTGCTTTTTCCTTGGCTGTAGTCGCCGTGATGCCACGTTCGTCTGTCAAAGGTGGGAGAGACGTTTCTGTAAAGTTGTTACTTACTACCTTTGCTACCGACCAGAAATTCCTGGAGCCACTGGGGCATTGCAAAAGTTTATTCCTGATCCTTTGATTGTGTTTGTCCTTAGTTTCGTCGATAACACGCTTGCATTCGTTTCTCGCTTCGACAAAATAATTGCGATTTTCAGCGGTCAGATTTTGCTGCCAGTACTTGTAGGCTTGCTGTTTCCTACCCACAGCTCTTTCGCATCTTCTGTCGAACCAGGGTTTTCCTTTTGATGGTAACTTGGTGGAATTTGGGATGTATGCTTCCATTCCTGAGGAGATTACTTGCGTGATCTTTTCGCAGCAGACTGACGGGTCGTCAGCGCCAAAGCAGACGTCGAGCCAAGGAAAATCTAGGTAGAACTCCCTTAGATCGTCCCAGTTTGCAGAATTGTAATGCCAGATTTTGCGAGGCAATGGTAGATCCTTCTGTATGAGTGGCAATTCACAAACCGTTGTAATAAGTTTGTGGTCGGAAGTACCTAATGGCGCACCAACTGTAACTGTGTACTGGTCAGGATTGGTGGTTAGAAAAAGATCCAGAAGGGCGGCGAATTCGCCCCTCTCTGAGATTCGAGTTGGTTCGTCTACTATTTGAGTAAGCCCGCAGCTGATGGCGAATGCTTCAGCCTCTCTACCTTCGTTGTCGGTCTTGTTGTGAGGTTTGAGCCAGTTGGTGTTGTGGGCATTGAAGTCTCCCAGAACGATTATTTCTGAACTGGGGTGATCAACCTGTATTGAGTCAAAAGTGGTAGCTAGTGTTGAAAAAAAGCTTTGGTAGGCTCTATCGCTCGGAGGGCGATAGAGACAACATATAAACTTGGTTAATCCCTTGGCGGTGAACTTGAGCCACATGACGTCAAGGTTGTTCGGTTCAAGTGTTTCCTCTCGGTGACATGAAAGGTCGCTTCGGACAAAAAGGCATATTCCGAACTTATGTCTAAATCGGGTATGTAAGTCGTAACCAGGATAAGGGTAGTTCACTGTTGTTGTTGTAGAACATACTTGTGTTTCTGTAAGGGCTAGTATGTGTGGTCTATTTGCTTGTAGATGTTGGTGTACCGAATTTATGTTTGTATTTAGGCCTCTTATGTTGCAGAAATCAATTCTAAATTGGTTCGGTATCTTTGCTGTCTGTGAAATGCGGAATGAAGGGCTCCCAGGGCCACCCAGCGCCCGGAGATCCGAATGGCCGGGGAGTTTACCTCTGGAATATTTTGATCCTGGAAGCACCATCATGTCCATATTATTATATTCCTACTGTGGAACCCGGAACCACCAGCGCGGAAACGGAACGTGATTCGGGGAAACCACTTAGCCTCCCAGTTCTGGTGGGGTGGTCTTTCACCGGACGATGCGAGTAGGCGTATGCATCTACCACCTAGGACCGCTTCCACTGGATGCATCGGCCTCAGACTCTTTCCTTTGGTGGTCCCTAGTCTGACAGGGGTAAAAATAGGGTTTGTTGGGTCACTCCCCAGTGATCAGCTCCAGACTTTGTACTTTGGTGTTCTCCAGCCTGGAGGAGGACGATGGGATTTGATGGGCCACATCCCGTGGCAACTCGGAATGGCGGGGGCGTCACTCCCCGTAATCAA
>MU182974.1:79821-95093 GCA_016904865.1 Pissodes strobi | reverse complement strand
GGAAGCTAGGAATGTTATCAACGCCTGAGGTTAATGTATTTTCGAGTTTTTTTGCGGGCTGTTAGTACGTCATCAGCTGTTATATGCGGAATATCAACCTTGCTGCAACTGAGCACAGCAGCTCTCAGATCATTGATTTGTGCCGAATCGATATACACACTGCGAAAATATTCAGCAAAAGCGTTGAGAATGGGCTGTGGTCCACCGTATTCACCACGATCATCCTTCAAGATGCCAGGGATTCTTGTTTGGGTTGTTTTCCGCTAACAAATTATCAAAATACAGATGGATCGGAGCGAATGTTACGCTCAGCATTGCCAATATACTTCTGATAGTCAGTATTGGCTTGGGCTTTAATTTGACGCCTTATAGCATTAAATTTAGTCAGAGAGAAGTTGCTTTTATACAACTTGCAATCCCGTTATGCCTTTTCTTTTTTAAAGATGGGCCCCACCGTTTCACTCGAGAACCAAGATGAAAAACGTCGACGCCGTTTGATCTAAATTAGGTATAGGGCTTTGGAGGAGTCGTTTACATTTGAAGAGTCAAGAACCGGCCGGTTGAGTTCGTAGAGTATATTGCAAATCAAGTCGTAAATGGCTTTCAGATTGATGTTCTCGATGATGACCTGGCGAAGACGTTCGACAGAGTTAGTCACGTAGTCCTAGTTACCAGATTAAAAAGCTTAGATTTTAGTTCTGGTACTGTAGAATATCTGAGCTGCTATCTGCATAATAGGCCACAAGCAGTCAGTTTTAATAATACTTTCTCTACAACCTATATGGCCACTTCTGGGGTCCCACTTGGTTCGATACTGGGACCTTTCTTGTTCCTTTTATTTATAAATATAAATAATATTTCTGACACCATAACATAAAACATTCAAAGTTCTCACTGTACGCAGATGATTTAAAAATTTATTGTGTTATAGAGAATCAGATTGTGGCATATTACAAAAAGATCTAGATGTGCTTGTAATTTATTGAGAGGGGAGCCTGATCCAACTTAATGTTGATAAATGTAAGTCTTAGTTTTTATCGTGCAAAATACCCAATCATGAATATTTATAGAATCAACGACAGAAATCTCGAGGGAGCACAAAAAGTGCTTGATTTAGGAGTAGTTTTTTCAATAAACAAGACTTTTAATTGTCATATAGACAAGTTGTATACAGATTGTATGAGAAAACTCTGATTTGTACTACAAGCTTGTAAAGATTTTAAGAATCTCGACGTAACCACTTTATTTAACCCATTGTTCAGAAGCAAGCTGGAGTATGCCTCAATTATCTAGAACCCCTGTCACATCGTCACATCTGTCACATCGAACAGCTAGAAAAAATGCAATAAAAGTTCTTAAGATTCTTGTACTATAGAAAGCATGGAATTTATCCCCGTTATCCAACTTGAAGAATTTAATATAGATAGGTTAATAAAACGAAGAATCTTTGGATATGTTATTTGTTTATAACATCATACATAACAAACTAGATACAACAGAACTACTCCAATATATAAATTATGAAGTACCTTATCTTAGATTGAGATGTAGAAATGTTTTATTTAAAATAATTAATACATTGTCTTCACTAAATGGGTGTCTTAAACATATTAAATTATCTTGTTGAAACTGATGTTGATTTAGATTTGTACTCCTGCACAAAGAATCAACTGGTTCAGCGTTTCTTATTGACGTATTGACAGTCTAGAAACAAAAAATAAGTACTAATGTATTTGAGTATTGTTGTTCCTAACATATATAAGTATTGTTGTCGTTAATTAGTGTGCATCCGTAGTCTTTACTGTACATTTTGTAAGTGGATTTATCTGCAATTTGTATAATCTAAATATAGTTCTTATATTATTATTATTATTATAGATTTCCTTTCTTTGCTTTTACCTTTTCAGAGGATGGTATGTTTATTAAAATTGTTTACAAATGGGTTCCCGAATGGAGCCAATTAAGACTTTGAAGTTAGTATTATCTTTTTACAGATTGTTAATACGAAGTTTACATCTTGACTTGTTTTTCTAAAACTGCGGCGTCGCTAGTTCATGACTTTACAAGTAACGACTTAGTTGTTTTGTGGTTGAACGGTGTATGTTCTTCGACCTATATTTTAAATAATTTTATTCTTTTATGTAAAAATACTAACACCTTAGTTATGACCAGCCCCTTAATTTTGATGTTATTTATGACAGTAATTTGTCACTTTTTAGAACCTTTCATAGCAATAATATAGATTTAAACCATGTATTAGAATCTAATCATGCATATAATTTTGGCTCTGACTTGGCAGAGTTATTGTATACACACATTATGAGAAGATATTGTAAACATTTTCCATGGGAGCTACAAGTTCTAGGGGTTGATGAAGATGATTCTACTAGCCCTATTTTGCTTGATTTTTCTAATAATAGTGTTGGGAGCATGCATGATAGAAATTTTTTATAACCACGCCTCCACCGCTGGAGGCTACTATTAACAGAGAAAAAAAATCAACTTTAAACTTAAAAATGTCATTACTTCTATCAAATGTGCCAAAAGGCAGAGCTCGGTGAACCGGGTACCAAAAAGAAAGAACATCTCTGTGTTTCATGCCAATATCCAGAGTATTCGCAACAAAATTGTAGAAATTGAGTTGTTCCTTAGAGAACATTCTTTTAACTGTTTATGTTTTAATGAGCACTGGCTACGTGCAGTATTAACAATTGAAGGGTATAGGGCCGCTTCTGGTTATTGCAGGTCTGTGAAGGGTCATGAGGGTGTTGCCATTTATTTGAGGGGTGATATTGACTATCATGATTTGAACATATCCAGCTTTTCGGAGGAATTAAGCTGTGAGGTAACAGGAGTATTTTTGAAACAGTCTGCAACCCAGCTGGTTACAGTTTACAGATCTCCCAATGGAGATTTTGATAGGTTCTTAGAACTTTTATCAGATATTCTTACCAGTCTAAAGCTCTCACTGAACATCATAATAACTGGTGACTACAATGTTCACTTTTTGGGTCAGGATCGTAGAGCTGTAGATCTTTGCAATTTCTTTGAGGGGTATGGGTTGTTTAAAATGATTAATTTTACTACTCGAGGACTTGAATGCCTCGATAACATTTTTACAAATATTGATAACACTAATGTCAGCACTGAACCTTTTACTCTTCATCATCTATCTGACCAAATGGGCATTATTCTTAACTACAATTTACTCAATACACATACACCCCACAAAACTAGAATTAATTATAGGCCTGTTACAGAAGAGGGGCTATTTCTCTTGTATAGCATGATTGAGAAGGTTGAATGGGATTTTCTGAATAATCTCAACATACCTATAGATGACAGATTTCAAATTTTTGTTAACATTGTTACTGAGGCGGCAGAAAAATGCTTCCCACTTAAATCTCGAATGGTAATGGATCAGGGGCAAAAATCTGTAACAGTCAACTGGTACACAAATGACCTAAGGGAAATGAGGGAGAGACTCCACACACTCTGCTCTTTAATTAATCAAAATCCTACCTTAGTTAGCAAAGAAGACTTTCTGAAATATAAAAATGAATATATTATTAAATTTTGAATGTGCAACTGCTTTCAAACCTGAAATAGTTTTGATGAATGATAACCATTAGTTTCCTGTTACATAGAGTTCACAGTTGATAATGTTAGTAAATTGCATTCTGAACTATTTAAGTTGACTGTTTTAGACTAGGGACTAGGTATTTTTCGAGGTATTTTTATTAATAAAATGTCTGTACCTATATATTGTAATATCTTGCTAGAAAATGTATGCCTTTGATATATGTATATCATTACTAACAATTTAGCTATATGGTATTACATATAAATTTCTTAGATAGAGGTAAAGAAGATTCTAGGAATGTAAATTTAGTAAAAAACTAAATGTCATTTAAATATTTTGTTATAATAAATGTGTCTTTTATAAAGATATTAGTAGTGTTTGTTTAATTTATGGATATTTTTTGAGTTCTTTATTCTGTGTTTCTAAATAAAAGATCAAAAAGCAATGTTTCAAATTTATTACTCTACTTAAACTATGCTACAACCAACATATACAATGTTAATTTTTTATATAAAATAGCTGCATAAAAAGTAAGACCCGACTAGAAATTAGCATATTATGCAGTGGCGGCTCGTGATAATTTATTGCTGTGTGCTGCATTGTAAAGTGTAATTTTAAATTTATCGAATAATTTTCACATTTACATAATATGTATCGAAGATAAATAAAAATACTAACATTGATTCTATTTATTTTTGTTCTAATTTTGGTTATTTATTAATAAAACAAATCCTTAAAATTCTAAACCGGACACATGAAAGAAAAGAAGAGAACATACTGAACATAGTCTTTTAAAGTGGTTAGATACATTTTAAATAAATTTTTTATATACAAAATCCATACGTCTATTTTTTTCATTTACAATTTTTTCGAGTTTTGTACTAAAACGTAGAATGAATCAGCTCTTTTTCAACCGATAACATTGCCAAAGCGTTAAATATCTCTTGTGTTTCGCAGAAAACGTTCAATTCTCTTCAAAGTCGAAAAACAACGTACTCCTTCTGCAGTGGATATGGGTGTTATAGTCATAAAACTAATGTTATTATATATAATATCTTAAAATATATATGTAAATATCAGGAAAACTACTTGCGACAAATGCTTAAATTAAGTAAACTAGCGCGAACGGCCTGGCTACTAAATTCAACATAAATAACTGCGTTTAAAATCAACAACAAATCTAGCCGTGTGCTTGAGATTGGGCAGCACCATCGGCTATTGAAATCACCGTTGAAAACACGCGAGCGGGATCAGCGGAGACGCGACGACCAAAAGGCTCGTTGTGCTAAAATTCATATCGCACACCGATCCGAATTATACAACATAAGGCGTTGGGTCTGGATTGACGGTGTAGTGGGTATGTTTATCTCGAAGATATTAGCCGCGCGGCAATATTTTACTTTCCGTCCAGATAAATAATAATTTTCAAAAGAAAATGGCAAGTATTTATGTACTAAAATATTATTTTAATTTTCCTGTAATTTTGCTGTGTGCTGCAGCTCCTCAGCACATATATACCAGCCGCCACTGATATTATGTCATGTGTAATATGCACATGTGCATAAATAAATTAACTCAATACATTTAACTGCAATATATGAGCTTACTACAAAGGTATAATAAATCTATCGAAATTGACCCATTGCATACAAATCTCTTAAGTAGTTATTTCAAATTAATATTGAATAAACTGGCATAAGCAGCTACAACAAAGGGATATTTAATGTGCCCCTTATATTCAATATTAATTTCTTGGAAGTTTTATTCCAGTCCAGTTTAGATATACTACACTATCATCCATATAAATATCTAAAAAGAATATTGCATTTTGCTTTTTTTATGTACCTTTGAATGAACAATCAAATTCTGTTTGGTGATAAAGCCTCTCCCACATTCATCACACTGAAAGGGTTTATTTTCAGAGTGTTTTAAAAAATGAACATTCAAGTTTTGTTTAAGTGAAAAAGTTTTCCCACATTCATGACATTCATATGGTTTTAACTTGTTGTGAACTCTGAAGTGCACCTCTAGTTGCTGCTTAAGCCTAAAGCATTTCATGCATATTGAACATTGAAAAGGTTTTAAATCAAAATGTGTAGCTATGTGGTTTTGCAGTTGTTGCTTTAGCTTAAATGATTTGGGACATTTATCACATGGAAATGGTCGATAGTCTTCATGAGTTAGCAAGTGACATTGCAACTGTTGTTTTAATTTAAATTTCTTATTGCAATGATCACAGCTGAAAGGCCTTTCATCAGTATGTCGTAAGTCATGATGAGTTTTTAACTGGTGCTTTAATTTAAAATTTTTGTTGCATATTGGGCAAATGTAAGTTGCAGTAGAATGAGTTTTTTCGTGAGTTATAAGGTTCGTTCTATGTTTGTAAGACTTATCACAATAAATACACTCAAATTCTTTGGTAATAGCACTTAAATTAAAGGAAGATGACTGGGACTGGTTATATATTTGGTGTTGCTTTAAATGTTTCATAAACTGTTTATTTCCGTCAAAGATCTCACCAGACTCTGAACACTTTAATTCTGCATATTGCGCACGAGACTCTTCATTTAAAACTTGACAACTTGCACTTTTATGATTTTTCAATTCCTCTTTGACTGCAAATGATTTGAAACATATTCCGCATTGAAATTCAGCGAAGGATTTTTCTAGCAAATTCGTTTCAACAAATTTATTTAAATCTACGAAAATAATATCTTCCGCTGCAGTCATTTTATGAGTACTTTGAGAGTAAAATATAATAATTGTTTATTTGTTTGTTTTGATATTCACTTCATGTTCCATAACATAACCTCATCACTCATCCTCAGAATGGCCAACATCGGTCATTAGGGATGGGTTGTCTTCTACTTAACGATACTCCGACAATATCACTTTAATTTCTTCGCATATTTCACTTTTCGCATGGCCCTCCGCTCGCTACGGGGGCTCTTAAAAGGAAACTAACCACGTGCTAACCCAAGACAGACCCAATAACAAGAAGAAAAAAAACAGTTTAGATATATAACCTTAATTTTTTTTTAAACACCGACGGGGTTTGAACTTGAGTCGTCGAAGTGAAGGTCAACCATGTAGACTTCTAGACCACCAGCCATCAGGGCACATACAAACAACTGGTTGCAATGGTTGCATCACGAAAACATGGCGCAAATTATCCGCAAATGTCTTACTTTGTAGTACCCCCTTAGATGGGGAATGGGGGTTGGATGGCACTGCAACTAGGCAATTTCCCAGCGCACATCAGGGTTGTTCCTAGAGGTTTTGTTTTAGGTTTATAGTTTTTTTTATCTTGCTAGTCTTGCCACTTTGTTGATTGACTAGGCGCTAGTGAAGTCCAAGCATCGATACCTTACGCCCAAGAGGTCCAAGTCACAGATAGTCCTGAACTCGGGAACTCCTGACCAATCAAAAGCCAGACGCTAGCGTTCTGCGTTCAAGGCAATTGAAGGCGCACTGTTAACTTCGCGCATGGCCCTCCGCTCGCTACGAGGGCTCAATCAACCAGAACTATCCCAAGGCTAACCCAAAATTAAGAAAAAAATGTATTATTAAAAAACAAACATAACCTTAAAAGAAGGTAAACAAAAGATCTGTCAGGTAACCACTCTCACTCTGCCGCATTTTAAGATCCTTTACAGGCGTAGCTGACTATATGAAAATCGGCCTCTCCTATTGGTCGATCCGTATGGCCCTCAGCTCGCTTCGCTCGCTACGGAGGCTCAAGAAAAGGAAACTAACCAGGTGCTAACCCAATCTAACCCAAGACATTCCCAAAATCAAGAAAAAAGCAACGGGGTTCGAACCCGTGTTTTCCAGGTGAGATCCAACGATCTAAACCTCTACACCACGAGAGCTCTTGCGAGAAATTGATTGCATCACGAAGACATATTGTAATACGAGATGGATCGACCAATAGGAAAGGCCGATTTTGATATAGTCAGCTAAGCCTGAAAGGATCTTTAAAAGCCACTCTGCCTACTACACCATCGAGATGTTGAAGCAGCTTCGCTAGAACGTAAAGACATCCGATATACGGTAGCATCTTGCTTTTGATTGTTCAGGACTATCCGTGACTTTCGACCTCAGTAGACGCTAATATAAAAGTGTGCCAAAACTGACACATTTGAATGCCGTCATTGTAGGGTATTGCCGATTATTTTTTAAATAATTATGGTTTTTATGATTAAATATAGTATTTAAACCACTTAATTAAATAAACTAATTAAACAGTAAACAATTGAAATAAATCGTAAATTCATAAAAAAACGAGTGATTCTGCTCGTGTTCGAGACATTGATGTGTAAACATATCCTATCATATATCGACATACACAAATATTTGAGCAGCCCTCGTAAAAGCAATGCGCATGGTTATGATGTCACAGCCGTTTACACATTTCCGTCCCCACCCGCTTGAACATTTCCGTCCCATTTGCCGAGATTTACCCTCATACCGTAAGATGTTTAAACATCAAAAACTAAGCAAATATAAGAAGATTCCCACAAAAAAATAGCAGTAAAAGCTCTAACATGAAAATACTAAGTGAAATCTGAAAACTTTCTTTCCGCTGCGGCGGAAGAATATGGTAATGACAGAATTACTTTTACCATTGTCTTTAGTACAAATAATATCGAGTAGATCCACTCAGCGAAAATCGTTTGATGTTTTTGCATCAAACGCAAAAGCCGCAGTTCGGTAAAAAAGTTTTTACTCTACCTGCAGCAACGAGCAGTCTGTGGGGAGAGATTCAAAAAGTATTCGCCGATGCGCTTTCCTCGGTTATTAAGGCAACGCGATGCAAATCTCAGGGCGTTTGCACACTCTCTGTCCCTCGTAGCGGGTCCATTGGTAGCCAACAGTGGCCACGAACCAGATTGATCCGGATTCGCCGCATCGCCAAACGCTGTCGGCGAAATTGGCAATAGATTCGCTGAAGACTCCAGCGAACCTACCTTATACTTATTTATACCGTGCTTTTACTATCTTAATTAAATTAGAATCATTTTACTTCTGGCAACAGTGGCTCGCACATTAATGTCAGATGACTTACTTAGACTCAGGATCATATATATTATTTTTTAACGTATATGGCTAACGTATATGGCCTTTTTGTTACTTAGAGCTAGATCTTGCAGGGTAACTAATCAGCTTTAAGTTTATTGACGTCTTTGCGTTACCATGAATTGTCCAGATGTGCTCTGGTGGTTGAGTGGTTAGATACTGGACTTTTGATGCGGCGGCTGGGGGTTCAATTCCCGTCGGTTTTTAAATTTGTTTTTCAAGATTATTGGCAAAAAATATTTTCTCTTCACTTTGGTCATGCCTTGGGTTAGTTTTGGTTAGTACCTGTTCTCTAACCCCCGTAGCGAGCGAAACGAGCGGAGGGTCATACGTAAAGTAAAATAACACATTCGGCTGATTAGGTGCCACGCTAGGTCTAGCTCCAAGTCTTTTTGTCTTTGCTTGAATATGTAAAGACGAAAAGGGGAAGCAGGTATGTTGTAGCACGTAAACCCCAAGGTATTGACCGTGCGCAAACCCAACCCCGCCCGTCAATAGCGTCAATGTTGTTTACATTTGAGACTTTTTGAGCAAATTGGGAATGTGATGTCGCGGCTCAGGCGGTAAGACTCCCGCATAGAATGCCAAGGCTATTGGTTCGATCTCGGCCCCACGCAAGACCTTTTTTTATTTATTATTTTTGGATTAGTTAGTTTTTGGTTAGCCTTGGGTTAGTTGCCTTTTCTTGAGCCCCGAAGCGAGCAGAGGACCATGCAAAGCCATAATAATACTCCGGCTGACGGATGGCAACTTGTTAAGTTATCTAGCCTCTCGTAAATCTTGGCAACATCGCATTAAACGTCAAACCATTGACGAGCGGGGTTGGGGTTATATTTGCCGTGGTTGGGGTTTACGTCACAGCTTACCATATACTTAAAAAGAAAATGCAGCTTACCAAACAATCAGCTAGCCGACTCTCCTGTCAAAGTGAAAATAAAAATCTGATGTCGCCGACGCCATTTCGGGTTAAAACACAGGGCCGGGATAAGGAGTATTCAATTTTAAATAGACAGGATTGGAGTTTTGATATTATATCTTATTTTTTTTTTAGTTTTATCGTTGATTGGATGCAATCAACGGTTTTAGTTAATTTTTATTGGTATATTTGTGTACCTACATTCTCGCCGAACAAAAAAAAAATAGATATCAACTTTTTGTTTTAAATATAAATACCTATACTTAGTTTTTCTTTTTAATATAAGATACTGTCTTAAGCGGGAAGAAGGGAAATATAAACCACTGAAATCATAGAAATATTGATTTATTTTACAAAAATAACTATTTAAGGTATAACATAGGTTTGTTATCAAATATGTATCTATATCAAAGTAATAATATAATAACCTCATTTTTATTAATACCTACTTTTAAAGTTTTTGTTAATATCTTTTAAAGTATAATATAGCCTAACTCGTATGTTTATTTGAATATCAAAATTCTTGGGGAACTGAGACCATGAATGATACAGTTTTTCAATGCCCCCAAATCATATTTTCAAAAATACTGCATGTGTTCCAAATCTGAAAAGTACTACATACTTGTAAAGAGTTGGACTATACTAAGGTATTGTCGGGTAGTGATGGCAAACGAATACTAGAACTGATCCCAGGATCTGATCCCTGACGCTCGGATCACGAAAACTAGTACGCAACCGTAAATACATGAAGTGTGTATCGTGACGGTTAACGCTAACGGCACTGATTCTGATACAGGAGGATGCGCGGAAGCAAGAAGCACCACTGTAAGTAAAATCTCGGACTAGGCAATTGTTTGATTCCCTGATTCCGATCCGCGTTTCGCCGTGTGTGTTTGTTGCGGTATCTAAATGAATAGAGCATACCGAAGAGTAATAAGTGATCCTACTGTACGTGTAGGTACTAACTAGACTAGGATCTGTTGGATCAAAACATTTCTTCTGATTTTGTTGGATTATTTTAAAATTAGTGACTACTGAGACTGAGATTGTCGCTGTCCTTTGAGTTTCAATTAGTGTTAAATAGGCGAAATACTTTAAATTTTAAGTGGATTTAAACGTTTTATATTCATGTGGTATTTCAATTCAAGGGCTTCAATAGGATTGTATACTATTATTGTATCGTGATAAGCATAGATAAATATTAAGGTGGGAAGGTACTAAGTAAACTGAAGTAGGAAATTGATTTATAAAAAGTTTAATAATAATCAGACATTTATAGAATAAAAAACTAACAAAACGTAAACTAGAAATACGCATAAGTATCTTGCAGAAAACAACATATTACCGTTGATTGCTTTGGGATTGGTATCAGGAACTGATCCTGGGATCAGGTATTTGCGCATATGGGATCAGTTCCGAACTGATTCGTAAAAAAATCGGGATCAACCAACACTATCGTCGGGTAATAAGGCCGCGCAGGTTATAAGGCCATACTGTCAAAAATCTCATAAAAATAAATATTTCATACGCTTAGCGCCATCTATACGTAAGATCATTTCAATTGACCCAAATAACGTGTGGATGAAGAGCGGCAACCACTCTGCTTGGCAACAGTGCGCCGTGTATGTAACATGTGTATGTGATATTTTCATCAGTGCAATTAAGTTGTGTCTATATGTATGTGTAAATGTAAAACAACCTTTTTAAGCGATTTTGAGGCACATGTATTTGAAGCTAATATTTAATATAATTTAAGGTTTGAAAAGCTATGGACATGAGTTTTAAATTATGTTAATTTTGCACATGGTGTCCCTTTTAAGAGGGGCCTATAGCTTATCTCGAAAACTACGGGGGTTGCAAAAAAAAAACTAAATACAAAATTTGTTCCTAGTTAAATGATCTTTATTTTTTTGTATTTTTTTAATTGTCACTTTTTTATATACAGGGTGGTCAAACAAAGTTAAATTTTTTAATAAAACACCTTATATTTTATTACATTTTTGGATTCTACTTAAAATTCTCAGAATATTTGATGTAGAGATAGTACTTTCACAGCTATAAACAGTTGAAAATCGGTACTTTGGCTAAGTTTCACCTTGGTAGCAAGAAGACCATTAGAGATGAAGTAAAATTAATTTCACATTCCGAGGTACCAGATTTGGTACTCATCGTACCACCTGCCAGTTAGTGCCGTCAGATAGCTCTTGAAAAGTTAAGATAGGAATGTGGAATTCAGTTTGCTCAATCTCTAATGGTATTCTTGATACCAGGGTGAAAAGCAACCAAAAGACCGATTTTCAACTGTTTATAGCTGTGAAAGTACTAACTCTAGAGGTATAACATCATACATCAAATATGCGTAGAATTTTATATAGAATCCAAAAATGTAATAAAATATAGGGTGTTTCATTCAAAAAAATATAACTTTGTTTGATTACCTTGTATATAAAAAAGTTTCGATTAAAATATATAAAAAAAATAAAGATTATTTTACTAGGAACAACTTTTGTATTTATTTTTTTTGCAACCCCCGTCGTCATCGAGATAAGTTATAGGCCCCTCTTAAATGGGCCACCCTGTACAATAATTGTTTTTTCTACAGCCGTGCGCAAAATAACTAATTAGTAATTTCAAATGAAATCGCAAAATCGACGAACGCCGCGGCATCCTTATTTTATGCTCAAAAGCGTACATGGAAAAGAAAATTCTCACTTTTTCCGTCGAGTGTGCTATGGATAGTGATGGCAACCAAAAGTATAAATAAATGACGGTCGTGCATTTGTTACAATGGATGCTGGCACTCCTGCTCTGAATATAATATGCGAAAAATGACAAGTCATTTGCAAATTTCAGAATAAGTGGAGAGAAAAATGTGCATTTAATTTAAAAAAATGCGGCTATAGAAAAAGTTCTGTGTATTTTTTGAGCGCGAAGTAAGATTGCCATTTTCGAAAGGTTAACGCGCTCCGCGGTAATATTCTTTCTCAAGCGGCAATCCGTTACTTTACGCTCTAAAAACACAAATAACTACTAAAACAATTAATTTGTTTAAGGTAATTTGTAACATAATCTTCATTTTAGGATAAACAATATCATACTAAGAAGTATTACATTCAAAATTACTTACATTCCAGTAAAAACAGCTATGCTTACATTAATGAAATATATTTCTAGGCTACAAAAGTACATCATTTTTAAGATGCTTGTCAAAAAAACTTACCTAATGGCATCTTTGGGAAATCTAAAAAAACTTATTTTCTTGTTAGATTCATAACTTTTCGCACTGCAGTTTTTAGCGGCACAAACGTGTCCACCTCGCGGTTTATCCATTTCTATTATATACAAGCACAGATATTACAAAATAAGTAGTTTGTTCAAGAACGTATGTACACTGTTAATTACTGTAACAAAAAATATATATACCTAAACTGAAACTACGACACTGGCTAACACAAACAACTCATCTGACACGACCACGAGCGACGAGCCAACACTGTCGAATTTGATAGATTTTAACCCAGAATGGCGGCCTGCGCGAAGAAATGCGCATATCGTTCAAATTTTAAGAGTTGGATAGCTGATTGTTTGGTAAGCTGTGTTTACGTGCTAGTGCAAGCACAGCAGGTATGTATCAAAAAAAAATCAGTTATAGGTACGCATTTATGCTATATTTAAATATATTTAATGATTATGAAAAATATGTTTAAACACTTTATAGGCATTAGTATGCATTAGATAATAGTACATCAAATCGTGGCACTTCAGCACGGCACGTATAACAACCAGCAATATCATGATACAAAATTCTTTGTATCATGCAGCAATATCACATCTTCTTTTTTGGCATCTGCGCAAGCCCGCGCGCAAGATATTCCTTGATAGGAAATCCGTCAAACTGCCACCAGCGGCGACGTATCTTTACGACTGGTTTATGTTTATTTTATTGCTATTGGAGTTAAATCGAAACCATAGGCACAGCACATATAACAACCAGCAATATTACTCGATCTGTCAGGCGAAAAATTAAATATGACCTTGCTAATGTCAGTTGGGTAGGAAAAGTCAGGGCTGGATTTGAAATATATATAAGTATGATTTTCCTTTAACAGAGCCGTAATTACAATTTCAAATGTATGTATACCTTGTTGTATGAGCAGGAAATCTAAAGAAAGTCTTCTTCGAAGAATATCTCTGGTTTGTACAAGTTCTTATTGCTTAAACACCACGGCTTTTTGCATTACACAATTGACATAAACAACGTTCGTCTCTCACAATGTCAATTATTTGACAAATACACGCCTATGGTTTCGATTTAACTCCAATAGCAATAAAATAAACCAGTCGTAAAAACACGACGCCGCTGGCGGCAGTTTGACGGATTTCCTACCAAGGAAAATCTTGCGCGCGGACTTGCGCAGATACGAAAAAAGAAGATGTGATATTGCTGGTTGTTATATGTGCCGTGCCATAGGCGTGTATTTGTCAAATAATTGACATTGTGAATTGTGAGAGACGAACGTTGTTTATGACATTGTGTAATGCAAAAAGCCATGATGTTTAAGCAATAAGGACTTGTACAAACCAGAGATATTCTTCCAACAAGAAAAGTCATATATTATGAAGCTGAAAACAAAATGGCCGTTACCCGATGCGTGTGCATTCGACGAATTGGAAGGTTTGTTCCTTTTTTAAATTTGGGTTTGAATTGGGTTAGTTTTTTTTTATTGCACCGCGGAGCGAGCGGAGGGCAATGCGTGAGTGAAATAATAGTCACCGTCAGGAATCATATGACATAAATACGTGAAGGATCGCAATATATCAATGAATAATGAAATCCATTCCGGTCTACCCAGAAACTTCTCTTCTCAATGGAGCAGAATGAAGGACACGGATGACAAGGGAAGGAAGTGGACGGGTAAAACCGGCAGCTATTCTGTTACGGGTTGGCTCCACGATTTGACACGCGTCAAGCGTCGTCAAAGGGTCCACGCATTCTCGAGCAGTCGCGTTTCATGAATATTTTATTATAATCCCAGCAAGCATATGCCTTATTAGATACATTCTCGTCACTAAACTATATCTGTTATTTTATACTCCATAATACTTCTATTACTGGCTTAAATCACAAAATGCAATGATTGAAATATAACAAATATATTTCCTTAAAAGATCAAAACAATGTACGTCACTGCGCGACAGGCCATTTTCAAGAGAAATTATGTGATTCTTATTAGCAATCATGACTGAAAATGTTAACAAAGCTAGTGTAAAATTACAAAGAAAGGCAGCCTGAAGTATATTTTGAAATAATCTATATCTCAGCTCACATAAAGAAAATAAATAATAAATATTAGCGTTGTAGAATATATTTACCTATGAAAAGTAATTCCAGGCTCCTTTCGGTGATTGCGACTTTTACAGCCATAAGAACAACAAAACACTATATTGTTATGGACAAATTGAAGTATTTTGAGACTTTTTCACCACAAAAATCACCAAAATACACGGAGGGTCCGCTTTGAATGTCTGGCTCCTATTAATGGCGTCCGTTCGATTTTTGATCACACGTACTGCGCGCAGCCGTAAAGCGAGATTACCTGACCACTCCCTTCCCTTGTCAAAATGGTAAGGCCAACACCTTCCCAACCATCTCAACTAGGTCTGATATCTAAATCTAAGATGGCGTCACGCGTA
>MU182974.1:21958-56563 GCA_016904865.1 Pissodes strobi | reverse complement strand
TAGTATAAACTACTAACTAGTAATCAAAATTTAACTTTTTCAAATTGTGATGCAAAAAGATCAGGATTTCAGCACGCTCAGGGATCAATCTATTTCTTCTAATACAACAAATGTTGCCAGCATCGGAGAAAATTTGCTCACTAAAGACACTTGCAGAAGGGGCAGATAAAAAAATATCTGATGCTTGATTTTTAAGTAAAGGCATATCCTTTTTATTGAAATCTCACCATTCAAATGGAGATTAATTTCTGTCAATTACGGAAGTTGATAGGTACAAACTAATTTCCTTCCTTTCCAGTTTTTCTAATTTGTTTCAATACCTTTATTTTTTTTTGATGGTTCACTTACAAAACTTTCTCATATGACTCCCAAAAAGAAGAATGCGGTGCTGGCGGATCTCTTTAATGTTTGCAAATTTGCCACTATTTAGATGTTTTACTTATCCTAGTATGTATGTATATTAAATACTATATTATTAATATTAAATAATTTTTATATCAATGTTTTAAAATTTCGTGCCGATACCGATATTTTATCGGTATCGGCAACTCAAATATCGGTATCGGCCGATTATCGGTATCGGCCGATTATCGGTATCGGCAAAAAAAAGCATATCGGCCGATCACTAGTAACCGTAATTGTAATTGTATAGTCAGCTTTTGGTTAAGGGCACTATCTCTATTCCTAATAGGTAGATATGTTAGTTGCTGCCAGAGGAATATGAAACTAAGTAACTAAAAATAAGAGAAGATATGAAATTATAAAAATAGCTTAATTTTTATAGATTTAATAAAAGTATGACCATAACATAAAATCATAGATTAAATTAAAACAGGAAAAATGTAGATAATAAGTCCTTAGTAGCAGGACAACAAAATGGTGATGCTGTCATTACAAGGGTCCAATATATCTTTCAACATCAAAGGACTGTCTATATAGTTGTTATTATTGTGGAGGATTTATGTTTATCAGAGAAATTGTTGCCTATTAGTCCACCTATAATTTTTATTGTGTGCTAGCAATGTTCTCATGGCACAGAAGCGAATATTATGCTGCAATTTTGATCTACACCCTACTGTATCATGTAAGCCATGCCTTGAACAGTTTGACATTTTGACAGTGCCATCGTTATATTTTCTTTCACTTGTTGTCTTTGTAAAGAAGAATCCCTCTTTATTTGCTACCATTTCTCAGATCTATGACAACACAAACAAGAAATGCAAACACCTTGAGCATACCAATACACAAATCTGATTTCTTTGAGAGAGGGCCTTTGTATCAAGCTATTAAGACTTTCAATATGCTTCCTGGCGAGTTGCAAAGGATCCAAAGCATTCCCTTATTTAAAATATATCAAAAATTACTTAAAATAGAAAAAAATGTATTCGCAGATTTGATTTATAGCACAGCATGTTTTTGAATACTTACATCTACGTTTGCTATTGCTTTTATTTCTAAGAGAATCATTAATCATGATGCCAATAGGCAATTTATTGTTCTACACTATAGTACCATTTTCTGTGTTCTATTTATATTTTAGATGTTATTTGTGTGTTATATTAACTTTATTTATTTTGTATAGTCTATTCTGAGTAATGTAAGGTTAACATATGGAGGGTACTTCACATTTGGTGACGTTGCTTTGTCATATTCTTTGATGTTGGCAGTAAAGGATATTATAATAATAATTATTATTATTATTATTACTATTACTGCAGCAACAAACATGCTTCCTATTTGCTGTAGAGACTACTATTAGCATGGTATAAATAAATAAATGGTAGACTCATGTAGGGGAGGGTTAGAGACTTGGGACTTCTGGCAATTATGGTCTTTATATATCTTAGTGTCTTTTATTTCTGTTTAAGAATGGGGAGAGATTTGTTGAGTTTAATTCACAAAGAATTATTTCAACTAGGTACACAGGGTTTGCCCTCCTCAACATAGGCTTACAGCTTTGTTTTTATTTGACGTTTTAAAATCCATATTTTTTTTTTAAGTATAATATAATTTCATATGCAGATACAATATCATTACGTATTCTGTATGAAAAGCAGTACATGGGTGTTTAAAATTAATATGTTTACATACATTATACATTTCTTCAATAAAATGTGGTGTGACATATTTTTCAAAATATTTACCGAATAGAAATTCTAATAAAGAAATAAAATATACAAAATTGTCATGTGGCATCTGAAGATTTCCAAATATATCTAAATCCATATTTTCAAAGGCACGTAAATGGCAAAATATCGATGTATCATTCAACTCAGTGTGTGCTTTTGCATATATCTTACATTTATCACATGAATGTATACTTAAACATTTTTTTATTAAATAACCACAAACATATACGATATGCACATTTTGCTCTAAAATATCGTTATTTTGGTAGTCTGTGCTAATGGGAAGAGGTTGTTTTCTGCAGCTGGTTCCTGTACAGAAATTGCAGTTGATGTTGCGATCATGTCTCAAACCTTAATTAATAAATTGTCTGAATCACCTTCGCAATTTTCTGTACCGGAATTGAACAGACTGAAACATGAAGACTTTTTGAAACTTCGCTGAAATTGAATAGTAGTGGGATTAACGCAGTTGCCGTCTTATTGTCGCACAAAACCAAAATAGTTTTCTAAGCAATCCTGATTGAAACACCTTGTCAAAATATATTCATAATTAAGGTTCCGTACCATGTCTCATAAATGTAAAATGCCCGAAATTGTTATCCTTATATATTTTATACATTTTACTCTATTAGTAATATTTTGGCCATCTTTTGACACTACTTGGATTTTTTCAAAAAAAAAAAAAAAAACGAATGCAATCTTTTAAAAAATTAATCTGATATTCTAAACCCTTAAATGCTCTATTATATATTTTGGTCCCTGATGTTTTGGATGAATTTAAAATGTCAAAAAGTTTATCCATTCTCTCAACAAATTCAGCGGTCGTCACTGCTTCAGCTGGAAGAGCCCCAAATCTGATATAAAGACTCAAACCTGCAACGACGGAAGCACTGAATATTTGGGTAGCATATTTGACCTTCATTTTATTAAAATTTGTTGGGTTTATATGAGAATCTGTTAATTTAGTTGCGCCTCGCGTTTTATATGTTTTATCACTCTCATAGAACATTCTAATATGCCCCCATGATAATTTACCCTCAAAAATAAAATTATATTTTAACAACATATTTCTAATAGCTTTGATGATATGTGGAGTATCAGGCAAGTATACTACTTTTTGATCATTGAAAATAAAAAAAGGCCTTTCATCAGAAATATTTAATTTTCTCACCATTTGTAAGTTATTAGAACCCATGTTCGAAATAAGAGCAACTACTTTTAATCCCACTGACCCTAGATTGCTTCCTCAACAATATCTTTTAATAAAACTCCAGGGCAACCCGAATTAAATAAAAAATAGGAAAATGGCTGCTTCCAATTAGAAAAGATTCCTCTTGCCATAAGCACAGTCGCAAATCCAGCTGGCTTAAACACTCTCTTCCCTTACCATCATCTTCAAACCCGACTACTAGGTCAGACATTCTATTATAAAATAAATTTGTCTTAATAGACATTTCATCTACACAAAGAGTACAAAGTTTATCCTCTTCCCTAAAATATTCTACTTTCATTCTTAATATACGAAATAATTTATCATTTTCGAGTCCCACACTGGGTCGTATTTCCTGTACAAGGCTCAACAAAGTTTGAGGAGAAGGAAGACAGTATTTTTTCATTAACTTTTTTTTTGTATAAATTAGAGCTTGAGAAATACATTTCAAGACAAGACATTTTAAAGTCTTTGCTATACCTACGTCCTCTGGGCTTCTTGCTTCTTATGAATTTGGGAAACTTGGGTGTTAATGAACCTTGCAACTTCTGGTGATGGGCACATTTTTTTTGTTATACTTTGGTAAGTATCCAAAGTCACAACATTTTTGTTCCTTGCTTCGGCTTCCAAAACTTCAATTTTCCTTTTATGTGTCTTATTTTCTTTTTCAAGTTGTTTCACCCTGCCCATATACTTTTTTTTTCTTGGGGTGCTTGCGGAGAGAGATAAAGGGGTTTGCGTACTACTGGTTGGTGACAGTAACAATTCTTCATGTGTAGGCATCTCAATGACTTCAACTGCTAATGGAACAAGGGCTGGTGATTCCAACTTCTAAGTTGTTGCCGTTGCAGCATGAGTGTCTGCTGAGCCTGGAAAAAATTATATCTATGTATACAGTGTCATTTTTAGATTTATACATAAATGTGGTAAAATTTAATTATTGTGTAAAAATGTATATAAACTATAACTACGCTGCAATTGGAGTCAAGCCCCTTGAATTTTGGGTAATTAAAAGAAAACAGTACACAAATTTTGTTCAAAATGTGGATAGCTTGATAGTTGTTCTAGACTAGCTGTTTCCCGCGCAAACTCCGACTTAACCTTCTGGTTGTTATTTATTCTGGTGGCTGAGCCCTGCGGTACTCTTGCCTCAAGTGTCCTGGGCCTGTATGTTTTACCTTTAGTGGTCACATGAATTCCTCTGTCTGTTAGGTAGGTCCTTATGATCTTGATGACCCGGTAAGAGTAGCCCCCTACTATCATCTTATAGTATAGCCCCCGATGCCATAAGCTGTCGAAGGCTCTTTCTCCGAAATATTGCACCTGTCGCTTGGCCGTTGTTAAGGTTTCTTGTTATATACTCTACTACCTTTAGCAGCAGTAACTCCAATAAATGTCCCTTCCTAAATCTGTATTGGAAACAGGGGATCGTGTCCAGTTTGTTGGATTCGTCGTTAAGTCTTCTCGAGATCATTCTTTCAGCCTCTTGCTCACAGCCGAGAGGAGACTAATGGGTCTTTAATTTTCTGGATAGGTCTTATCCTTACATGGTTTAAGAATTACAATCACCTAAGCCTCCTTCCACCTGCCAGGAAGGTGAACAAGTCTCATCATTGCATTGATGATGTTCGCCGTGGCTGTGATTCTTTTTTGGAACCTTCTTGAGCATCAGGTTGCTGATTTTGTCAGCACTTTGTGCTTTTCTGACTTTCAGCGTCTTTATGATGTTTGCAATCTCACATGGTGAAGTTGGTACATGACATCTAAGCTGAATGTTTCTTTACTCGAGGCGCGTGACTCTTTCTTTGACGTCTGCGTGTAGTTCTTCATCCTCGTCAGGATGTGCGTTTAATCTGCCTGGGTTTTGCATGGTTTCTGCGAGTAATTCTGCTTTATCCACGCCCACGTCTTCATACACCAAGCCTCGTGCCCCGTTTAAAGGCGGGATAGGAGTCTTGGCATTGTGGAGTGCCCTCTACATCGGCCAGGCTGATTGATCTGCGAAGTTCAGCTTCGTGTTGATTTAGTGTCACTCTGTCAAATTCCCTGCCAGTTCTTGCGTATATGCGCCTTAATTCCCTATTAGCTCGAATCATGCCTTTGATCTCAGCAGAGAGATCATCTTGTCTTCGGCTCCGAGATCTTCTATGGCAGTACTAGTATTAAAAGCCTGAATGATGTTATTCTCCAGGTTTTCTAATTCTAGCTGTTGCACATTCTGATATGACTTATTTGTATGGTCGCTTTGATGTTGTTCTGGTATCTAAACCAATTGGTGATTTTTTAGATCTCAGGCTTGATCTTCCAAGTCTTAGATTAACATACAGAATTGTAGGGTTGTGATCTGATGTCCCTTCTACTATAGTCTCTATGTCAGCGTCGAACCGCACATTGTTCATAAGTGCTATGCCCAGGATTTCTGGCTGCTCCTGTCCCTAGGGAGGAACTAGAGGAAATAGCTCAAATTAGTATAAAAAATATTAGAATGGTAGTTGGAATATAAGCAACCTGTCCAAATTACACTATGAGCTTCCTTAATCTTTTTGACACCCCACATATTCCAGTAATTCTCCGTTATTTAACATCAGTAGTGGAATCAACATATCTATTTCAGGCCTATAACCACTTAATGGACAAAAGACACTTAATCTTAATAAAAACAGGACATGCCATATTGTCCAACATGAATCATTCCCGCAATGAAAGCCGAAAACAACGAGCCTTTTGTTCGTCGCGTCTCCGTTGATCCCGCTCGCGTGTTTTCAACGGTGATTTCAATAGCCGGTGGTCCCGCCCAATCTCAAGCACACGGCTAGATTTGTTGCCGCGTTTGATTTTAAACGCAGTTATTTATGTTGAATTTAGTTTCCGTCAGTTTACTTAATTTAAGCATTTGTCGCAAGTAGTTTTCCTGATATTATTTATATATATATATTTTAAGATATTATATATAATAACATTAGTTTTAATTATGACTATAACACCCATATCCACTGCAGAAGGAGTATGTTGTTTTTCAACTTTGAAGAGAATTAAACGTTTTCTGCGAAACACAAGAGATTTAACGCTTTGACAATGTTATCGGTTGAAAAAGAGCTGATTCATTCTACGTTTTAATACAAAACTCATAGAAAAAATTGTAAATGAAAAAAATAGATGCCAAAGTAAATATTGTGGTAGACCAGACATCCACTGAGGGTAGATTTATCTGATATCATATCATATCATGCCAAAAATTTAGCAAAATATTCTAAGTGAATCACTTTGGGACAGGGAGGAATTCACTCTTAAGAGGAGTTCTTGGTACGGTATATTTCAGAGAGATTTCACAAGAGACTCTGTAGTATCAGCGAATATTAACTACGACAAGAAGGTCCACTTAATGACAAGAGAGCACTACAAAGGGATTGTCGTTTAATTTCTTCGTTGCCTGGTAACGATCGGCGAATTTCGCCGCACACAGGTTGAATTTAAATAAAAGCTGGCCATAAACGATATTTTCGTTCGCGGTATATTTAATCAAATTTATGACGAAATTATTTATAGCACTCTAACACTCTATTTGGCTTTGGAAAAACACAATTGATATCTTCTGAATTGTTTGCAGCTCCATGTCAAACTTACGTTATGTTTTTTTTATTATTATCACCAAATAAATGTATTAATAAAGTTTGTATTCAACAGGCTGTTTCAAAAATCTGTTAACGTTTTTAATTAGTTATTATTGATAACAATACTCAAGGTATGTAATAACTAATATTTAAAAGATTTTGATTTTGTGCTAATGATTTCACTATATTTCCGAATACTAATATTCTGACAAAAGACATCAAGAAGAAAATGTTGCTGGATTTTTCCCCATCTTTTAATATTTAATTAAATTTTGGCCTTTTGGGTGTTTTTAAAATTGGTTAAAGGTTTCGCACAATATTTTTACTGTATATTTCATTCCTATTTTGTAATACAATACAACTAAAAAATAGCGATATTATCTTATATCGAATATTGACTCGACTATATAATTTAGGCGTGAAAATTAATCTGACAAAAGGATGAGCTGGTCTATGGCCGCCGCGTCAAAGATCGCCTGCCAACATGATTGTTTTATTTGTATCATGGCCTGCCGATATCGTTGACATACCGCCGCGGAAAGTGATCCTTCTTATCAAATAGTTTTGCCCAAATACATAATAAAAAGATAAAGACTGATATACTACACAGCTAACGTGCTAACACTCCGTTGAGGATATGTGTTGGTGTTATACCTAATTGTGCAACAACTGAAGTACTGAAGCCAGATTATCAGAAAATGGCGCGTCGAAATGAGGAGCGTTATAAGATCCTTTACACAAATAGTGCCCTATAAAAAATCGGCCTCTCCTATTGGTCAATTCGCATGGCCCTCCGCTCGCGTCGCTCGCTACGGGGGCTCGAAGAAAGGAAACTAACCAGGTGCTAACCCAAACTAACCCAAGACATACCCAAACTAATCCAAGACGTACCCAAAATCAAGAAAAAAACTGTTTAGAAACATAAACTTAAAAAAAAAATAAAAAAAGGAACGGGGATCGAACCCAGGCCGTCTAGGTGAGACCCAGCTGTCTAAACCTTTACACCACGACACTCCGGAGAGCTCTTGGCAGAAATTGATTGCATCACGAAGACATATTGTAATACGAGATGGATCAACCAATAGGAGACGTCGATTTTTACATAGTGTATTATTTGTGTAAAGGATCTTAAAATGCAAATGAGGATCCCTTATTGGCTAAATTTGTAACGTGCGCAGCTTTCCCTGCTGCTGTCTTGTTTGAGCATTTACGTTTCTCTGTTTTTTTTTGCTTCATATATTGTACGTAAAGTATTTTCAAATGTCATTTAAATTACCCTTAACTCAACGCATTATTAAATTATTGGAATTTTAAAAGCTATATCTGTTGTAAACTCACCGGTACCGGGTGGGCAAGAAATTGAATAATCGATTAAACGCTTAATATTTTAGCAAACAACTGAATAACCGATTAATCGATATAATCGATCAGCGATATTTTCTGAAATATTAATCGATAAGTCTATTAATAGGTAATTTCTTAAAAGTGAATCGAATAATCGATTATTGTCGCCCACCCCTAATCCCATAATATTGTAGTAAGTGAAACTGAAGCTTAAATTTCGGCAGAATCATTATTGCTGATGCAAGACTGATGTTATTATAAAAAGAGGTAATAAATACTTTGGCTGAATCAGCAGATGAAAATTTATAATTTAGTTTTAATTTGTAAATATGGCTTTAATATTACCTTGGGATAGTCAGAATATAAGCAAGTGTTTTTGAACAACAGCTGCACTGATGCTTCTATATTTTTTACTAGTTTCGTTCCTATTAGATTAATTTAAGAAAGAAAATGATAACTCTGAAATACATGTATGGCAAAATTTCACGCCCTCATCAACGCGTTTCTGTCGTCCGCTTAACATTCATTTTGCTCGTGTGACTCCTGAATTAACCTTTGCAAAAACAAAATTTGGATCATCGAATTAAAAATTTAAAACCCTTTTCTTTACAACGAAGGAGCCCTTAATTTTCAAAATCATTTTCTAAAACGATTTATGAACATACAAATGATTTTTATACATGATTTTTATCGTTAGTGATAATTGATACTCCCTGTATATAAATATAGATGATGAGCAAAAAATTCAACAATTATTCCTCTAAAACACGATATATTAAACGTGTAATACTTAATAACTTGTATGTCTTATTTCTGGTAAACCTTATTATGGCCAGCTTTCCTAGAAATTTGACCAGTGTGCGCCGGGTCCAAAGGTCACATGCCAGTATCATGCTAGTTTTCGCGCGGGGAAGGAGACATACCGTTGACGTGCCGCCGGGGAGAGTGAATCTTCTTATCGTAGTTATTATTCGCTGGTAGTATTAACAATTTCTATATTTTAGCAAAAGTCATTCGAATCAAAATAGAACATTCATTGGAATCATAGAAGAATCACTTGTTGTCCAGGGATGAGGAAAGTCTTGGGAAGAGTCTACTCTTTTATTATACTCTTTATTAACTTACCTAATTAATATAAGGCGTCTAAATCAAAAACTGAGAACTTCACAATTAAAAGCTCACTGCAAAACTGATTTTCTAATGTTACAATACATGTTCATGTTTTTTTTTTTTTTTTAGGGCACAATACAGGGATTAGAGAGATAAATTGTACTACTAACCCAAATCGGATTTAACACGATACAATGGGCTCTAAGGAAAAAGATAGCAAGACGTTTAATGCCCGTTTAAAAGATTTTTTTAATCGCAAAGGGTACCTAGGTAGGTTGGCATCGATAGATACACAATACTTTCCACTTAAAATTGACATGAACCAATGAAATCTCTTGGTTTTTCTGTCTGCGATAATTTTGGAATTTGATTGGAAAGTGTTTTAGTATAGACTAGAATTTGATATCTATTTCGATATATTTTTATGCCTAATATGTATCAACAAAGTTGAATATGGCACTCATATGGATGCACAAATATCAAATTCCAAAGGAGAATCTGTGTTCATCACTCGGTTCATCTTAAACCCCTTTGTTTTTTAGACCATTATTTAAAATCCGAAAGTATTGTATGAATTTTAAACTTTTGTTTAAGGAAATCATTCGGGAAAAGGTGAATTTAATCTCTCTCCAGATGTTATTAGGGATATAAGCAAAGATGCTCCGTTACAAACTAGGCTGAAAACTCTCAAAGATTTATGTGTTGCTGTAGAGAATGAAAAATTAGCTAGTGTAAGTTTTATTTTTTCCATGCGCATTTTTCTGCATGTTCTAATTTAATGCTTGTTTATCTTAGAACGTCGTGGAAAAGCTTTGGAGCTGCACCGAAGATCTGTTTTCAAGAGATAATCCTGCTGAAGCAAGACATCAAGCATTTTATTTCATGCAATGTATGGTTAAAGGACAGTCTGAGAAATTAACTCTTATGCGAGCACAACTTTTTAGATTAATCAAGCACCATGATCATCCAGAAGATATCATACAGAAACTGGACCTTCTTATTGCATTAACATCAAATGGTAAAGTTTTACAGATAATGTACAAGGTCTCCTATATAAGCTGTAAATTTGGTTAAATTAGGAAAATATTGTGTAACGGGTTTGGCAAAATGAGACATGAGAAGGTGTTGGGAAACTATTTTTTCCTAAACTTATTCAAAAAGATGAAGCAGAATTATTTTTACTTTTCCATTACCACTTTTTCTTCTCTACACGTTGGTGTTACTTAATTTTTCATGTTCTCTGCATCACCTTAGAAAAACATTTTGGATATTTTAGGCATTTCTTTGAATCATCCAGGCCGTCTTTAATTTTACCTTATATAAGACGAACTTGCTGGAAAAATGTTTATAAAATTAAGCTTAATTGAGTTTGATAATCATATTGCTGATAATTAGTTTTTCAACATAACAAACCTCTATTGGAAGGCTAGCCTAGGGTACATCGATTTCAAATTTTTTTAGGGAAAGTAGTGTTATTCTTTGAGCAAGAAATTGGTCGCTTTTTGCTTAACTGGCTCCCAGAGATTTCGCGAGTTGGACGAATTGAAGTATACCTAACAATGATTGACAATGTGATTCGTTTTAATGCTGCTTACTTAGACGAAGAAATTATCAATGGATTTATTGAGTAAGATTGGTATTTCATATTTAACATTTGATTAAAGCTTTGTGAAGTAAAATAAGTTTAAAATATAATTTTAAAGCTAAAGATATTAAAGTTCAAATACTTTGAAAATTGAGCTGATTTGCAAAACGGTTTAGTATAATGAATAGGAGAGTTCTGAAATGGTGAAATTGAATATAAATTAATTAGCCATTTTACACCAATATCTGGAAATATATTGTTTGACTAGTTAATATCAAAAATAGAATCTTGAAGTAAATAAACTCCGATAACACTGAAGATAGCTGGGAACAAATAAAAAGCAAAATATTTTGGTGATAATATCTATTCATATTAACATAATATTTAATTTAATGTTTTATTTTTTTTTCAGACATATATGCTTACTCTGTGGGCCTACTAGCCAGTATACAACTATAAATCTTTGCTTACAGATAATGTCGAGTATTGTGGCGTACAGTAATATGTCGCCTGATGCCTTACCAAAGTTTATTGGTGCACTTTGTCGAACTGTAATTGATCAAAAGTATTGTCAAAAAAGTTGGCAGGTAATAATAATTTATTTAATAAAATAATATAATTGGTCAGGTTTTTGCAAATTATAATACTTGACTATTGGCAATTCAATCCAACAAATTCAATTTATAAAATTCAACACGGGTGGAACTTTTGATAATATGTATTACAACACAGTTTTATCCAGAATGCAAAACAAAATTTCTACACTCCATCCACGTTTCTCTAATTATGTTACATCATCAGGAGTGTAAAAATTGTATTTCATATATTGGATAAAACTCTGTTACAATCAAAATAAGCAGTCTGACGTTTTTGATCCATCAACTCTTTAGGTGTACTGCATTAAAGCTTTTAAGCTTCTTGATCTTCTTGATCTCAACATAGATAATGTACATTGTACATGCATAATTAATTGTCTGGTGACACAATAGATCTTATAAGTCGCAGAAGCAGATATCTTTAACAATCTCTAATTCTATCTTGAAATAGTCTTCCATTTAGGTTTGCAATGTAAATAGTCTTGAACGTCTAGGAGCATGTTTGCAAAGTTTCTACTCTACAAATTAAATTTTCCATAACGGACCTTATCGTATAATAGTCGGATCCGGTATTAGAAATATATACTCACATCTTGACGATGACAAAGATTATATGTTAGATAATATATAGATTGATAAATCGCAAATGGGTTTCCTAGCTAAATCGCGTGCCGATGCCGTTATACAGGGTGAAACAAATTCGCTTCTCGCTATTGGGATCTCGTGAACTGTAAAACATACAGCAAAGTTTAAATTGGGACCAAGTTGCGCAACTTAGTGTCCAGTATTTTGACATTTTAAAGTTTGAAATATCTCGAGTACTTCCGAAGATATCCGCGAAAAACCGAAATTTTCGATTTTTGTTTTAAATTTTTTCTGACGTTATTTTTGGAAATATTACAAAAATATAAACACTTTCTAGATGCACTTTTTACCTATCTACTCTAAGATGTTGTCAGCTTTCTAAATCAAAGTTTCGATTTCTCACAACCATCATCCATAGTGTTTTTATCAATTTTTTTGCATATTTAGGGGGTAATTTGATAAAAACCATCACCCCAAATTTGGGTTAGTCTCTCTTTCACTCAGCAGGTACCTGGCGCACACCTGCCTCTCTGGATCTCCGTCACTCTGGCCCAATTTAAACTTTACTGTATCTTTTACCGTTTACGAGATCCCAATAGTGAGAAGCGAATTTGTTTCACTCTGTATAACGGCATCGGCACGCGATTTAGCTAGGCAACCCATTTGCGATTTATCAATCTATATATTATCTAACATATAATCTTTGTCATCGTCAAATAACGGATGAGGGTATATATTTCTAATACCGGATCTTGAACTATAAGACAAGAATACCTACAACATTGTGATGTAGAATCTTTTATTACGTCGTAATGAGGCAATCCTTTTGTTGTCCAAATTTGTGAATGATCGTTTGAGTGTTGGGGGCTGCAGTGAATTAGTTTATATATGTTTCTTTAACTGTCCCAGTGATTATCGCATGAAAATGAGAGTAGTGAGAAGAAATGGAGTTCTGCCGAGCGATTGTAGCAGCGACGCATTATTCTCTTTCGCACCGCTGACTGTTTTCTTCGTTTGGCTGAAGTCAACTACAGTTTAATAAACGTTACGTAGCCGAGCATGACTGCACACTCTCATTCACTACCTAGGAAAAAGTGTGCTGAATGCGCCTATAGAAGTCTTCGCTTCAATAATTATTTTACAATTGATATTGGAGCATTTTCACGGATTCGTAAAAAGTAGACTTCAGTCATCAGTTGTCCTAATTTTTCGTCACACACTTCAAGAGTATCCCTTGAACATAGCAGAAAAAACATGGAATCTTGCTTTTACATCTACCTCCGTATACCAGTGGAAAACACTACATAAAACTGTTTACAAATCACTTACAACCAGCTTCAACGGTGCTTGTAATGATTGGATGACCATGAACGCAGGCAAAACAATATCAATATATTGCATAGCTGGTCTACTCGGATTTGCTTATTTAAAAGACAACAGGCATTTAGCCTTAAAATAGAGATATTTTTAACGACGAATGCTTTTTATCTTCTACAGCAAGATATAAGCCAATAGCAACAACGCAATATTCTCAATTTAGCTTCACGACATACACCTACATTAAAAACTTTTGATCATTCACCACAGCATTTGCCTCATCCATTAGCACAAACACATAATATAAATGAACCATTGGCCCCTACCAAAAAATTAATTATACTACTAATACAGACACTCGGCCGTTTCGGAAGGCTTCTCCATGAAAAGTGTGACTCTTACGGAAACTTCCATTGTGGATCAAATTATATACGATTTAAAGAATAAATAAACGATGAAACACAACGTATTTAAAGGAAAAGGGAAACAATAGCGAAAGGAACTAAACAAGACACAGTGTCTGGGGCCGACAGTTGTAACATCGCTCGACCCGTGAGTGATGAAGAGATTGATATGAATTTTGATGAAATTATCATTGGAGACTATGTTATGACAGCCGAAGGAAAAAGTAAAGGACACAATATTATGTCATTAGGACAAATTGTGTCGAAATTTAACTCCTATATTAACATCCAGTATGTAATTTCTCTTATACTGTTTGAAATGGAAAAAGTTATTGCCATATTACCTCTTCCAAAGCCATCTGTGGGTAGAAATAGATCTGAATTGTTAATTTTTCCTGTTGATTTGCGTATGTATTGTTAATGAACTAAAATAATGTTTAACATGTTTCCCTGCACAATTTTATATTTTATACTCACTTCAAGATTTATAATCATATTTTTGCGTATTAATTTCGAAAATTAGGACGTTTTGAGATTTGGGTTAAGTTTTGATATTTGTTTTTCGTTTTTTAGAGTAATGTTTACATTTTCCACTTGTTTTTCTGATAATTGCGAATTTTCTAATTAAATAAGGTACTAACAATATAGTTAATCTTGATTTATTTGAAACTTAATTTTATTCCCAACCTTGTGTTATGGAGTGCCCCGCTAGAGGGGTAGAGTGATTTGTATTCGATATGCTTAATAATTTTGCATATAAAAACATATTTATTTATGGTAACAAGCGCTCAGGAAATATATATGTGGCCAAGTAATCCAAACATCAAGGAACATACGAAAAATTAATTCATTATTTTAACTTGATAAATAAAAAATTAGAAGCGGAATAGTATATTTTATTACCAGTCTGGAAACTAGGCTTTTCCGGTGCGCCCACGACAGCTTCTCTCGTGCAAGCACGGAAAAAGCTGTTTATGGACGTGTAATGAACAATGTGTTTCATAATACCTCTCTGAAATAAAGACATGAACATAAAATTATTATTATTTTATCTAAATTGGGCTCTATACAGGGTCTCCGGAAATAACATCGCCAACATTTTTTCATATGAACATGGATCCGACAATGCATACTTTCCAAGATACAGGGTGTCAAACTTTTTATAAAAATATCAGTTTTTTGTTAATAATCTTAAATATGATTTTACTGGTTTTGTTGAAATTTGTCAGGGTTATCTGTAGTAATAAGGGGCTCATTTAGTTTTAATTAGATTAAAAATGGACTTTATCAGTGGCGTCCCGGAGGTCATCATACCAAATATTATTGACAAAAAAAGTGTGCGCCGCTGACTTTTTCGTATTAAGCAACTAAAAATACAATATTTTTGATTCTCGAGTTGTTTTCGTATCTTGCGTTGTTTTCGATAAAAAAAAGTAAAAACCGGACTATTACATTTCAAAACTTTTTGATAAAATTGATATTTTTATTTATATCTTAAATATGCTTTTACCGATTTTGTTGAAATTTAATAGTTTTATCTGCAGTAATAGGCGGCTCATTTAGCCTTTACTAGATTAAAAATATAATGTCCAGTGGCGTCCCGGGGGCATCATACCGAATATTATTGACAAAGAAATGTGCGCCACTGACTCTTTTAAACATTTTATATTTTGTTCGTATTAAGCAGCTAAAATAAACATTTTTGTTTCTTAATTTGTTTTCGTATCTGGTTTTATTTTTTTTTTCTCGAAAACGAAGCATAATACGAAAACAAATTAAGAAACAAACATGTTGTATTTTTAGTCGCTTAATACGAAAAAAATATAAAATGTTTAAAAGTGTCAGTGGCGCACATTTCTTTGTCAATAATATTCGGTATGATGCCGCCCGGGACGCCACTGGACATTCTATTTTTAATCTGATAAAGGTTAAATGAGCCGCCTATTACTACAGATAACCCTATTAAATTTCAACAAAATCGGTAAAAGCATATTTAAGATGTAAATAAAAATATCGATTTTATCAAAACAGTTTGGAAATGTAATAAACCGGTTTTTACTTTTTTTTTATCGAAAACGACGCAAGATACGAAAACAACTCAAGACTCAAAATTATTGTATTTTTAGTTGCTTAATACGAGAAAAATATAAAATGTTTGAAAAAGTCAGCAGCGCACACTTTTTTTGTCAATAATATTCGGTATGATGCCTCTAATTAAGGCTAAATGAGCCCCTTATTACTACAGATACCCCTGCCAAATTTCAACAAAATCTGTAAAATCATATTTAAGGTATTAACAAAAAACTGATTTTTTATAAAAAGTTTGACACCCCGTATCTTAGAAACTATGCATTTTCGGACCCCTGTTCATGTGAAAAAATGTTCATGTTTTCTTATGTAGAATCACCCTCTGTAATTTGGCGGTGCTATTTCCGGACACCCTGTATAATAAATTTGAATTAAACTGTAAACAAACGTCAAACCTGCAAGTCACAGGTGTGTAATATTTATCAAGCTTCACTATGGATATGTGTTTGTATGCTTTATTGTGAGTGAGTAGGCAGCTAGTTTCGATGTATTTGTGACAATTAAGGTCAGAATAAAAAAAATAATTTTACTTAAAAATTAGACTATTTGCATCGTTCTCTAATTTTAATCCAAATTATTGTACTTTATCCTTATTTTGTGACTAAATAACTGCAAAGTTAGCACTTGAAATTCAGGGGCGGCTTCTGAATAAGTGCGCTCGTGCGCGCGCACTGCCTACAAATATAACTAGAAAAATAAAATCTCCTTCTCTACATACCTCTATATACAATTTAACATAAACTAACTATAATTTGCGAATTTACATTTTGAATCTACACTCGTCGCAGAATACATTGTTAATAACAGCGAAATCGAGGCTACGACAGCGAAGATCGAAATACAGCGTTCGACGGCGACCCGCAACCGTAATCACATCTAGTCTAAATCTACCGTGCGCTAGTGTTCAGCGCTCTAGCTAAATGCATTTTTGTCATGCAAATAGATCGGGCTAGTTCGTAAAATCACGAGGAGTCAAGGCCCATCCGTGCACTATTCAGATACACACTTTCTAGCTTAATTTAGTAATAATTTGAAATTCTTGCGTTTATAGTATGGTGTCACAAGCTGACATTTTCAGGGATGAAAGTACATGATAAGATAACCCTTATTCCGGAGGTAATACAAAATTAGACTGCACAAAAGGCCACTATCATCAAAATCAAGATATTGGTACCATCGTATAGAGAAAAAAAATACGTATTTTTTGTTCCAATGCACAATAAGGTCTTTGTAGGAAGTATTTTTTATAATTATTAAAAAAAATAGTTTGTATTAGCCCTTATGGCCGAAAAAAAATTCAAACGTAAATATCTCGGTTTCAACCGTGCAGAAATTTGGTTAAAAAGGCGTCTTTTTTAAATATACCTTTCATTTAACGAAGAAAGAAGGCCTAGATTAAAAAAAATATTCTTTATAAAAGTTTCACTTATGTATTGACAAGGTAACAGTGCAATCTCTATATTTTTTGCTTTTAAATTAACATATACATAACAATAAACAATTAGTGATGTCATGGTTTTACGGGAGAGCAAGAACGGACCGTCGAGTTTCTCGATTCGCTATGCATCTCTCACTGTTGGTATTGGTATGTATGGGTATGGAACGTGTTTCACTATTTTACATTATTTTGTACAGAAATCATTGAATTATCCGCTATGAAGGTGAATAATGTTTTATAGGGTGTATTACTTCATCATGATTTTTTTTTGAGGAAAATGAAAACATAACAAGATAATATAAACTATTTATTGAAGGTATAAGCACATAATGTGTAAGTATAGGTTATCCATATACACATTTGTTTATGTCGAAAGAAAATGTTCTTGAAGATTTTCCTACAGGCGCAGGAGTTCTATTACAGATAATTTATATTCTTTAAGTCTTGCGTTACTTTTTCTGTTCGCTTCAATATTTCTTTTACTTCTATTTGTATAACTAATATAGCATAGCTTGTGCCAAATTACTTCGTCGAATTTATTACTACTTTTAGCATCTGAAATGACTTTTTGTATTGCTTTATTAATAATATATTTATACATCGAATCTTGTTTGTCATAAGAAAAGTAGAAAAAGTTCTTTCTGTCGCCCTAATTATTTCGCCTATATTATCATTGCATATGCACTTCGGTCTATTTTGAAACCTAAAAGACGCAAGAGGCTCACTTTCGCTCTCTGACCTTGTATCTGTTGTGATGTCCATTCTATTTAAAAAAAATGCAATATTGTATAAACAGGTACCCTTTAAAAAATAATAAAAAAGTCATTCCTTTGGACCGTAAGTATAAATGGCAAATCAATATTCTTTGTTCCAAGTTAATTTTATCCTGAGTAGGATATGACTGGATTGTTGACAATAGTATCCAATAATATAACCAAGTATCAGTTATGGCTTTCTCATCTATATTTGAGTGAAATTTCCCTGGGTTTCAGTGTAAAACATGAAATATGCAATTAAAGCATTGACCTCTAATTTCCAGACCCTGTTTGCTGCATCAACAAGCATATTGCCTTGGCGAAGTTTAACAACATTCCTATGTTGATATCATTTTGCTCTTTGATTCATGCAACAAAAAATCTGTAATTAAAATTTTACATTAACTTACAACTTACCCAGATATTCAGCTGAAACAGATGTATGAAGTTATAATAAAAACCCAAAAAATTCTATATTTCTTCCCAATTTACTAGGTACTTTCATATGTAACACATAAACTTATTAATTCTTTAATAAAAAGAGATAATAATTATGGCACATTGTAAGCAATGGGGTTTGCTCTATTATTTTGCCATTCAAGAGGGCGCCGAATTCTTGTTTTTTAAACGATTTTAACGACTTTTGGGTAAAAAAAAACTTTCCCGTGCGGAAAGACTTACCTTCTTTGCTCTACGGAGACGCACCTTTCAGACAGGTATTATGAAAATGTGTTTTGTGCAACAGTGTGCCTCCTGCTCCTTTACAACCGGATTTGAAATATTGACGACTGAATATTGAGGTTTATAGGCACATGAGTTCAATATTTAGTATTTTTGTTCTATAATATTTCCGTATTAAAATTTCCTCATAATTATTATGGTTTCAAAGTTATCGCCAAATACCTAAAAATCGGCGGCTTTCGTAAACAACTCACAACACTTAGTTTTAATTGGCAATTACCTAGTTATTTAAAAGCATATTAAAGAAGTTTAAAATTAATAGGATAATCTTGGGGTTCCAACTTCCTGTATTTGGTGATTTTAATTACCTGAGGATTGAAACTAGCCTTACCCCGGTCGTGGGTTTACAGTGTTTACACACTAGAGTATAGTAATGGCTGTGATCGTCATGTGGACTATTTTTCTTTGAAATAATCAGTAACCACATACCGATTTACAAGATCGCAATATAATTTACAAGTAAATGAATAGTTCTAACAAATAAACAAGACATTTAAAAAGGGGACCAGTAGCAGTACATTACGTTAATTACTATTTTACCACTTCCTGAAAAATATTAGCAATTTATAAACAATCAAGTTGACATTGCTAGGGAAATTAATCGGAAGCAGAATATCGATTAATCATTACAAATTTAATTTACCAATAATTTACAGATAGTATTAACAAATTACAAACAATCTCATTGAGATATTGTTAGGAAAGTTAATCGATAGCAGCATACCGATTAAACGTTACAAATGTACCAATTCACAGATAATTAACAATTTACAAACAATATAATTGATATATTGCTAGGCAAGTTAATCGATAGCAGAATACCGATTAATCGCTACAAATGTACCAATTCACAGAGAATATTAACAGGTTATAAACAATCAAGTTGGGATATGGCTAGGCAAGTTAATCGATAGCAGAATACCGATTAAACGCTACAAATTTATCAATAATTTATTATTAATAATATTTTATACATAATCAAATCAATGCAGGAAAAGTTAACTGGTAACCGTATACCAATTTACTATTGGTGAATTTATGTTTTTGTCACAATTTTATATACCATTTTATTTATTCAATGAACTTGCATCCAATTAATTCTATTTCGGTTTGAGGGGACTTATTTGCGTTCACCCTATCTTTTGTGAGGAGACTGTTCGCGTGAATCTTTCTTTTGTTGGGAGACTTAATTTACGCTCAACCCATCTTTTGCCGAAGGATCTTTCCCTATTTTTTTCGAAGGGGAGCCGTAGTTCCCCTCTGGTCCATTGGATTTTTTTTTTTGGGGGGGGGGGGGGGGTCCTTAATTTAGTTTATACCTGCAGAATAAGCATTATTTCGCAATTGTAAGAATACCTTAGTTTAGTAGCCTTTTTACAAAGCATTAGTCATTTGTTTAAATTGGATAGTTTTTTATACCCTATTCGTGCCAATATTAATAGACTAGTCGTGCCAACTACTAATTGATTTCCACATTTGATATATACTAGCGACTTAAAGGCGGTACATTCAGCTTTAAGTTGTCATGTTAGATCAGGCCAATGATGACATTACGGATTAGATACAGGGTGACAAGTGAATGACAGCCGAAGGAACTAATTTATGATGTTCTGTAACTTTTTTTTAGAAATAACTGCAGATTTTATGATGGTAGTTTTAGAATGCCTGTGTCAATATCACGGAGCGGTTTTTGAATTTTTTTCAAATTATTATTTTTTACAAACTTATGTAGATTTTTTGGAAACTTTTATTTTCTAATTTCAGTACCATATTATTGACTCAAATTAGGCAAAAATGCATGACTGCACTTCATTGATGTGGGTAATTTAATTTAATTCAAATATACAGGGTAACTCGCGTGGTTGGTGTAGTCATTGGCAATTTTTTCTTATGGTACATACTGTTTTTTTTTTGGATTTTAAGACTCACTCTAAACCCCTCTAGAATTTAAACCGTTTGACTTAGAGTGAAATGCCTTTCACATTCCTGTCTTAGTTTTTAATAAGGCTATATTCTGACATTAACTTCCCAGTAAACCGAAAGTACGAATTTCTCCGGTTAGTTTGTGAATATGACCGAACCCAAACTTAACATTTTTCGACTATGATGCCAAAAAATGAAAATCAATAATTATGAAAAACAGGTGGCAGTTGAAGATGCTGAACATCATGGATGGCCAGCGCTGCCAATACTCGAGCGGCTCGATGGGGACGAGCATTATCATCAAGAAATTAGAAACCGCATCAGCTGTTATTGTAACTAATTCCAGCCCAAACGGTTATTGTACCTCCACGGAAAGGATGTACTTCCTGCACTGATCGAAGGTTTCTTGGCGTTAAGGGAAGAACCCACACTCGTACCCCACGACTATCTGAAAATCTTCCATAGATAGATAGATAGATAGATAGATAAACTTTTATTTGACAACGTTACAAAGTTATGTTTGTTGCAAGTCAAAAACATTACATAGTTACAGCATCTAAAATAGTATAAATTATACCACAGATGTAACATACTTAAACAATAAGATAATACAAACTAAAATCTACTAAGTATAAAAAGCATTTTTTTTTTAAATGTATACAGACAAATAAATAACAAACAAAACATATCAAAGACCAATTAAAAAAAATTAGTCCGGGGATGGTGCCTCCATATATTCATTTACAGAATAAAAAGTATTCTGTGTTAGATGTTTTTTAATTTTTATCTTAAATTTTGCATCGTCGAGACATTTAACAGTGTTGCCAAGTTTATTGTAAAGCATTACATCTAGCGAATTACGATCCGCACTAACAAGCCGATGTCTTGGCGGTACCAAAGCGTGAGAAAAACGCGTCCGATATGGGTGTTGGTCTGATAAACTGGTGTAAGCATTTCTGTTTCTGTGTATCTCTAGAAGACTCTGATACAAGTAGATACACGGAAGGGACATAATGTTATATTTTTTAAAAAGTGACCTGCATGAGGTTAGAGGCCCCACTCCTTCTATTGTGCGAATAGCTCTCTTTTGAAGCTTAAATACCCTATCAGACTGTACTGCGTTGCCCCACAGAATCGCTCCATAGCTTAGTACTGAATGAAAATTTGCGAAATAAACCATTTTTAGAACCTCGGTATCAAAGGATTTTTTTATTTGTTTGAGTAAATATATTTGATTGCTCAATTTAGAGCACAGTTCATCTATATGGGCCGACCACTTAAGTCCATCATCCAAGATAACTCCCAATAATTTAACGTGGGAGCCGTCTGTGATAGCGTTGTTAAAACTAAAAGAAATCTTTTGGGTTTTATCATTGTTAAGTTTGAGATTATTACTTGTAAACCAATCTTGTGCCGTTGTTAAAGCTAGTTCAGTATTATTGTTTAAGACACTGCGACTTTGCCCAGAAGTTATTATTGTTGCATCATCAGCATATAAAACGCAACTACTAGGGGCAACTGCTGCGCTGAAGTCGTTAATATAAATAATAAATAATAAGGGCCCCAAGATTGATCCTTGGGGTACCCCTGTCTTAATCAATGTTTGAGGTGAGACATCCTTATTTATCACAACTGCCTGTTGTCGATTGGTAAGATAAGATTTGAAAAGTATATAAGGTATCCCATTAACGCCATAATAATACAATTTATCAAGTAGAATTGGATGCGAGACACAGTCGAAGGCTCGACTTAGGTCACATAGAGCTGCGGCTCTCAGTTCACCGCCGTCCAGACCTTCAACAATCTCACTGACCACCTTTAAAATTCCCTGTATGGTAGAATGTTTACTTCTAAAACCAAATTGATTATTCACCAATATTTAAAATTTTTCAAAATATGATACAACTTTATTTTTTAAAATAGATTCTATGATTTTTTCCATAATAGGTAATATTGAAATAGGACGATAATTTTCAGGCTGCTCCGTGTCTCCCTTTTTAAAAATGGGCAACACTTTTGCAATTTTTAAAGCATCCGGAAAACTGCCCTCAGTAAAGCATTTATTAATTAATATAGTAAAATACGGAGCAATTGTTTTACTGCAAAACTTAAGCATTTTTGTGTTAATATCATAAACATCATAACAGTTAGAGTTTCTTAAGTTGCTAATGGCAACCTCGACTTCGTGCTGTACAACTGGGGATAAAAAAAATGATGAATTTGGTCGTTGCAAAAAATTTATATATTCAGAATGTTTTCTGGTAGGCGTTGTTAAAGATCCTGTAATTGTACCAGAAATAGTACTAAAAAAATTATTAAATTCGTTGGCGCTTATTTTACTATCTATGGATTTGCAAGTTTTATTAAATTCATGGTTAATTAGTTTCCAAGAATCTTTAGGTTTATCTAATGAGTTAAGTAAGCGTTCTCTGTGCGCAGCAGTTTTAGCATTTTTAATTTCTTTTCTGTAATTGTTTTTAAACCGTTTGTATATATTGTAGTCTTGTAAAGATTTTGAATGATCAGACATAATTTTGATGGTCGAAAGTGTTTCCCTCATTTTTCGCAAATCATCGTTAAACCAGCCAGTCGGGTCAAATTGTTTACAGGAGAGCTTTTTATATGGAAAGTGTTTGGTAACAAGACCGTTAAAAATATCCAACAAATAATTGGTTAGCGAATTTGAATCTGTATTATTTTCAAAAAAACAGTCCCAGTTGGTGCTCTGTAAGGACTCATTGAACCTATTTAAATTTTTTACACTTAAATTACGTATTAATATAGGAGGACTGTCAGAAGGTAAACCTTCCTTTACATGAATTATCTGACCATAATGATCCGACAAGCATGGATCCACTATTTCTGTTTTGTAGGGATCATCGATATTAGTAAGAATATTGTCAATGCACGTTTGTGATGTAGTAGTTACTCTAGTAAATTCAGAGATGCTTACCTTTAATCCATAGGAACTGATAAGGTGTGTTAACTCTATTAAATTATTGTTGGGATTAGCCATTCTAAAGTTGATATTAAAGTCACCCAAAATTACAATTTTTTTAGATGATGATATGAGGTAATCTAAAAGTTCCTCGAATTTCTTTAAAAAAATATTAAAATCGCCAAGACATGACCTGTAGAGGCAGACAACAGAGGTTTGCGTTATCGGCAACAGTATGTCGCTAAATTCAGCATCTACTTCATGACAGTAGCAAGATAGGTTTAATCTTTTTAAGGGTATAGAATTTTTGACAAATATGGAGGTACCACCATGGACTGTGTTAGACCTACAAAAAAAGTTTGACAATTTATAACCAAAAATATTCACTAATTTTAAATTAAATTCATTGGCCCAATGCTCAGAGAAGCAAAGAATATCGTAATCATTTTGTTCCAAAAACAACAGTAATTGGTCTAATTTTGTACTTAGACATTGAACATTAAGGTGCATTATACTAGTACAATTGGAGTACGAGTCAACAGTTTTAAAATTTGGATTAAAACTACTTATGGCTATATTATCTAGGACGCTTGGTGACCCTGGTCGGAATTCTGAAAATTTGCTTTCATAAATTTGAATCGGCGCACTGCAACACCCTCAGGCCATAAATCGGCGTCATATACCTTGCCAACATCTTTGATAGGAAAAGAGATCTGAAAAGATGCGGTGTGCTCTCTTTTGTTCCAAAGTTTGCATTTAAAGTCTATATCAGGTTTGCATGTCTTAAGATGTTTTTCTAGGTCCGCCGGTGTAGTTGCTGGGTCGAATCTATAGGCATGTAGATAACCCAATTTAGTTGTCGCTTTAATAGATGTGTTATTTGATCCGCTTGCAGAAGCTTGTCCAGTACCTATTAAAGGTTTGTTTTTGCTTTGGCGTTTGTTTATATTTACACCTATAGGTTTATTTTCTCTGGAGGTCATTGCACTTTGAATACCCTTGTTTACTTGTGATAATGTAAACATATTGTTTTCGGTTTGCGCTTGACCAGTTACAACTCGGGGTTCCTTTGGATCAGTTTTTGATTGAATCGAAACAGGCGGTGAAGGTTTCTGTTTATTTGTCACACCGACTGATCTTGTGGATTGTGTACTGGTTGGCGGGAAATTTATATTGAGGTTATCCAATTTTAATAGTCTAACTATTTCTTCCTGGTCATTTATTCTACTTTCAAGCTGCATAACTAACTTATTTAAAGTCAAAAACTCACTTTGTTTTGCTTCTAATTCTGCTTTATTGCGTAAACAGGTGTACACGTGACATGCCGAGTCCGCTATAGCATCCACAGCATCCGAAAACACATCGGTATTTGTATTGGCATCACTACACTTTTCACATGATTTTTCGGATAAAAACTTTAGCAAATAGCTGTCCGTTATGTGATCCGGTAACTTTTTGTACACAATAATTTCTATTAAGTCATTTTTGTTTAATCTGTTAAGCCTTGACACGATCGACTGTATATCATTCGGCGCCATCTTTTACTACTCGTCAGTGAAAGTACAAATTTCCACTCTTCTACCCAATGAACTCGCTCCCTTGCCCAATCCAGTCGACGCCGTCTATCGGCTAGGGTCAATAGAGTTCTTCTCAACAAACGCCTAGATCTTAAGCCAATCTCATTGAGGCTCCTTCTCACCGTTGATAATGAAACCTGTAACCTTGTGGCATTTTGGAGTTGCTGTCTAAGTATCCTACAGGTGCTAAGGGCTTCCCTTCGTGCTGATATTGTTATGTACCTATCTTCTGTTTTTGTAGTAACTCTAGGCCTCCAGTCCTAGACCTTTCCGATACACTTCCGTTTTCAGCATGCCTATTGACTAACCGAGATATGACACTTTGCGAAAAATTAAAATAAGCAGCAACTTCTGTTTGATTCTGCCCAGCAGTAATCATTCCAATTGCCATATTAGATTGAGCAGCACTTAACTTTCTCCTGGGCATAGTGACACTTAGAGAAATTAATTTGCAATTCCGTCATGTTGACAAAACGTTTCCCATTGCTAGGTGACACAATCATTGACACCATCCGGAAAAATGTCACTTTTCAAACGTCGATATTTCGAAAACAATTGAATTTGGGCATAGAGTATGCTAAATCAGATATGTCTAGAATTTTAAAGAGAATTAAAAAAAAAACAGGGTGTACTATAAGAAAAAATTGCCAATGACTTTATACCAACCACGCGAGTTACCCTGTATACTTAAATTAAATTAAATTACACCACACCTTGAATGAAGTGCAGTCATGCATTTCTGCCTCGATTTCTGCCCAATTTGAGTCAATAATATGGCCAATTAGAGTACTGAAATTTGAAAATACAAGTTTCCAAAAAATCTACATAAATTTGTAAAATAATAATTTGAAAAAAATTCAAAAACCGTTCATATTGACACAGGCATTCTAAAACTACCATCACAAAAAAATCTGCAGTTTATTTCTAAAGAAGTTACAAAACATCATAAATTCGTTCCTTCGGCTCTCCTTCACTTGTCACCCTGTATCTAATCCGTAATGTCATCATTGGTCTGACCTGACATGACAACTTAAAGCTGAAAGTACCGCCTTTAAGTCGCTAGTATACATTTCAAATTTATTTAGTTTTTATGTAAGAAATCCTCATTTAAATTTTACCTGAAATCCAAGCTATCCTTAACTTTGAAAGAGCAGTTTATTTAACAGTTCTATAAAGGACTAAATGTAATAACATGCACAATAATTAGAATCGATCCGAGGCCCAGGATATAGACTCGCATCAAATAAATGATTATTAGGGTCGCAATTAATATTAATACTGTTTCTCACCTGGAATTTGGCTCTCCTCCATTATTTCGAATTTGTTTATTGACTTTAGAACTTTTGCGCGTTACTTTCAGCATATTTAATTCTGTTACTGGGAATTAATAAACAATAAAAGTATGTATACTATAACAATGTGATATTTCTAACCATGAACCCTAATTTGCAAGCAATTGATATTTGTCCAGGCGCTTAACGCTGCTCAGTCATCAATAAGCTAGGTGACCCTTTTATGCAGCCGGTCAACGTTGCTAGGGAACCAAACTCTTTTACTTGCAAACCAGTGCAATCACGGATGTCGTGTAGTCCCTTCGCGCACATGCCATTGATATTGATATTTGTACCAGACGCTTAACGTTGCTCAGCTATCAATACCCATGTACTCTGCCGTTTCACTCTTTTTTGCAGCCGGTTAACGTTGCTAGAGTAAATCTGCGATTATGTTCACGAAAGGTCCCACGACATCCGCTGCTTTCCTATTCACATCGAATGATTAACTAAACTGAAACCTGTCGCGAGCGCGCTTTGCCTTTTTATAGTATGCTGGGCCACGTATCACGTCATACCCCGCTTTGGGTGAATGCCCCGCTTTTCGTTTGGATCTATTATATACTATATTCCGTTTTTTAGCTTGACGCTGTAATTATTTAATTTAATTTTTTAAATTATTTAATTTTATTTTATATATTTTTAAAAGGAAAAAGAAATCATTCAAGTTACGTCAGAGTTTTTTAGTAAATTATAAGGTGGGGCCCTTTCAGTATTGGCCTATTTTGCACAGGAAAAACCTAATTATTGCAAAATTTGAAATTATTATATTCCACATGAATGTCTTTTCTAGAACATACGAAAATGCAAGTATTATATATAGGTAAAATGAATAAATTCAAATAAAAGAACACAGTAACATTTAAATTTATACCCGTTTAGAGTATAAATAGTTTTGTATTGAAATTGAAGACTACTTGAAAGTTGCACACTTAGGAGATTGTTGGTTTAAATTTCAATATCTGATTAATTTTATCAAGTATCTAAAATTCATTTGTTTGTTACTTCTACAAAGAGGTATCTAGAAACCCTTATTCACGAAATTAAATGTAAAGTAAGTAGGTTCTTTTAAGTGCTCTGCTACTGTATATTCGATTGCCACGTTTATCGGAAGGTTAACTATTATTTACTTCAAAAATTTGCTTTAGATAATGAAGAACCTGTTGGGAACTCATTTGGGTCATTCAACAATTTATACGATGTGTCGAATCATGCAAGAGCCAGCGCTGAGATCCCATATTGACCTTCTGAGAGGGGCGGTGTTTTTTACTCGTATGGGCTTGTGGACTGTCGATCCTTTGCCGAACTTACGCTGTCCGCCTAGTTCAATTTTACCATCATTTCTGCAGGTAATCTTATATATTGTATATAGATAAAAGAAAGTAGCATAGGATGCCAAGTAATTTTTTGAGGTGGTTAGATAATAGTTATCCGTCAACACCCGGTAGGTTTGTTCATCCATGATCTAATGTTTGTTGTTTTTTCAAAGGAGCGGAATAATGAGGTTCTGGCGGAATGAAGAAAACAAAAATGTGGAAATAGGAATGACGTATATAGTAAAAATTGTTATATATATTTTTTATTGTTTGGATATCTTTTGATATTAGAGAAACATCATTAACTTAGTAGGTATGCTAGAGTTTAAGGTAGCACCACGTTTTTGTCGCGTTCCGTGCTGCCATCTTGTCCCACGTCACGGTTATTACAACTTCATGATTATCAAAATGTTGATGAAAATCTGTACATCGCGCGTTGGTCATTACGACATAAATCGGGACGTCATCAGTTTTGAAGCATGTCCCAAATTGATTCGCAAGTCTTGGGGAGGAGCTATAACTTACCTGGCGTTCACGATCCATTACATAGCCGTAAAATAGATTGTTAATGTTATTCTCAGTATAAAATATGAGGTTAAATAGGACACCCAATCCAAAACATTTTATCCGTTACTTTCTAAGAAACACGTGTCGGACATAACTTTGCAGGTACCAAGCAAAATTAGAACGAGAGACATTAGCTCGCAAATGTTCTTAAAAACACCATTTGAAATAATTTTCTATTACATTAAAAATTCAGCACAATATAGCACGAAATTAGAATGATTCATCTTATTAAAATCGGCATAATATACACAACATCACCTCCTAGGGATAGTGTGTTGTACAAAGTCACAGACATTTTTAATATCAAATGTGATTTGGACATTTTTCTAACTAATTATTGCAATTATCAGTGTACTTTGTAGTAAGTTTGTTTACTTGTAAGCATCTGTAAAGAGTAGTAAATAAATTAATAAATAGAAGTTTTCCAATAGAGTAAACTTTGTCATCTCCAGACTCCCTTCGAACACGTTATATAGTGGCTGACGATAGCCATAAAGCATTAGAAACTCTTGACAACAAAGAAAAATATATATACTGCCCTAATTAAATTAATATATAAATATGGGTTTATCCAATTCCTTAAACATAAGTCTATTAAAGATTTATTTAATATTTAACGTATTTCGTAAAATCTAAATGAGTGTATGCAATTTTGTAATCATAATTTTTATATCTGAAAAAAACGTTATTACTTTTAACCTAAGTTCAGTTCTATTTTTTTTATAATTACTGTTAAACTTGCCGTTCTTTTGTGATTGAGACTTTATAGGTTCATATGAGATTGAAACAGTGAAAATTAGAAAGACAACATTTCTTTTAGAAGAAAAATAATAGGATAAGAGTAGACATCAGGCCGACGAACATCAGCTGATCGAAGTGTAAATGCACTTTGACAATGCATCCTTTTCTTTCTTAAATAAAATGACCTACTGCGTATACAGGTGAAAACGTTTTTTTTTGTGGTGGCTTTTCCACAATTAAAATATGCTATTAGTTTTAAAATGAGGATTTGCTCACTTTCAGGGCACCGTTGTCGGGGCATTTTCAATCTTAATCATCATCACAGTCATAGCATCTTGTCAGATGTGTTGTGAACTCATTATATTGTCAGTTGTTGCTAGTATTGGCCGAGGCATTACTGATATATAGTTTGTCGATTGCTTTCCTAACGGTGTTTCTCCATCTCATCCGATTAGAAGTCAGTTCGGAAGCCCCGCTGACGCTTAGATCAAGACATACGTTTGTTAGATCCCCCCAGCGTGTAGGAGATCGGCCCCGTCGTCGACCAGTGGGGGGTGGCTCTGTGCAACTAGGTTCGCCATGTTGTCATTCCTATGAATGTGTCCAAAAATTGTCAGGGCACGCTTCAGTACTATGGAGGACAGGCGCCTTGAATTACCAATCTCATTTAGACGTTCGTTCTATGTGCCGTCCACGGAGTCCGAATCATTCTCCTCCAGCATCACATCTTGAAAGCATCTATACGATGGCGATCAGCCTGTTTGGTAATCCACGTCTCCGACGCGGAAGAAAGATGGAAAAAACCAGGGATCGGACCAGAGATATTTTAGTTGTTTTGGTGATGTTAGAGTCATGCCATATTCTATTGAGTTTCGTCGTGGCTAGTCGTGCCTGTTGAAGCGCCGGCTGATTTCTTTTTGGCTACTGCCTATGTTTTCGATTAACGATCCGAGGTATACAAAGTTTTTCACCACTTGAAAGCTTCCAACTTGGGATTTTCGAGGATGGTTGTTATGTTTTCTGTCTATAATCATCACTTTAGGCTTGTTGTAATTAACTTTAAGGCCGTAAGCCTCGCTAGTTTGTTCTAAGGCATTAAGGAGAGCTACTAGTTCAGCTTCTGTGGTTGCTAGGAGAGCTGTGTCATCGGCGAATCTCAAGTCATACATCCTAGTTTCACCAATGGTTATGCCTCCCTCCCAGTTGTGCAGTACCTGTCGCATGATGAATTCAGAGTAAACGTTAAAGAGCATAGGGGGATAGTATATAGCACTGACGCACTCCTTTTTCCGTTTTTGTTGCGGCTAACCGCATGCCGTCAAATCGCACGTGAGCTGTGTTGCTTTCATAGAGTTGTTTAGTAGTTGATATTAGATGAGCGGGAACCCCCATGACATGCAGAACATCCCATAGTTTAGCCCATTGTACGTTATCAAACGCTTTCGAGTAGTCTTTAATTTTCAGGAACATGTCCCTTGGCGCGTTTGTGTCCGCATGAGCTTGAATTTCCTCTGTTATTCTCTGATAATATGAGTTTTTGTCGCGTCTGGAGAGCCTTTGAATTTGGCCTTTAAGCTCTGTATACTTGATTCTCTTCTGATCCTGGTTCAAACCGGACATTTTCGTTTCCTGCGCTCTTCAACTACAGACATAGTATGAGCAGTTATCCAGTGTTGTTTCGGCTGTGCAGCTGGCTTCGGTTGTATTGTTTGTAAGCAGTGTGTTAACACGTTTTTAAATGAGAGCCATAATTCGTTTGGATATGTGATATCATTCATTGATCGGATAGTTTTCAAAGAGTTCGGAGTACTGTGTCTGATATGAAGTCGGTTCTGTGATCATCGGTAAGTATGATCTTTTGGCTTGTGGCCATACTTTTAGTTTTAGGCGAAACTCGCATATTAGCAGCTGGTGGTCCGAGCCGCAGTCTGATCCTGGTAATGTATTGCGACATGTAATTGACGACTTCCAGCGGAGCTTCGTTGTAGTCGATCTGGTTGCGGTATTGTCCGTTCGGTGAGGTCCACGTATACAAATGCCGCGGATGTTGAGCGAACATGGTGTTTGCGATTGCGAGGTTATTGTCGAGGCAGACTTGAGCTAATCTTTGACCCTTTTCATTCCTGGGTCCTAGGCCGAATCTACCTATATGAGTACGGATTTGTTTATCTTCTTCTGTTTGACCTATTTTGGAGTTGAAATCTCCTAGGATGATAGTTATTTCCCTGTTGCTCAGAGAGTCAATTGTGGATTCAAGGTCCTTGTAGAATGATTCTATGACTTCGTCTTCAGTCGATGAAGTGGGTGCATAGACTTGTACCAGATTGATGGGGGTAGAACGCGTATCGTGATTATACGGTCGTTTATGCATTTATAGCCGAGAATCATTTTGACCAATGTTTTTGCCACCCAGAAACCTACGCCATTTCTACTTTGATTAGGGTTACCTAAGAAGCAGATAAAATTACCCTTCGTAGAAGTAAAGTGGCCCTCATCTATAGTGCATTTCAGCGAGACCCGCAATGGAGATGTTGTTTCTCTCCGGCTCATTATCCAGTATATGCAGTTTGGTTAGCAAGCCCCTGACATTCCACGTCGCCAGGCGATGTTTTTGACGAATTTTGAGTTTGTTGAGTTTGTCATCAGTAGCATAGTTTCCATCAGAGGCCTGATGTAACCGACCATGGTCGGTACCCAATTTCACACTGCCTCCCCCGGACGGAGCTCAGCGCCGGTTTGACTGCCACAGAGCGAAGCCTTTTCGAGGCTTCAATGTCGCACATAGTCATGAGTTTCTCACGGGATATCCTTATGGATCTTTAATGCAGTGTTTTCCCCTTTCCTTCTGCATCTTCATACCGTTAACCAATTAATGGTTCTTCCGTCTTAAGGAACAGTTTCCTCTTTCAACGGCAAGGAGGTGCCCTCCCCTACCAGCTGGGGCATGTTTCCTCCTGGGAGATGGAGGATAGGAGTGAAACAGTAGCTAGCGTGGGGCAGGGTGGCCAAACCCTGTAGTAATCTATCATTTACTGGGATTTGTAAAAGAGTACCACTCGCTACCTCAATCTTAATAACAAGCCATAAATAAAAATAGGAAAATACGTTGGGCGAACTTCAAATATATTTTTGACACTTCAATAGATGATGAATATAACATGATATTTTAGCATGAGTTGCTTGAGTCCTTCACGTCAAATTTATGTCACTCTTGATTGACGGTGACTTGAGAGAGAAATATAAGGTCGTGTATAAGATATGACGCAATGATCAACGCTCGATGTACAAACAAATACTTTTTTTCATATATTGAATTAAATAAATATTGGGTATTATCACCCTTACAATTATTATAATTTGTAATACAGCACAAATGAGTTGCAACAATTCTGAATTTGAATTACATCCTTTTTTTTATCTTTAGGCTATCAAAGGAAATCAACCAGCAGTAGCTTATGAAGTCACACTGGCTCTTCAGCAGCTCATCAATCGTTATGGGTTAGAATTGTTCGATTCTTCTTGGTCAATAATATTATTGATTATTTCTCACATCCTTCATATCGCAAATACAGGTAATACCCACATGCAGTGCCGCGGAATTTTTGTAAAAAAAAAAATACATATAGAGCTCATCTTATGGTTGGGTGTAAATATTTTAAGTTGTTTTTTACTATATATTGCAACATAATTAGGTATAATCTTAATTAAATATATTAATGTTAACCCAACAAAAAAAAGGGAGTTGTATCAAATTCTTTGTCTTTCAATCAGTGTAAGGGCACAATTAAATTATGATGAGAACTTTATCAAGTGTTGAATGAAAATGATGGCGACAATAGTAATCGAAATGTCAGAGAAATAAATCGTACTGGTCTTTATTATTAAATATAATTATGTTTTTAGAACCAAACCCTCATAAAATAGAATTTAAATCCACTCTAATGACCACAATGAATACAATGGAGAGCTACATAGAGCTGGGCCAATACAAAGGGGACCTCAAAAGCTACTATAAGCTGGTAGCAGAATGTGCTATTGATCGACCGGATGAGAGTATATTGAAACTTCTACGGTATTTATCGAGACATATTAATCCGTTTCAGTATTTGTGGATGACCAATTTGTACAATTTGATGCATAAGTACTTTAGAAATGACATGAGGACTGCAATAAGAGTAAAAGTTTTGCAAATTTTGAGCGATATATTTAAATTAAACAGGTATGTCATGATCCAAAGAGTGAAATTAGTTACTTAAATCATTTTGAAAACTTAAATATGTTACACGGTGATAAACAGATCAGATCAATCAAATGTTAATTTGGACACAGATGGTTTTTCAAAATGGAAAAACGGAAGATTCCATTTTGGAGGTCTACATCACGCGTCGTAAGATTTGATCAGCTGTAAATAATTTCTTTCCATAATCTTAAAATGCATTTTTTAAACAAGTGACGCTACCTTTTCCCAACATGACTACTCTATAGGTCAGATAAGAATAGGGCATGAAAACCTAAAGAGTAATGTCTCAAGTACGAATATTAACCAAATATTTGGAAACACGATCTCAAATTTTAGTTTCCTTTGTATATTCTTCATGATGTAATATTATGTTAGTTTGAAGATAAAAGATAGAGATTCAGTTTTATGAAAACTTATTCGTAGGCACCTCCTTTATCTTCATAGTAAATATCATATCAGTTTGGTCAGCTGTACTATTTATTTATTGCTTGGCCTTTCACACAAACATCATGTTCTGCTTTGTTTATCACCTTGACTGAAATCTTAAAAAAACCTAATTAATCATAATTAATTCCCAGAAAAATGCTTTTTCAAAATCCATTTGGTAGGTGTAGAATTTGGAAATAGGTTTAAAAAAATCTTTCTTAGTTGAGTTGGCCAGGTGTTTAATTAGTATAAAGTAGCATATTTAAGCATATAATTTCTGTAACACTTTCTTAAATGAAAATTACCAAAGAACAAAAGGTTTTAATTTTGATATGTACTTATGAGATATCTTAAAAATAATATAATTAAAATTTATTTTCATTTTATTGAAATGTAGTCTGCAATTTGAAAAAACGATAATGAATTTTAGAGATCAGTACGAAGAAGAATTAATAGAAAGAATAGTGATTCCACATATGACCCCTGTTATAAACGACAATGATATGGTTATTAGAACTTCTGTTATAAAAATGTTAGTGGAAATGTGTACAGCATGTGAATCGAAACGATGCCTCGAATTATTGGATATTCTTGAGAAGGTACATCCACAGCCAAAATTATTTTACTATATAT
>MU182974.1:0-21858 GCA_016904865.1 Pissodes strobi | reverse complement strand
ATTTTCTAAATAAGTATTCCTGGAACATATATTTTCTTAATAGTGAGACAAATAGCATCAAGAGCTAAACTATATCTAAGATGGTTCTAAAATGGCAAAAACTTATTTAGAAAATAAATTAATTAGAATTTTAATCTTAATTAATTATCTGAGTAATTTGATGGGTACACTGCCAATATTTTTACTTTTGATTTAAACGCGTGTTATCAACCGTCATGTGTCATTGTCAGTTGCCTGCAACCCTACTAACTTAACTTCGTTTTCATGTATAATTCTGTTGCATTCGATAGTCTTCAGGATTTTATGCCTTGATTCATTATAGGCCAAAAATTCACTAACTATCGTGATTGTAATTACTTAAGTAATATTTGGCTTAGTTGGTAGAGTTCTGTACCTATCGAATTGAAGTTTTATTCAATAATTAATTAACTGTAGTTACAATAGGACTATAATTAATTAAATAATCTATTCTGATTGGATGATCCTAAATTTGTAAGATGGGGTGCAGGTTAGTTTGGATTACACTTACCTTCTTATTATTACCCAGTCAGAATCGGCTTCCACCGTTCTTACTGATTATTTTATTTTATTTTTCCATTCATTAATTGCCTGAAATTAAGGCCAAACCTATTTCAACCAGATAGAAACTTAATATTTCTAGTTAAAAGAATAATCATAGGTCAGTCAAGTCATCAAAATAGAGTCAGTGATAGTATAAAATAATGTTAAGACTTGGTGGACAAAGAAAAAATAAATAAATTAAAGTATTTGCTTACTAATTGCCTTTTATAATTGTTATCGGAAATGGTCTTGATGGGAGAAATTCAAAATGTTAGGACGAAATATATTATGTAATTTGACTTTATTCAAAAATATATAATACAATAGAAGCTTACTTTCGATGAATGTTTTAACTGACATTTAATTATTCCCTTCTTTTCAGTTTTTATTTCGACCTTTTGAATGTCCTTATCCAGATAATGATTTTCAAGATATGATCTGCCTCGTAACTGGCTTAACCACATTATTTGTTAGGAAAATACACAGAATACCCTCTTCTCACGCCGTGAGAATTTACTCTATGTTGGCAGCATTTCTAGAGAAGCATTATGAAATGCCATCATCCTTTCAGGGTTGTCCTCAGATCAGATATTTGGTAAGTCAAATACCTGTTATTTTAAAACTAGTTTGGTGTAGTTACAAAATTCTCATATTATTTGTGTGTGATGCACCATATATATAGTCTGTTTTAATGGTGTGCGTGGTTGCTAAGTTCTTATTTATAATTTCATTTATGGGATCGTGCCTTGGAAAAAATTAATGTAGAGGGTAAAAAGCGAAGTTCGTTATTCTCGGGTTTTGCTTTGCTTTTGGTTAAATCATTTCTGCCGGAATATTCCACTCTAAAATGTGATTTGCCCCATATCGATAGTTATGAATACGTTTATATTTTCATAGGCTTTTTATATACAATTCAAATTTCAGTTCTAAGGTGAGGTTTGTAAGCGGCCTTGCAGTTTTGCTGGCGGGATATTCATTGTCATTTGAATATTTTATACTTGTTTTTAAGTGACCTTTCATATAGATTAATTTTGATTATATTTGGATGTTCCTACCCTCATGTCTTTGTTTAATATTTGATATTTAATAATTGTTTTAAGATTGGTATGCTATCTTATAAGGATTAAAAGTGCATCATTTTTTAAGAGCATTTTTTGCAGTGCAGCTGAGCGAATGTAAAATTTCGAGTAGAAAAGCACTTTTAGTCCGTATTTTTGTGCGAACCAAATTAAAAATTATATATTTAGTTTTTCAAATTATTTGAATATTATAACATCGATAGCAGTAGGTAGCCATGGATATATGGTGATTGTAGGTAAATATTGATTGTCAAATAGACATTTAAGAGCTCCAATACAACAACATTTATCCTAGGATTGAAAGCAGAACATTTAAGCCTATATGATTAAAAGTGTTGTTTAGCAAAGAGCACATTTTTGCACGGTAAAAGCGTCGTTGTTCTTTTATGGATTTAGATTATGCAGAACGTAAAAGCTCATATAAGTTCTGTATTAAATCAAATTGTTTCGTTTCATATCATTAATATTCAAATCCAAATTGCTTTATTTTTACCTTAGGTCACAACGAAATGACATTTTATATTTAACTCTAATCTACTTAATATACAGTCGATGAACTATTATAGTTTGTGATTATATTAGGTAATATAAATCACAATAATAGTACTCACTCTCGCCCATAATTTTACAATAAAGAACTAACTCAAACTAAAATCTACACCAAATACCGATTGGTCTCCCAAAAAGTTTTCCGTTGTACAGTACCCAGTTTAGCAGTTAGGCAGGTTAGTAGTAGCAGTAGGCAGTTTAGTAGTATAGTCTGTAAACCGAGCGTTGATCGTTATATCATAAATCCTGATGTCAGATCAGTTTTGAAGCATGTCCTGAATTGATTCACAAGAGTCTTGGGAGGGGCATAACTTACGCTTCGCGCATGATCCATTTCGTGTCGGTAAAATTGACGGCCGAATGTGAGGTTAGATAGGACGCTGAATTGAAAAAAACAACATGTCATGCTCATGAACTCGTGATTGATAGATTTAATTTAAAGAAACTAACCGATAAACATGTCTTTTTTCACTCTGGTAAGATAATATTTGGATTTCCAATATGAATATTTTAATTTTATGCAATCTACTTTGTTTTAGGTGAAGAAAAAAAGTCCTGTGAGGTTTGCAATAGGAACTTAAATTAACAACACAATACAGACAGAAATATTCTAGTGTTCTAGTAAAATTCCAGCAGAAATTCTTAGATATACAGGGGTCTTGTTATCTTGTGTGAATGAAAACATCTAACATGCGAAATTTCGAATAATAAGTGAAATCTTTGCTATGAGAAAAGTTTTGTAATTATGCATGTGATATGTGGTTAATTGAAGAAACATTCAACTCAATTCAAAAGCAATGTCCTGTGAAACAAACTTGGCCGTGAGAATAGTGTATAAAAAATCACAAAGACATTTTTGATATCAGATATGCAACTGAAACATGATTTGGACCTTTTCTTTACCAATTAATTTTTATTTGTCATACGATTGTGAACTTGTAAGCATCTGTAAAGTGCAGTAAACAAATTAATAAAAAGAGATATTTACCATTGCAGTAAACTTTGGCATACATGTAAATGCAATTTTATTCTTCGGTTAGCTACGGTTTTTGTTGTGTTATCATTTAATTAATCATTTCACATAACAGCAGTGTTCTGTAGTTAATAAAATTGAAAGACCTCAAACATGTAGCTTTTCTTTAGTTTTATATATGTAGGTAAGTAAGTTTTGTTTATAATTTATTTGTGTTTTGCAATGGTTCAAACGCTTAGATTCGTAAAAGTTTATTTCATTTTGTACAAGTTTTGCTTATTATGTAGCTGTAAATATCGCCATTACGGCTTAGTTCAAACTTTTAATAATATTTACATCATATAAAATATATTAAATGGGTGACAGTACAGCATAATATTGTATTTGAGTCTGTTGTACTTCAATTATAACCAAAACTAACTAAAGTAACTTAAACAAAGTAGAGTAGATTGACACCATAAAATAAAACTCAATTATGAGAGAAAACGAAAACAATGCTAATTTATTTCCAAAGAATGCCCAAATGTTTATGAAATGGAAAACAAAACATTTTATATAACTTAAAGTGTGCTATAACATGATTCATATACAACAACAGTAAAGGTCTGGCGTATATGTGTTAACTTTAACAATTTAAAATCTTATTTTTCTTTATACAAACACAAATGACAGAGAAGACAAAAGATAATAAAACTATAATTCAACTCATCATAAAAAACAATAATTCACACATTATATAAAGAAAATCATATCACACAATCGGTGGAAAGAGATGTTGTAATTTAAGGGTCATAGTATCTTCTGTGCTTATGAACACACTGTTTCCTGCTCATTGCTAAAATAATACTCATCATCATCATCCGAGTGACAAGAATTGAGATCGATAATGACCGGTAATATATCCGAAGCATCTCTCCTTTTTCCAGTCCTCGTTAATTGTATTATAGCATTTGTGTGATGAACATAATTTCTCCATTTTTTTGGTGTCATCTAAAACAGATTCTCTTATAAAATAGCAGTATCTAAAAGTTGGACTAGATTCTTACCTTTTGAAGTGCTTCATTCCACAAAATTAAAACAGTTTCACTTGTGACAGGATGTATCGAACTGATACATCCGCTTGAACAGGATGTATCGAACTGATACAAGCCTCGTAGTAACGCTTTCGTTCTGACCATACCATCTCAATAGGATTATATTAGCAGATCAGTAGATATCTGCACTATGTCAATATTCATCAGATTCGTTTGCAATGAACGCAGTGTGCAGTGTAAGATGTTCACCTACAATAAAACCGAAATAAGAATAAATTATTTAAAATAATGAAAAATTAAATGCAGATTACCTTTCTCATACATAGCATACAGGCTCTCCTTATAGTATGACCATGAACTTTGTGAAGAGGCTCTCCATGAGAGGAAATAATAGCACCATTTGCCTTGGTTTTAAAGACAACAAGTTTCTAGACTGCTTTTCAATGCATTCTTTACCCAGTGGCTGACGATATTCCTAAAGCATCAGAAACTCTCTACAACAAATAATCCTACTCTTTATATATTGTTAAAACTGCACTTTTGTATCAACTTACATTAGGTATATACTGCACTCACGGGTAAACGCGTTTTTCCTGCTGCTTTTTTGTTATTAAAATAGTCTATTAGTTTTAAAATGAGGACTTGCTCATTTTTAGTGTACCGATGTCCAGGCATTTTCAACTGCGATAAAAATCACAAATAAAAACAGAAATATACGTTGAACGAACTTCAAATAAAATAAATAAATATATATTTGACACTGACAGATGAGGAATTTCATTAATTTCATCTGATATCCTAGCATGCGCAGCTCAACGTACGTCCGTGACGTCAAATTTCTGTCACCCCCGATTAACGGTGGAGTGAGAGAGAAACACAAGATATGACGTAACGATCAACGCTCGGTTTACAAACTATAGCAGTAGCAGTTTAGTTTAATGGCAGAAGGCAGTTTGTCATATATAATGATATAACACTATTTTGGTAACCTTTTGTGCAGAAGGCTAGAATTTTTATTGTGTAATTTCGTGTATTCTAACTCGACATGAATTCTTTCTTTTATTGAATATATTTAGGTGGCGGTTCTGAAGATGAAACTTCAAGGAAAATAATATTTTAAGTATTCTTAGATTTAAAAACGGGTCGTTAAGACTGGGAAGAGCTGAATTCGCATTTAATTTTAGTAATATGTGTATGTCGTTTTTTTTGCAGATCTTTGACTGCTTTTTGAAAATGCGAGCTGATTCTCTGTACCACTTGGGCTATCCAGATGGAAACCTATTAAGATTCAGTCCATATTTGTGTGTGGTTTACCGAAGTTCTTTGAATTCGCCCACTCCTCAGTCCCCGGCTATTACATCGCAACCAACGTTTAGTGTGACCTACATTTCTCTGCGTAGAGCGTTCAAAATTATCATTACTTGCCTGAAACTTGAAAAAGGTATGTATTGAACTATATAAAGTACCTTAATATTGAAGAAAACATATTTAACGGTGAAGGTTCTGCATTTACATGCAGTTTATACTCTAGTGAAATTGTTGGACATAACTTGAAACGGACGCAACTAAATATCTAGGCTACTACTTAACTGATTTATTTTTGTTTTGAAAAGCAACTACGAGATTCATGTAAAAACCATTTTAAAAATATAGATTTTAATTGAAGTCGCAGGAATTCTTTGTTACAGGAGTGTAAAAATAACTTTTTTAAAATTAAACTTATCATTTTGTCGAAAATTTGGACAGGAATTTTAAATCAATTCCTTTGAATGAATTTTAAAACATCTAGCTTGAATTCAAGGTAATATGTTGCGAATTATTGTCTTTTCGTGAACGCGTCCAGTTTAGAATGTTACTTAATCATCATTCAAAATGGAGTGCTATGTGAGTAGCTTCTAGTTGAAAACGTATCTTACGTTTGCAATATTTTGTAACAATGACATTTTTCATAGTGTTGATCTTTTTTAGATTGGGATGTTCTGAATTTGGTACTTTGTGGAATAACAAAGGGTCTCCAGAATAAGTCATTGGTACTCGGAAAGGGTAACACCGAGCTTGATTTACTGGTTAACATTCTTTGTTCAATGGTAAGGTTTCCATCTTCTGATATGTTCTAATTCAACCAATAAACTTTCTTAACAGACTCTAAAGATATGACTAATTTAGTTTAATCAGTTTTCGAGATATTGGGGACAAATTTCGTCTGTGGATGTTGCTATCCGTAAATATTGAGTATTTTACATATTTTAACATGCTTATTTTTAGGTATCAGACAAACTCAATCTCAACCTACCAGAATCTCTAAATATAAAAATTAACAAACCTGACTTCCACTCAATTGTGTCATTGGCTCTAGTTAATCTAGCATCTTACCACTCCTATTTGGATAACGGCAGCCAGTCCAAAATGATACGGTAATAATTTATATTATAACTATATTTCTGTAGAATATCACACAGCATGTTTCATCAGTATATTCCATAAATGGTACAGGAACAGGGACTTCCACAACACTATGATGCGTGCTATACCACGATGACCGGAGAAAACTAAATGGTAGTACATAACACATATGATGTAGAAAAGATGTTACGATTCGGAAACCGTATAAATTTTACTGAAGTGTAGTTTTCTTTTAAAAAATGATAATACATTTCAGAGATCAGCATGAAGAAGAATTAATAGAAAAACAGTGATTCCACATATAACGCCTATCATAAACTGCAATTATATGATTACGATTCGAAAACCATATCAAAAACATAAATAGTTAGATACGAATAAGTTTGAGCAAGAGTTGGGGATAAAATTTTGTGAAGAAGACGTTAAGACAGCTCAACATCTAGCGGTACGAAGTGAATGACCGTGCACTAAATTGTGGGATTCTTCTAATTTATTTTAGGATGCATAAGGACCACGTGCGATGGATTGAAAAGAAACAAAAGAGCTATACTGATGAGTGTAGCTAGGGCTAAAGTCATGAAAATAATGAAGTCTTTGTTCTTATTGTCTTAAGTCTTTTAACAAATGCCCCTTTTTCTTGCAATAGTTACATTCAAGATTTTTCACACACAAAACATTTCTTTTGTTGTTTGTAACTTGGCCTGTCACTGTCGAATTTCCGTCAATGAACTGCCATGAGAGCCGAATTATTTTCTTCTTCTTTTTCCAACCTTTCCTCTCCTATCAGGTGAGCTGTCAAATTGCTGATTATTTGGTTGCCGGTAGCAACGCTTTCCCATTCTGATCGAAAATGGCGATATTTCCCTAGCAACGCCATTATAATTTTTGTCATAACCATTTTCCAGGAATTTTTCACCCTGTTGTTTTAGCCTGCAGATCTGTCACTTTTGTGATGAAATGGTGAACGCTTTTATTTTCAAACTTCAAATTGTAAAATTGTTCGTGCAGTAAATGAGCACCTACCTCGGATCTCCTTTCAAAAATATTTCCAATTTTTCCCACATTTTTTTTTGCACTTTCTCAGAACATTATATGCGAAATTATTTCCTCCTCGATACGGGCAATCAAAGCTTCTTGCGCTTTCGCATCTTTAAGCTTCTATTTTGCTAACTTATTATCCTCGACAGGCGCTCTTTCTTCTCCGCAGATAAGTTCAAAGAATCCTTTTCTCATCAGAATACTGAAACTTCCATACATTCCAGTTCGAGTTATTCAGCTTATTCACAGAGACAGGTTCCATGTTTTGCGTTTTGAGTTTAGCAGGTTCTATGCACAATAGACAGGAAATTTCGGAATACTCAGATTACTGCCAAAAATTATGCACTAGACTCGTAACCTTTTAGGCAAGCTGTGGCAGTAATAAAACCTATTTTGTCAAACAAAATTAACTTTAATTATTGAGGATTACTTGAGTTACAATTTTCATAACAAAGCCAGGATAGCTTTTTGCGGCCTATCCATTTTTTCGCCTAGATCTTGCCATTCAGAATACAAAGTCGAAGCAGACCATAACGTGGTCCACGCATCACATGTCCCAAGTATTCCAGTTTACGCCGTAAACGACGCTTGATGGTAGTTAAGAGTTCTATCGTGCCCCATTCTGGTGAGAACATTCTCGGTGGTAGTTCGGCTTGTCCACGGAATTTTGGGCATCCTTCTGTACAGCCACATCTCGAATGCACTGATGCGGTGAATAATTTTTTGGTGAAGCGTCCATGTTTCGCAAGAGTACAACAGAATAGACCAAACATAGCACTTGGTAAACCTTTCCGAAGATACGGAATGTTAAGTTGCTTGGCACAGAGTAGCGGCTTGAGTTTCAGAAATGCTCTTCTATCTATTTCTATTCTAGCCTTGATTTCTTCGTCTGGATCTGTCGACTGATTGATCCAGCTTCCAAGATATTTAAATTGTTCTACTCTTCCTATATTCTCGCCATCAAGTGTTATTCTTTCCGGGCCAACGTCCATTTTGCTTACAACCCTAAATTAGTTTTTTTTTATATTGATTTTCAGTCCCCATCTATTACTTTCTCTGTTTATCTTACCTAACATACATTGTAGTTCTTTCAATGATTCAGCTAGGAGCACGGTATCATCTGCGTATCGAATGTTACTAATGGTTTTACCTCCAATCTTTATTCCTTCGCCAGATTGTGTTGCCCCTTTAAATATATTCTCCATGTAGAGGTTAAAAAGTGTAGGAGACAAGATACAACCCTGTCTCACTCCTCTTTTTATAAGTATCTGGGTGATCCCCTCTCCATCTAGTGTTATCATGGAAGATTGATTCCATTAGAGAGAAAATAACAAACGTATCTCATTATTATCGAGGGGTATATTCTGCAGAGTTTGGAGAGTTTGTTATGCTCTACGCTATCAAAAGCCTTTTCGTAGTCGATAAAACACAGGTACACCGGCTTTCTTACCTCCCAACATCTTTGAAGTAGCGTGTTCATGCATTCTGGTACCCAAGCCGCCTCGAAGGTCGAATTGTTCTTCACTCATAATTTCTTCGCATTTGTTGTCTATACGGTTCTGGACAACACGAAGTAGAACTTTTAGAGGGTGGCTCATTACAAGACGTGGCATTGCTTTTCTTTGGCAGAGGGATGAACGTGGATTTCTGCCAATTCACTGGAAGTTGACTGGTTTCATAAATATCATTGAAGATACGAGTTAGTACTGTAATGTTTTCATCGTCCAGTAATTTGAGCCACTGTCCTGGTATTTGGTCTGGCCCCGGAGTTTTTCTATTTTAGTTGCCTGATTGCTTGTTCAACTTCGGACCTTGCTCAGCGTCATTTTCGTAGACAATGTTATCCTCACGATTATCCTCAAATAGTTGACAGATGTATTGAGTCCATTCTTCTTTGATTTCATCTGGGTTTAGAATAAGTTTTCCATCAGCTTTCCTTAGGATGTAGGGTATCTTCTTGCGTTGTATACCAGTAATTTCTTTGGCTTTCTTGTGAAATTCATCATGTTTCTGTTGTAGCTCTTCCATTTCCTTGTATCGAGCTTTCATCCAATTTTCCTTAACCTCATTGATGTTTCTTCGGCTCAGCTGGTGCGTTGCTTTGTATTCATTCTCGTTCTTGTTCTTCAGCTGCCTTCGCTTGCCCATTAGGTTATTATATCGTCAGTCATCCAGTCATGCTTTTTTACTTCTTTGTTAGCTTGTAGAGTTTTGCCTGCCTCTAACATTGCCCCTTTCATGGCTTCCCACTGAAGATCAATATTATTGGCATTTACTTCGGGTGTTACATCAGCTAGAATTACACGAGATTCACCGGAGATATTTCGGTTAAGAGTCGAGGCGAATCTCTCTTTAACTTCATCATTTTTAAGCAGTTGAATGTCGTATTTTAATTGTCTTGGCCGGGTTCTCCTATTTTTTTAGCTTTACTCATATTTTTGCACTAAGTAGAGTATGATCCGAGGCAGCATCTGCGCTCGGGTACGTTTTCGCATTTTTGATTGCGTTCTTGAATCGACTGTTTATCAGGATATAGTCGATCGGGTTTATGACTATGTTAGGTTCTTATCGGCGGGTGATTTCCAGGTATATAACCCCCGTTTCGTCTGCTTAAACCATGTGTTAGCAACAACGAATTTTTCTTCTAAACAGAAATTCACTAAGCTTTCGCCTCCATCATTTCGACAGCCTAAAACCCAAGATCCAGTTACTACGTTTGTGGTTTCAGAGCCGACCTTGGCATTGAAATCTCCCATTATTATATTTAACTTATGTTTTATGTGTGGGCAATCATATATTTGACATGTCTATAGAATTCTTCAACGTCGTTGTCAGGTTTGTCTGCAGTGGGAGCGTATGTCTGAATAATGTTAACATTTACTGGCTGAGCCTCCAGCTTAATCATCGTAACCCGATCTGACAGGGGAACAAAGGTTTTAACTGCTTGATTTAATGATCTTTTAAGTATGACTGCTACCCCATTTCTGTGTGTGCTATCAAGTGTACCAGAATAGTAGGTGGTAAATTCATAGACCAGTGTGTTTCACTAACTCCTAAGATTTCAATATTCATTCGATCGATCTCAAGTAGCACATTTCTTGACTTCCCAGTTTCAAACATCGTGCGGACGTTCCACGTAGCAATTTTATCAATATTTGCTGTTTTCCTCCCGCGGAGTCTTCGCATTGTCTGTTTAGTATTCATCATGAGAGTTTTTCTTGGGACGTATTGTGCAGTAGTTTCCCATTTGCTTTCTGCACCGCAGCTTTTCGACCGTTTTCGCCACTATGGCTGCGCCCGAAAATGTGACATGTATTGCCCATTCGTCTAGGACTATAGCCGCTACCATCTAAGAACGAGGCTGCTGCCCCCCGCAATTGTTCACCATCTCTGGCTACTCTCACTTAGTTTAGCCTGCAGGTCAATGCAGTTACCAGGGTATGGCACTTGGAGCCATAAGTGAGAGCTGGATATCCTGTGATGACCAGTTACTGTGATTCACTGCCCGTCTACGACGCTTGGTGTGACCAGCCACAGTAAAAAGTGCTACCTCTCCAGCATACCCCATATACATTTTGATTACACATCCACAAATACAAATTGGAAGGAACAGGATGTAATACTAGATTATCACCATAGTATTATTTAAGACATAACAAAATAACCAAGCATTATGTTAAAGCAATTCAGTATCCCAGAAAGTCAGAATCTTTACAAATACGAGCCCAAGAGATATCATCGATCAATGGCCGTGCTTATTAAGGAATATATATCATGTTTGTCCTCCATGCTCAATCCAAAACAGAGCAAGCATAATCACTTATAAATCCTGTCCAGTTGTAGGAACAATTGGAATGATCAAAGAAAGCATTAAACGCTTCTTCAGGTTCTCGCAACGCCTATGAGGTGCACAAAATCTCGCCTCGAACGAGTCTTTGATGTCTTGTTGAGGTCTCCACTTTCCTTTTAACACCATCGACGAATGTCAAATATTTGCAAAGTGAGTGGAATATGTCCAACGTAATTTTTTTTTATTTTTAAGCGAGTAATATCCGTTTAGGGAACTTAGATCATTTTGTATTCCTCAATAGGTCTGATTTCCTCTGCCTAGAAAATCGTACACTCATCTCTCATTACTCTTATCTCTGTATAAAGCTCCATTTTCTTTCTAAAGGAAATTTCAATGTACCACTCTTCGGGTTAAAAATAATATTCGAAACTAACTACCTCTGCCTAAATAGGCTTACTATAAAACTGAGGATAAAGGGTGCTGTGTCTGATTATGATATCTGGTATTTGTATTTTTCATATTATTTGTTCCCATAATTTAAAAATATTTCAATTATTGGGTTTAAGAGTCTTGCCATTTTCAAAATTCTCTTAGGAAAGATTGTATATATTTAACATTATTAATAATTCATTTCTATAAGTTTTACTAATTTGTTACATTTTAGGTGTATAATGAAATGTATACAAAGTGCTCCGAAAAGTTCAAAGCCCTGCATATCAGCTTTAACCATATGTACTCTCGAGATGAAAGAAGTGATGGTTAAAATTTTGCCTGAAGTTTTACTTAGTCTATCGAAAATGTCACATACGAATCACGTCGCAGTACCTCTTCTAGAATTTTTGTCAAGTAAGTGCTCATTAATTATTCCATGGTTATGTACAAATAGACATTTCCGAATCGCTTTACATTAGTTACTTTGGAGTTTATAGTTTTCTATGGTTTGCTGCTCCAAAACTCGGTCGAATGAGCAGTCTATGCTTCTATAAATTTTAGTAATTTGTGTAACTAAGTTTCTAACTGTTAGTATGCATTCCCCTTTTTTATATTTAAAATATATATTCTATCATTAATTAATTTAATTTTTTTTTCAGCCATGACCCAACTACCTACAATATTCGCAAGCTTTGTTGCCGATCAATATATGGCAGTATTCGCCATAGCGTTACCTTACAGCAATCCCTTCAAATTCAATCACTATATCGTCTCTTTGGCACATCACGTGATAGCCGTTTGGTTTCTAAAGTGCCGTCTAACGTTCAGGAGGGATTTTGTAAGCTTTATTATAAATGTAAGTGTCTCCTCATGTGTAACACTGACTAATCACAGGAATGCGATAAATAACGTGTCATGTTGATAAACTAATTATGCTATTGGAAATTACCGTCACATATACGGAATTCATAGTCGGTTGGAATAGACCTAATGAATTCCTGGATTTTGACGATGATATTTACGATATTTCAGACAGCAGTGAGCCTTAACTATACAGCTTATAGACGGCGGCGTGCAAACAGATACCATTTCATCATAGATATAGAATGTATCATAGATTTTAACGTAAAAGTTAAAAAAGTCGCATTTAATATACGAAAATTAATAATGTTTAGGTAGCTTTTGAATTATTGTCTAGCTGTTTTGTTATGCCTAACTAAGATAATGTTAGAAATAATATTAGAGATAATTATTTTTTAGGGCTTGAAAACGAATCTTCAGCCATATGAAGATACGCTCTTTTACAAGCTTGATTTGACGAGTATGAGTCAAGACAGTTCCGATAGGAAACGTTCTTCTAGTTTAACAGAACAAGGTAATATTTCTTTACTCTATGTCCTTAAAAGTTTCCATATTTAGCACATGATAAAACTTGCATACGCTCATTGTGGCTACAGAACATTGCAACTATTACGTCGATCAATGGTACATCAATGCCCCAATTTGATCAAATTATGTTGAACAGTTCACAGGTTACTTTTGGGGAAAAATAACACTTCATTCTATCTTAAGAGCGAATAAATCAACAGCGGTGCGGTGCGTCCTATCGATAAAAGGTTTACTTACTAAACATATGATTAACTGGATCTATATATTTCCCATATTTTCAGGGAAAAACTAACGATTTTGTAAATTAAGTCAACAGAAAGCTTTTATATCTACAGAATATTCCAATAGGCACGTTTTTAATTTTTGAAAAATAATTTTATACAAAAGACCTTGACATATTAACTTGATATACTAAAAATCAGATTTTTCTGAGAAGTCTAAATCGGTGAAAATAAATAAAAAAAAGTGCCGCCGGAACATTATAAAGGCGTGACGTCATAACATATGTCTGTTAGGATATATATTTAGGTATTCGGCCGCTATTTACGGTGTGCGGATGTGTTTATTTATCCTCTGCGATTTTTGCATTGTTTCTACGGAAATAGTTGACTTAGAGATTTAATTCAAAAACTAATATAGTGTAATGGACGAGGCAAGTCCAACGAACGTATTAATGAACATTACCGGCGTCGATGTGAATAAAAAAACTGAAGATATAAGAACGTATTTAGATAAAAACAGGTGAAAAAATGGATGCAAATAGTGTAAACACCTTTAATTCAATACAAACTGATATTTAACAAATGATCTGCCAACAAATATGAACAAAAAAGCTATAGAAAATTTAGGCAAACAAGAAGTTTTATTTAAACCAAAATACAATATTGGTAGAACGCTTCCAAAAAAGCAAATCTGAACTGAGTCCAGAAATTCATTTTTCGGAAAAGAAAGACAGTGTAGAAATAATAAATCAATCAACTAGAAGCGAACAAATTAGTTGAATTACCTAATATGGAAACTGAACAAATGTTAGAAATAGGTCTTAATTCAATTGAAATACTTCATGAACATACTGAACTAGCAGTTCCCATGGAAGACAATAAAAATATGAGAGATGCGGTTTTTACTCTACACAAAATAGTAACCAAGTTGACCTATAGAATAGGACAAATAGAAAAACATAATTTTGAATTAGTCAACAAAGCATCCAACCTAACATTAAAGAGTCAAGTTTCAGTGCCAAATAATGTAAGTGTACCACCAGCACTTAGATGACAAATAATAATAGTAATGAACCGCCAAAATAAAAACATACAGCACTATATTAAAACGAAATAAAAAGGAATTGTCGAATGAAAAGGAATCGTCAAATGAAAAATGAAATCACCGAGAACAGATAAACATGGCGCACATATTAAAATAAGGGACGATAATGACTCTAACAAAGTGTTTAAAAAGCTAAACCAAAGCCTAAGCAATAATAGTGAAGATCTTCAAACTTTTAAAAATATAAAAAAGCTTCAAGGGGGTTGCGTCCTAGAAGAATATAATACTTCGGAACAGCAGGTTAAGCTAAACGAAATACTCAGATCCAAAAGAGATTTCGAAATCAGAGAACTACAAAATATCGCCCCAATGGTAATGTTCACGAGAATTGAGAAAGGTTACAAGCCTAAAGAATTTATCAATACGTTAATTCAAGAAAATCCAGAAATACAGAGGAACTTTGGGGATAATATAGCCACAAAAATGAAATTTATCGCAAAAAAAGACTGTCGAAATAATCGCAAAGAAAACTGGATAATTCAAACAGATCCTATGATATTTAAATAGTTTTTGAGACACAAAAACGTACGATTTGATTTAACTAGGGTTTATGCACTGGAACATGTCAATCTAGCCATGTGCTATAAATGATGCCTGTTTGGTCGCGTATCTAAGTATTGTAAAGGAGAATTAGAATTTTGCTGTTATAAAATGTGGCGGAAAACATAGTAATGTCCCGAAAACGCAAATTTAGATTGGCCAAATTGTAAGAGAATGAGGACTCATAGACCGTATTCATTCAGCTAGAGATCCTAAATGTCGAGCATTTAGAGACAAACTAGAAAAATATAAAGAAAATACTAATTACGGAAATCAAACGGCAACAACAAATTCTTTTTTAGGCTAGATAAGAAAGCTGTTGCATATAATACATCAAAATGTGCAATCTATTGGGAATTGTGTAGATAGACTAGAAGTGCTTCTAAGGGATAATCCTGAATGTTTTTGTTTGTGTCTTACTGGAAAAATGGAAGATCAATTATTAAAAACAGGAATTAGTGATTTTAAATTAGCATCGTGGTTTTGCAGAGGGGAAGGTCAACATGGTGGCAGGCCGATCTACATAAAGAAATCTTGAAAATTTAAAATAAAAATATTAATAAGTCATATGTGCGGAATGATTGTGAACGTGTAGTAAGGAGTAAAAAAGTTATAATTTTATGTATATACAGACCACCCTCTGGTAATAGGGATATTTTTTATGGTAAATTAGATAATATGTTATCCAATGTTAATAATGACTGAATAATATTTATAGCTGGTGACTTTAATATAGAAATGTTGCAAGAAAATGTCCATATAACTTTTCTGTTTTCTCTTTTAAATTTTTATAAAATTAGAGGTACTGTTTTTGGAAACACTCGTATTACTAAAAATACGGTTAGCTGTTTAGATAATATTTTTACCAATCTCGAAGGCAACTGCTATACTGATATTGTAGAAATGCATCTTTCTGATCATATGGCACAGATTTTATTTTTTAGCTTAACTGAAAACAAAAATTATTTCATTCATAAAAGATTTTTTACCGAAGAGAATAAACGTCAATTTTTATTAAGTTTAAATGAGCAGGATTGGGGAAATGCTTTCCAAATCCAAACACACAATATTAATTTACAGTGGAATACATTTATTGACACTTATATAAGAATTTTTAATCAGAATTTTCCCAAAACAATGGTTTATGTAAATAAAAAGAAAGTATACTCTAGTACATATAGAAATAAAAGAATGCAAAAAATCTTGGATACATCATTGGTATTATTCAGAAATAATAACTTATTTAAACATATGTACAATGAAACAAAAACCAAATATGACAATCTTTTGAAACTTGAAAAAACAAAATTATATGAGAAAAAAAGTAAGAAATTCAGATAATAAAAATAAATGTTTGTGGTCAATCTGCAACGAAATAGGAAATGCAAAAGTATATAACTCTCTCTTTAGTGAAAATTCTCAAAAATTAGTAAATGATTTTAATAATCACCTAATTAGTATAGTTTCAGAAATGGCGAATAATAACCCAGTAATACCGTTTAATTGTGAAATACCAGATAATAACCAATCAATGTATCTGCAACGTGCAACCAATGGAGAACTGTTAGATTTGGTGAATAAGCTAAAAAATAAATACAGTAGTGGAGATGACCAAATGTCCACTAGTATTGTGAAACTATCAATTACTGAAACCGTTGATGTTCATAACTATATAATTAACAATTCTCTGAAATTTGGTATTTATCCAAACCAGCTTAAATTAGCTAAGAAATGCTCTATTTGCGATTTAAATAATTATAGACCCATCGGTCTTCCTAGTTTTTCTAAAATTTTTGAGCGTGTAATGTGTTCTCGTTTGATTAGTTTCATGAATGAATGTCAGTTATTTTCTACATCACAGCATGGTTACCTTAAAGGGAGATCAACTACAACAGCTATTTTTCAATTCACAAAGGCAATCTTAGACTTGTTTGAAGAAATTATCAATGATATTTGTAATGCTGTTCACCATTCTAATTTTTTATTATTTGCCGATGACCTTAAAATCTATAGATTTGTTGGAACCCCATTTGATGCTCAACTCTTGCAGGAAGATGTTGATAGTGTGGTTCTGTGGTCTGTTGAAAATGGATTGGAGCTAAATGTTGAAAAATGTTTAAGCATTTCTTTTGGTCGGTCTTTAAGTAATTTACCAATAAATATTTACTCTATAGATGGTACGGCACTTAAATCTGTTACTAGTGTTAGAGACTTGGGTGTATTGGTGGATAGTAAATTGACATTTGTGCCTCATTATTCTGAAATTAGTAACAAAGGTATGCGTAAACTTGGGTTCGTTTTGCGTAACTCTGCGCAACTATCATTAACCTGCTTAAAAATCCTCTACTTTTCCATTGTCCGATCTGGACTTGAGTATGCCTCTGCAGTATGGTCACCTTCCTATGACTGCCACATTGAGACCATAGAAGGTGTTCAAAAGGCCTTTCTTCGTGCTATTGCCTTTAGAGCGAATATTAATATTTACAACAACTTCCATATTAACTATGAAGAAATACAGACCAGATTTAACATTGTGAGTCTTAAAGATAGAAGAGTTTGCTCCGACCTGTTAATATTCTACAAGATATTAAATGGAATTTACTATTGTCCTGTGATTTTATCAAATATACCCCTTAACACCTACTATAGATGTCATAATCCTCCCATGTTTCGTTTGCCCTTTCACCATGCAAATTATGGCCTCTTCTCACCGCTAACAAGAATGATGAGTGCATGTAATGTGCTTGACCTTGACCCTTTTATAGGTAACCTAAGATCTTTTAAAGAAAAGTTGTCTAGTCAAATTTTTTGAGATCGTTGTAAGTATATGCAATATTGAGCCTGTGCAGTTTTGTGATATTGTTGTTAAGTTTAGATTTATGGAGATTTTGTATGTATATTTATATTTGCCACAATTTGTGACCTTATATATATATTTGTGTATTTTTTTTGTAAATTGGCTCTGCCGTTGAAATAGATAAATAAATAAATAAATAAAAAAAAAGATTCTTTAGGAATGTTTATTGATTTAAGTAATGCATATGATTGTATAGATAGGGACTTATTATTGTATAAATTATTAAATAAGTATGGTGTAAGAGGTAATGCATATACCTGGATAAAATCATATCTCACAGAAAGAATACAGAGAGTAGTGGTTCATGATAATAACAACAATGAGATTAAATCAGATTTACAGAGTAGGAATATCGGCATTGCACAGGGAAGTATTCTGGGACCTATACTGTTCATAATTTATCTAAATGATCTTAGTTATATTAGTAATGGTTTTACAATAACTAATTACGCTGACGACGCAAACCTTCTTGTGCCTGGATCAAATATGAAACATCATTTGGCAAATGCAGAAAATGCTTTTTTTCTCACAAGCAACTGGTTTTCCCAAAATAAATTAATTCTAAACGACGATAAAACAAATCTCAATTTGAAAAACCTGAAAATATTATGTTGTGTCGAAAAAACTGTACAATAAGCAATAACATTACTATAGAAGAATTTTTATCATGAAATGACCATATAAATAATTTATGTTTAAAGTTGAGCAGTATAGGTTACGGAATTAAAGTAGTGTCTATGTATATCATTTTTAGCACCTTAAAGATATTTATTATATCCTGCACATTTTGAGTCCGTCTTAAGGTATGGCATTCTGTTTTGGGGAAGTAGTTCGGAACTGCAGAGAGTCTTTGTTATACAAAAGAGAATTGTAAGGGTAATAAAAAGAATGAATTTTTTAGAGTCATCTCTTGGGATATTTAAAAAATTAAATCTACTAAAGGTATATGGACTTTACATATTTGAATGTTTAATGTTTGTTATTAAAAATAGAGATAAGTTTGAAAATGTTCGTAGCAATAGAAATTATAATTTATTATATCCTAACTATAGGCTAACAATTACAGAAAAGAGTCCTTATTATATGTGCATAAAACTTTACAACAACTTACCAAATAGTATAATATTAACTAATAGTATGTCAAGGTGGAAACATTTTTGAAAGAAACGCTTATAGAGACTGAGCCACATTCACTGCAAGACTTTTTTAATAAGCAGTGGTAATCTACTTTTAATGACGTCATTTTATTTTAAATATACCTTTTGTATGTTTTAATCTGAAATAAAGAATTATTATTATTATTTATCTATGACAGTGACAGAAACGTCAGTATTCTCGCGGAGGCCTAGTACGAGGACGTGATCCTATTTTATTACGTCACATCCCCGATCGAGATGCGCTTCGAATTCTGCATATTTAAACACTTATATTTCAAGAACCGCTTAACGGATTGATTTAAAATTTTGAATATGGCTTATTTGTTATGAAGTTTTTTGGGTAGGTAATAGAAATTTTATTGTTTTTTTATTTAATGAGCCTATTATTCATACTAGTAAAGAATAATACAATATCTTCTACAGGGCGTTGTTCTAAATATATACTAAACTTTTAGGTTCTAGGCGACGAGACGAAAGAACCATGCCTTTAAGAATGGATATGAAGGTCAAGCAGCTCGGCACGTTTTACGAAGAATTAAATGAAACTTGCATTGATTTAATGGCTCGGTATGCGTTTTCGCCTTGCACTGCTTTGCCAAGAAGGTAAATATAAATATTGTAGAACTCCTTTTATGTATTGAATAAAACTTCAGGTCACTATAGATAGCGCTGGTTGAGTAAACAGTGTTTTCGAACCAGCTGTCTAAATTTTGATTAAATTCGTTGTTTAAAGTGTGATTAAAAGGTATTCGTTGAGTTCAGTTTGTCAATTATGACACGGTCTACAAGGCAAACCCAAAATGAGGGCTCATCGGCCTCTAATTGTAACGATATAGCTGCCCAAGTACAAGTCCTTGAAGAAAGTGTTCAGAAAAGTATTTCCGAAATGAAGGAGCTAATAACTGCTGGTAACTCGGTGAATGGGACCCAGAATACCAAACCACATTCTGATGAAATAATTGCAAACCTTAATTTATTTCAAAAAGATACTCAAGATGCAATAAGTAGTATAAAAAATGAACTGTCAGTATGAATGACCGAGAAAAATATGCAGGAACAAAAACAGTCATCGTATATGGACGGAATCATGATAAACGGCCTGCCCGAAACCACTGGTGCAAACAATAACATGGTCGTCGATGTTGTTATTAACATTAAATCTAAAATTAATGTTAGCTTTACGGCCGAAAATATTAAATATTGCTATCGGTAGGGAAAGCGCGATGGTCCAAATGAAAAACCGCGACCGATCGCTGTGTTTTTTTGTGAATCGGTGGACATGTAATGAAGTTTTTGGGGCTAAAGGTAGCTTAAGGGTAGTGGCGTAGTGTTTAGTGAATTGTTGATTGCAGAAAAGTTAAGTTTATATCAAAAAGCCGTTTCTAAATACGGTCTCAAGAATTGCTGGACATGGAAAGGTAATGTGTTCACGTCAATAAATAACAAAAAAATTCTCATTTCGTCAGGCAAAGACCTAAAGTAAACAATACTCTAACATATTATGTGAAAAACATAAAGTTGGTTGTATAATCAAGAACTTATTTTCTGTTGCATTGGCTTAAATTTTCATTTTCTTTTGGAATTGAATAATGCTTCGGAAAGTTGCTTTTAACTGTTTCATGTTGAAATATAACAAAAACGCATATTACATATTATAATTTATTTAAAAATAATATGTATTATTATTATATGAGAGCTGTGACTGATGTAAGATTCATCTGTTGGTTGTTTTTTTTTTATTAACTATTCAATTGGATTTGTTTTCTGTTTTTTTTATTGTATTTTTTTATGAATAAGTGTTGTCTACTACTACAGTATAATAATACTAATGAATAGAATTAAGTTCGCTCTCGTCAATATTAGATCGTTGATTTCTCACCTTAATGATGTACGGGATATAATTCCTAATTTTGAATATAGTGTTATGGGCGTCTTGGAGACATGGCTTACTGCTTTAACCCCTAGTCATTCTTTATTGGTGGATGGTTATAAATTCGAAAGACGCGATCGGCAGGGCAGAGGGGGTGGTGTTGGGATTTACATAAGAAATAACGTGAAGTACACATTATTGCCCTGTGATGCGAACATAGAGCAGATTCGGGTAAAAATATGGTTTAAAAAAACTACTCTTGCAGCAGGGGTTGTTTATAAACCGCCCCAAAAAAATTATTTGGACTTTTTTGTTAGTTTGGATGTGTCACTTTCACGGGTTGTTCCTGTTGTGGACCATGTCTTTTATCTTGGCGATTTTAACATAAATTTTATTTAATGCAGATAATTTGGAAACAAAATTTGTCTCTGAATTTTTGGAAGGTGTGGGTCTCGTTCAGCTCATAGATTCGCCAACTAGAACAACTGATAAGAGTTCATCCTTAATTGACTATATTTTGTCATCGGACGGTGATTTGGTTGTCCAGAAGGGTGTGGTGCCAGTGGATTTTAGTGACCATGATCTGATCTATACAGTTCAAGGATTAAGTGTATCAAAACCAGGGCCACAGTTTAAAATAGTCAGAAATTTTAAGTCACTAAATTATGTTCAATTTCAATCCGACTTGCGATCAATCCCTTGGAACCATATATATCATATCGATAATATTAGTGGTAAAATAAGTTTTATTTGCGATAATATTAGAATACTACTAGATTTGCATGCGCCATTTGTCACACATCGTATTACGAAAAAATATGCAACATGGCTCACGGACACTCTGCGAGCCATGAAAAAGG
>MU182973.1:209517-246864 GCA_016904865.1 Pissodes strobi | reverse complement strand
ATAGGAGTAAGAGAAAAGACTACTGGTTACTTTCCCCACACCTTACTTCTTGGGGTAGTTCAGTTTTTGGACTCTATTTCACCTAGATTGTCTAGGTGGCTTGTTATTAGAACTATGTCGAACATTAGAGCTAGGGCACTAAGAAGACAGATTCATTAATTTATATTTCATATTTATTTATTTTAATTAAAAACAAACATTAGGAAATTTCCAGTAAGCAAAAATAGAAATCGTGGCTACTTTTTTATAAAAAGCACTTACTTATAACGGGAATGTATTTGTAATAATTTATTTCCTACAGTTCAGAGTGCCGTCTAGCTTCCGGAGCGTTTTTATTGACGAAAAAATATATTCTTATAATATTTACATACACAATTTTCGTAAATTATGTCAAATATGTCTGTGGGTGTAGATGTAATTTTAGATTATATAATTGACTGCTGCCTTTTGTTATCCAGTGTTAAGAATAAAGTTTTATTATTTTCCAAATTGTCAGCCAATCAGAAAAACTCTGTATCCCCATCCCCGCATCCCATATTTAATTGATCTTGAGTGCAATGTGACTCTATCCAGTGAGTTAACTCATTAACAGGTCGATCACCCCAGTTCAGAAATAATCGTTCTGGGAGACTTCAATGCCCACAACACCAACTGGCTCAAACATCACAACAAGACCGACAACGAAGGTAGAAAAGCTGAAGCATTTGCCATCAGCTGCGGGCTTACTCAACTTGTAGACGAACCGACTCGAATCTCAGAGAGGGGCGAATTCGCCGCCCTCCTGGATCTTTTTCTGACCACCAATCCTGACCAGTACAAGGTTACAGTTGGTCCGCCATTAGGTACCTCCGACCACAAACTTATTACAACGGTTTGTGAATTGCCACCCATACAGAAGGATCCACCATCGCCTCGCGAAATCTGGCATTACAATTCTGCAAACTGGGACGATCTAAGGCAGTTCTACCTAGATTTTCCTTGGCTCGACGTCTGCTTTGGAAGTAATCTCCTCAGGAATGGAAGCATACATCCCAAATTCCATCAAGTTACCATCAAAAGGAAAGCCCTGGTTCGACAAAAGATGCGAAAGAGCTGTAGGAAGGAAACAGCAAGCCTATAAGTACTGGCAGCAAAATCAGACCGCTGAAAATCGCAATTATTTTATCGAAGCGAGAAACGAGTGCAAGCGTGTGATCGACGAAACTAAGGACAAACACAATCAAAGGATCAGGAATAAACTTTTGCAATGCCCCAGTGGTTCCAGGAATTTCTGGTCGGTAGTAAAGACAGTAAGTAACAACTTTACAAAAACGTCTCTCCCACCTTTGACGGACGAACGTGGCATCACGGCGACTACAGCCAAGGAAAAAGCAAACATGCTCGCCAAAATGTTTTTATCGCACTCTACCTTAGACGTGCCCCAAGGCAAGACTCTCCCCACTATACCGAACATCAACACTACCATGGCAGAAGTCAAGTTTTCTCACCGTGATATTCGCAAAATCCTTAAAGAACTAGATACGCAAAAGGCATCAGGACCGGACGGAATACCTGCCATCGTGCTAAAGAACTGCGCCAACGAACTAACACCCGTTTTTTCCAGGCTTTTTTCTCTTTCTTACAGAAAAGGGATTTACCCATCCTCTTGGAAAGTCGCTCGAGTGCAACCTGTTCCAAAAAAAGGCAAGAAAACCACGCCCTCAAACTATCGCCCAATTGCCTTGCTTCCAATAATCTCCAAAGTCATGGAACGTGTAGTCAACCAGCAACTACTCAAGTACCTCGAGAGCAACAGAATAATCAGCGATAATCAATACGGCTTTCGCAAAGTGAGATCGACAGGAGATATATTGGCCTATGTCACTCATATATGGAGTAGGGCAATTGAAAACTACGGAGAGTCTCGAGCGATTGCGTTGGATATTTCAAAGGCATTCGACAGAGTTTGGCATGACGGACTGCTCAACAAACTGCCGTCCTTGGGACTGCCCGCCTCTCTCTGCAGCTGGCTGGCCAGTTTCCTTAAGAACCGATCCCTACACGTTGCTGTCGATGGACACATCTCGGACACATTCACCATCAACGCGGGCGTGCCTCAGGGCGCAATACTTTCACCAACTCTGTTCCTCATCTATATTAATGACCTGCTGATCGAAACGAATAATCCTGTTTACAGTTTTGCAGATGACAGTACCCTTGTCTCCCACTTTAGATCAGAAAAACCCTTACCAGCGACTGAGACTCATCACCGCAGACAGGAGCAGATTACAGCAATTAATCAAGACCTGGAGAAAGTTCAAACTTGGGGCGACCGAAATTTGGTCCAGTTCAATGCAGCAAAGACCCAAGCAGCAACGTTTACTAAGAGGGCCAATACAGCGGGCCCTGACATCATTATGGCAGGATCAACCATTCCTTCATCCTCGTCAATCGGGCTGCTGGGTGTCTCGGTCAACAGCAATATGTCATGGCATGACCATGTTGCTAACATCGCAAAATCAGCCTCCCAGAAGCTTGGTGCGCTATTTCGCAACAAGAAACTCTATACACCGCAGCAGTTGCTCTTGCTGTACAAAGCGCAAATAAGACCGTGCTTAGAATATTGCTCACATATCTGGGGTGCCGCACCAAAGCATACCCTAAAGCTGCTGGATTCCATTCAGAAGAGGGCTGTGCGTCTCGTCGGCGATCCGGAGTTGACCCGGAATCTGGATAGTCTGGAACATCGCAGACATGTGGCCGAGATGTCTCTGTTTTACAGATACTTTCACGGCAGATGTTCCCAGGATTTGGCCCGCATAATCCCGCCCCTGGCAACTCCTGTCAGACAGTCCCGACAGACGGCAGGAGCGCACCAGTTCGTCGTACAACTAGAAACACCTAGAATATCGCTTTACCAGAACTCCTTTGTCTGGCGCACTGCATCACTGTGGAACTCACATCCAGGACATCTGTTTCCCACTAATTACAACCTACAAATATTCAAGAACCGTGTCAATCAACATCTTCGCACACACACCGCTCGTCGAGCGCCATAGGATCTCCCTTTAGTGTGTGTGCCACTGCCATAAAAAAAAAACTCTGAGTCTTAATATAAAGTCAACTCAAAGAGTTGACTGAAAAGGAGTCGAATGGTTTCAGAATTTTAATGTGGTATATTGTCTTTCGTCATGCTAAGCTAATGCATTCATTCACACATGAGTTGTACATACAGCGAAAGTGCGCTCTCTCACTTGGATTTGGAATAAGAAACATTAATTCTCATTTTTTTAGATTTAAGTAATGGGTATTCGTTCATTTTGTTATTTTTTAATCGATTTAATTTGATTCCTTTTGGTAATGAGTTATTTGTTTATAACTGTTCTGTTTTAATTTGTATTATTATTTTGTTGGTTTAGTTATGATAATACCGAAAATTGCGTTTTATTTTCTCTATAAGAATTCGTTTCTCTGGCAGATACTCGCCTCAATTGATTACTATAATCCAGCATTCCCATCAAGTATGGAAAAGTGTTATATCTATTTAAACGATTACGAAATGAAACAGACACAAGAACATCAAGACGACACGAATATTCTTAAATCGACATGTTGCATGGTTTTAGTTATATTCATATTCATACTTCATACCAATATTAAAAACTAACTTTCATGTATCTACTTTTCCTAATTGATAAAAATTTGAAGAAACTAAGTCGAGAGTCATGCAAGTAAAACCAATCGAGCAGCTCAGTGTTTGGTGTTACCGACTGTTACCCACCTCCAGTAGTAGAAGTTGTCTTAGACAAGGAAAGAAGAGGACAGAAAACATGGGAAAAAGCCTGTTACCAGCTGCCACATAAATTACTGGGTAACTTCAATAAATTACTTGAAATTATAAGTAATAAATAATAATTAATAAGTTAAAGTAATTTTCAGTCGTAAAATAATATAGCCATTTTATAGGTAGAGTATGAAAAATATATTACCTACGCCTCTGTTGAATGACTCTCCTTCTCCTTAGTCTCGTTGAAGAAGATTTATGGCTTTATTGATTATTTGATGACTGAAAATATCCAAGATCGGGTATCAAATTACTCTCGATAATTAAATAAACATCCCTACCATGATATACTCAGAGGTAACACAATGTGTACACTATGCATTATTATTAAAACAAGAAATATGCAAATAAACTACAAGGTCAGCAGACAATAATTACCTGTGAAATGAAATTCCAGGCTCCTTCTTCTCACTTCGACCTTTGCAACCATATGCCGAACAATTTACCATTATGAATCTTAGTTTTTATCTGTCTTTGTTCAAAAACTCACAAAATAACTGCAAAATAGCACCGCCACAACTATAGATGTGTTTGCCACATAAATAATGGCCGCCGCTCTGAAAAGGCTTCAATTTCAGTACATTGGCTTAATGTCATGAGCGGTATCCTTACTCTTACCTAATCTAAGAGAAGTTGTAGTGTAGTAGTAGGTGAGGAGAGGCCAAAGGGCCTTGCCAATGAGTAGACGTTCCCGAGACTCGATCACAGCCCTTCAGAGTTGCGCGCGCACTACATTGTTGACAAACATCATACTTTTATGGTCCAGCGAATTACTTTGAAGTAGTCTCGTAGCTCATTGGTTGGATGCTGTGTTTCTGATATGGCAGCCCGGGTTCGATTCCAGTGGCAAGACATGCTTTTGAAATGAAACTTATTTACCGAGCGTAAAGTTAGAAAAATGCTTATCAAAGTGAAACGCCCCTTTAATTAAGCATGTTCTAGTATAGCTAGATGGTTGAAATTTTCAGGGCATGTAGCCGAGGTAAAATGAGGATCCTGGACGAAAACTGGAGAGGGGGGAGAAGAAATATCATAATTAATTTCGGGAGAACGGGAAGAGCTACGGGGTCGAAATTTTTATGATAGGTGCGACTCATGGGGGCTACCTTTGACTCGGGGGACAGGGGCTGTAATTTAAGGGAGGATTTGGGGGGGAAATTTTCGAAAAAATGGGAAAAAATTGAAAAAAAGTGTAAAAAATTATTATTTGAAAGTTAATAAAAGTATTATAAAACGTAATAAGAAAAAAAAAAGCGAAGGAGTTCAGGTACGAGGTCAGGAATGGCAAAACTGGGAAGAAAATAAATGCTCTATGAAAAAAACATATATTATGTACTTTTGAAAAAATTGAAAAAAATGAAAAAACGTAAAAAAAATTTCGGATAGTTGATAAAAGTATTTTAAAACAAAATAAGGAAAAAGCTAATACAAAAAAACAAAAGATTGTTCGAAAAGTTAATAAAAGTAATATAAAACCAAATAAGAAAAATAAATAATAAAAAAATGAAAAATTGCTAGGTAATGTAATAAAAGTTTTATAAAACCAAATAAGAAAAAAAAATAATTGAAAAAAAAAAGAAAAATTGTTCGGAAAGTTAATAAAAGTATTATAAAACGAAATAAAAAAAAGAGAGAAACGCGGTTTTCGGCAAAAAAAGGTTGAAAAAATAGAAAAAAATTAAAGTGTCGATACCGGGGGCAAAATTTGAGAGAAAGAAAATTTAAAAATAAAATAAAAACTCAACTCCTAATATCTCTTTCAGAATTTTCACTTCAGTTGTGTGCTTATAAAGGTGAGGCACATCATGTTTTGAGCATGCCTTGAGTTAGTTTTGTTTGGTTGCGCCCCGGAGCGAGCGGAGGGTCATGCGTAAAGTGAAAATGAAGTGTAAAACAACTCTGAAGGTCTGTGACCCGGTCTCAGCAACGTCTTGTTTGCTAATGTACCCGGGAGGCATATACGTAAACATCAGACGCATAAGAGGCTCTACCATAGAGAGACTGTAATGTAAATATTAGATACTTCAAATATTTGAACACTTCATGCCTGATCATCCGCTCGCTTCGAGCGCGCAACCAACAAAAACTAACCCAGCGCATGAAAAATAAATTACATTTATATTACGATCGCCTTATGGCGAGGTCCTATCGCGTGTGCAGATTACGTATATGCCTCCCGGGTAGCGTATTGTCATATTGTACTATTATTCAGAGCAGCTGTACTCTCATTCTCAGTATACTATGGCTTTACGTTACGTGTAATTTGAAAATACAATATACACCGCGATTCAGACCACGTCTCTGTTTTAACGGTCTGAAACGCAGTATATAATGGGTTAGTTCCGGTTAGATGGGTTAACCCAAACTAACCTAAACTCACCCATTATATACTGCGTTTCAACCGTTTTAACCGAGTCGTGGCCTGAATCTCGGTAGCAAATACGTAAACTGCAGACGCGATAGGTCCTCGCCATAGGACGATCGTAATATAAATGTAGTTGTTTTTCAAGCGCTGGGTTAGCGTTGGCTGGTTGCGCGCCCGAAGCGAGCGGAGGGCCAGGCATGAAGTGTTCAAATATCTGAAGACGAAACTTAGAGGGTAGTATATCTAACATTTATATTAAAGTCGCCCTATGGCAGAACCTTATGCGTCGGTAATTTACGTATATGCACCTGGAACACCCTTATAACTAGGCTTGCCAGATATGAATTTAAAAAGGGGTATTTTTGAATTTTCGGTTTTTGCTGAACAAAAAATTTCATAAAATCCCAACCGCGCCCAAATTTAATCCAAAATTTTATTAAACTGAGTACTGGCAGATTTTTTTGATATATTAAATTCTAGGTATATTTTTTTTTCAAGTTTGTGCTCATGCGATACCTAAGTGATACCAATGGTTTTAAAACTAACAATAATTTTGGTAAATCTTTATTTATCTTTTAATTTTTTTTTACAATGATAACACAACATTGCGCTACGTATGAGTGATTTACTGCAAGCTCGATTTACACAAAAGCAGAGTGCTGAATGACTCGTGTCGGTGGGCCGGTGCCAGTTAAAAATTAATTTTTGTGTAACAAATACGCCCGTCTTGAAACGGGGTATTTTGGTATTTTTAGAAAAAGGCTATTTTTAAAATTCTATATAGAAAAAGGGGTATCGTACGCAGATATTTTATTCTTAATCATCTACACGAGTCCTCCCGCTTGATGAGGTGCAACCAAAAAAGACTAACCCAAGGCATGTCCAAGGTGATGAAAAAAAACTTTTTGCAAACATAACCTTAGATAAAGAACATGTCTTGACGCTGTAATCGAACCCAAGCCGCCGTATCATAAGCCCAGGATATAACTATTGCGCCACGAGACCCGCTGAAAGCAATTCACTGGACCATAAAGACATCTAGTTGTAAAATGTGCTTATGATGCGCGCGCAAGCGTCAGGGTAAGACTCGTGTAAAAGCTTAAGAATAAAATATCTGAGTTTTATTGTACCCCAAAAAAGGCAAGCCTATATTTTACTACAATAACAGACAATAACCAGTGTTTCGCATAAAATCCAACGCGCAAAATATCGGGCAACAATAGTGGGGATTAGCAGCAAATTTTAATCTCTCGATATGGCAGAAACATCGACCTTCATTCCTCGATGTTGAAAAAACACCAATCGTTAAATTTTTTCAATAATGAAGTTTGTAAAATCCAAACTGAAAAACAAAATGTTGTTAAAAAAATTAAATAAATATTAGAACGAACTCCTGAAAACTTGTTATAATTAGAACTTGATGGTGCTGGAAAAATCCTACAAATTTTAGGTTCGAGATCCTCCAAATGTTAGATTAGAAATTGTCTTTTTTTCCTAATAAAATTGGGTGAAAGTAAATGTTATTAACCGACAAATTTTACGCAATTTTGATATTATTTAGTAGAATTATCGTAAATTGGACCTTTTTAAAATTAACCATGGAAGAGTCAATTTTTTAAATTTGTGTTAGTTTAGGTTAGTTTTGTATGGTTGCGCGCCGGAGCGAGCGAAGCGAGCGGAGGGTTATGCGTGAAGTTAACAGTACGTACTCCTTTAAATTATCACCCTCCCTTGATATGTAATTTAGTACTTGAAATTTGTCATAAATATACTTTCTATCTTGTTTATAATTTATTATTCCGTGTGTGTATGTGTCGATATAGTACATAGATTATGAGATATATTTTAATTTGGCAACACTGCAAAAAATTTTTTAGAGAAACTTCTTTAGCGAGGGTGAGTCCGAAAAATCTAAATTCAAATGAAACAGAAATCAAAGTGAAACACTTTAATGAAACATGTTCCAGTAGAGCTAGAGGGTTAAAACTTTCAAGGCATGTAGCCGCAGTAAAATGAGAATCTCGGACGAAAACTGGACCCGTACCCCCACCCGTTCGGCCTGGAGAGGGGGGAGGGAGAGAAGGAAAAATTCAAATAATTAATTTCAGGAGAACGGGAAGAGCTACGTGGTCGAAATTTTTATGGTAGGTGCGCCTCATGGGGGGCTATCTTTGACCATATGGGGGGACCCGTATAATTTACGGGTGGGCTTTAGAAAAAAAAGGTTTTTTGCCGATATCTCTACAACAGAGCCTCGGATCGAAAATCTGACAAGCGATATGAGCGGGGTCATCAGTGGGGGAATTATAAGAGGCGAAAAAAATTAAAATGTATCGAAACCTGAGCAAAAGTTATGAAAAGAAAGCTTTAAAAATCTCAATACCTAATATCTTTTTCAGAAGTTTCATTTCAGTTGTGTGCTTATAAAGGTGAGGCACACAATTTTTTTTATATTTCGTCAATAACCTTATTAATCGTATTATAATAGAGTTTAAGTATTGAAAAGTAAAGTAGTGAATATTGTAAATTGTAAGGTCAAATTTTCCTAGCAATTTTTACTTTCTAATCTATTCTATACAGCATAAGCTATCGATTAAAACTGAAATGGTTGGGTTTATGATATTTACAAGACCCTAAAATTGTACTAATTTTCAGCTTATCTTTTATATTCAACTTATTCTACAGACTGCAATAAAACTCGGGGTTAAAAAATTACGACTTTTTATTTCATGTTGGCGACTTCTGACTGGCCATGTGGCACGGTCAATATAAGTGACCGTGGCCATGTGGCACCTAAAAAAAATCATCTGGCAACACTGCTCATACTGTCGTCTGTCAGGACCGTTGACAAGGGATGAGAGCTGTCTGTTGTCATGTCATATGTCATCTGTCATTCCTAACTCTGACAGCAGACCACAAGAAACTGGTAATGGCTTTGTGTTGATTTTTTTAAAAAAATTTATTCTCTAATCTCTGTTCTTTCTAAAACCTTTAATATTTTAGAGTTGTGTGCTGATTTCATTGACTCATATTTCTGAGCTATATGGTAAGTTCCTAATATTTTATTAATATTAATCCCAAATGTGATCTGCTGAACGATTGATAGCATGTATCAAATCGAAAAAAGCGATGGCGATATTTTTGTAGGCTAAACGCAAAGAAATCTTGAAAATATTCTTGAAATTGTATAGTGATATACTTATATTGCTGATGTCCAAAAATTATTTTAAATTATTTTTGTTGATTCCAAAAATATACCTTGATTTGGCTTGGCCCAGTTGTCCTGGTGTGCTTTGGAGTAGAGTTTGCTCATTTTGGTTTGCATACATACAGTCGAGCAACAACAACAATTTATTCAACATAATAAATACGTCCAATTTATAATACTATGTATATTATAAGGCCAATGAATAAATACAATCTAGAGTATTCTAGACTAGATCACTAAAGCTGTATTTATAAATTGACCAAAGCATTGCATAAAAAAATGCAAATTGAAAGTCGGACAGTTTATAGATCAACATAACATAGGACACATGAGACATGGTCCTTTTATAAACCCGTAAAATAAGTCACAATGTAAAGGGTCTAATACACAATTAATATACAAGCAAAACGTTTGCTGAGTGAAACTTAATATTTGTAGAAAAATTGAAAAGAAAATAAAGTATAAAAAAATGCACTCATTCAAACCCACGTAATTGGGTAAGGTCAGACTTGTAAAATTATAATGTCTTTGAAGTACACGGGGTAAGAGCGAATTCAATACAAACCCCCAATAAATGTCTTACTATTTAAACTATAGGTTTATACTAGTCTGCTTTTTGTAAGTATTTAATTTTATCGTGTATGTGAATACATTAGAGGGTCAATAAAACTAGAATAGAGCAACCTATTTTTATTTTTATGAAAAGACAAAATAAAAATTGTAAGCAATATTTAATCCTCTAAATTTTGCAGATCCAAATAATTTGCTTTAGTCTGTACAGGAATGGGTAAGAACATTTCTATGTTTTCATAGATTATAGTGCCAATATCGTCAGTTTCAGGCCAAACAATTTTTTGACTTCTTTATTAAATCTTAAAAACATTACGACACATTCACGCTGAACCATGTTTTATTTTTATGATTTTCCCCTCATAATGTTTTATGGTTTTCCCCCTACAGTATTTAGCTAATATTCAAGCATTTAATTTAAAGTTTCCCATCTTTTCATCTGCCTGTTCCTCGTCAAGGAAATATAAATTGTCATCAGTCTCTTTGTACACTGGCTCTATGCTACTTTCACTGCTAGTACTTTTTGGGCTTCAACACTTATTTTGTAGGCTTAGTTGTTTCTGTAGGGCAATTCTTATATTCTATTAGCTTAATTAAGTATAAGTAACAAAGAAGGGGTTGAATAAAGAACTCTAAATGGCTATTTTGAGGGGAAACCCAATACATCTGAAAAATGTCGCAGTGTAAAGGCTAATAGCCCATGTCATTAAGGATAAAATGTATGTATGATTTTCATTCCAAAATGAGCTGACGGAATCTCTAAGTCATATTTTAAGATAAGCATAAACTCTAAATTAAATTTTCCACACTCAGGCAGTTTCATAATGAAAACTTCTAATTATTGGAACGTTCATGTGTGTGGAAAAGTAAAATGTTTCATTGTTGGAGTGCTTTAAAAGCATAAACACAACAATGTGCCAGACATGTCTATGTATAATCGAGAGGTGAAAGTAAAATTAAAATTAATTTAATATTGACAATTATTGTTTTAATTTGCTTGAATTATTTTTTAGGATAGTGAAATGTCTCTTTCATGCCCCAATATTTCTGCTTGGAATCGTTGGTATATCGCAAAAGTGTTCATCATTATGGTTAGCTTAGGCTACAAACCTGATGTGAGCATGTAGATGTCTGCACTATGCAATAAAAATATCAAAATTGATGTATCAAAAAAAAAATGAGCCAAATTTTGCAAGTTCCTAGAGCTAGTTAGCATTGTTCTTGCACAATTGGCGTGAAATTCTTGCTACAACAAATAAAAATTTAACTTCAGGTGGCAATCAGTTTCATGTTTACAACATTATGTAGTGTTGGATGGTTATTGTCGCTCGAATCTTACTCATGGGGGAACAATGATACTTGTGAGGGAGTCATTCTTGAGCTTGTGTTACTTTGAAATGTATGGTAGATTTAGTCATTTAGTGGAGGATAGGGTTTTTGAAATGTCAGTGATTCATTGTCCTGACATGAAGTTGTTTGTTTTATGTTTGTACAGTGCTCCAACGGGCAACGTTGCTGATTTTTTGCTTAGGCTTGAGCTTGTATTGTCGGATTTACCTATAGGGTCTGCCATAATTCTTTGTGGCGACTGGAACATAAATTTTATGAATTCACATGATGCTGATACGCAGTTACTGGGGGCGGGCTATTAACTTCGTTTGATCTGCAAATGGCAGTGGACTCACCTACGCGAATTACAGCTCACTCATCTACTTTAATTGATTACGTGTGTACTAATATAGAAACAGATAAAGTTGAATGTAAAGTAATAAATGCAGCACTGTCTGATCAAGAAGCTATTTCGTGTAGGTTTGTCGTGAAGAAAAAGAATAATGGTGCAATTAGAGGAAAAAGAAAGGGTAGACTGTTTACACGGCGGAACTATAATAGGTTCGCGGAAGTTTGTAATGCTGATGATTGGCAGTCCGTCTTGGGTGACACCGATCCTCTTGGGGCTTTCCACAAGAGGCTGTGCATGCGTTTTGATTCCTGTTTTCCAATTAAATATTTAAGGCATACATCTAGAAAGCCCTGGGTAACAAAGGGAATAAGAGTTTCTTCCAGGAATCTGCGTTGTCTGCATTATGTTAGGAAGTTCTTCATTGACAATATATTCTTCACTACATTTTTTAATAGATATAGAATGATTTATCGTCGTACCATAAATATTGCTAAAGATATCTATTACCAAGATCGAATTAATTCTTCCAGAAACAGACAAAGAGAAACTTGGAATATTGTCAATGAAATTAGGGGTAAGAGTAGGCATGACAGGGCAGATTCTGGGCTGTCTCCTGATCAATTGAATGTTTTTTTCTGCTCTGTAGCGGCTTCACTTTCGAATAAAGCAAATTTATATAGCGACTATAGAAAATATTTAAAGAATGTGTCTGTAAGGAATTCCTTTTATTTTGCACCGACTGATACCTTGGAACTAAGAGCAGTTCTTGGGCAAATAAGGAATGGTAAAACATCGGGTTGGGATGATATTTCTGCAACAGTATTGTTGAGGCTCCCGGACTCGGTTTTGGGGGTCTTGGCCGAATGCATTAATATGTCTTTTCTTAGTGGATCATTTCCTTCTTCTTTGAAGATTGCTACTGTTACTCCATTATTTAAGGGTGGTGATGGGAAATGTCCTTCACACTATAGACCGATTGTTCTTCTGCCCACTTTGTCGAAGGTCGTTGAGAAGATTTCCAAAACAAGAATGGTCTCCTTCCTGGAGGTCAATAAAATATTGAGCCCTAAACAGTTTGGTTTCCAGACTGCAAAGGGGACGACGGATGCAGTGTTTGCATTTTTGGAAGACCTATACTTGGAACTCAACGATGGGGAGGACGCCGCAGCAGTGTTCTGTGATCTGTCGAAAGCCTTCGACTGTGTGGACCATGGAATACTGCTGTCGAAGCTTGAGTCATATGGGTTTCGAGGGACATCACTGAGCTGGTTCAAGGCTTACCTAACGGAAAGACTTCAGAGTGTTTCTTTTAATCAGTGCAGTTCTGAACAACGGAAGCTGGACTATGGTGTATCTCAGGGATCGGTTCTTGGCCCGATACTATTTTTAATTTATATTAATGATTTCTCGGGCTGGACATCTCTGGACAGTTCACCCTGTTTGCGGATGACGCAACCATTCTGTGGCATAATAAGGATGTCACGGTACTCGGCCAAACTATAAACACTGATTTGGCAAAGATTAAGCAGTGGTGCGATACAAACCGCTTGTCACTCAATGTATCGAAGACTAGTGTGATGTCCTTTGGATGTAACTTGGATGTTGTGAGTTTTGGGAGTGAGAGCTTGAGTAACTTGTCGGAAAATTAATTTTTGGGTATTTTTATCGATAGCAGACTTAAATTTGAGGGCCACATAAACAAGCTTAATTCGAGGCTCGCTTCAAATTGCTATGCAGTTCGGGTCGTCTCAGGGAATCTGGATGCTCACATTGTTAGGAATGCATACTTTTCACTGATCGAGTCGGACCTGAGGTATGGAATTTGTTTTTGGGGAGTGTGTTCAAGGCGACTATTTGATAGCGTGTTTGTTTTGCAAAAAAGAGCGGTTAGATGCATGTGTGGAGCCCGTCCGAGAGATTCGTGTAAACCACTTTTTCTTAGGCACGGTATACTAACATTGCCGGCCTTGTTTATTTTGGAATCTGTTTGCTTAATGCACAAAAAATATAAGAGTGACACAAATGCCATACATCATTATCCCACTAGGAGTGCTGGTAATTTACCGTTGCCTATACCCACTTCCACACGAACAAAGAACTCTGTCATTTACAACAGTAGGCAGCTATTTAATCACTTACCCATCCACTTAAAGCAGATGCAGAATGATAGGGGGTTTAAAAGGGGAGTTAAAAGATTGCTTATTTCCCGAGCCTATTATAGCGTGGCCGAGTTTCTTGTGGAAAACTTTTAAATGTATTTCGTAATGGTAAACGTTCCTATGTATCTAGATGTAGTTCGGACATATTTGTATATCTGTTATTTTATTTTGTTTTGTATCTATTATTTTGTATTTTGTATGTTAGTGCTTTGTCTATAGGAATTGTTATTTCTTGACAATAAAGCTTGATTTGATTGATTGATTGATTGATGTATAAATGATAATCTTTAAAATCATTTATACAATTTAAATACATTTTCAATGTTTCTTCTGTTAAGAGAGAGAAAAGTTTCAATTCGAATTAGAACAGGGATGCAATGTTCGCTGGAAAGTGTTGAAAAATTGGTCAGTTTGTACTAATACCCAATTAACCCAACAATTTAGTAATTATTTCCCTGAGTGCTTTTCATAGAAGTAATCATACAATGGCAGGATTCTGTTGGCTTCTGAAGGGTGATATGAGTACATTAAAAAAACGAAAATTGCTCTCAACTTGCGACCAAATTATCAGTTGGAAGACATATTTTTTTATGAAAAGCCTGGGCCGCTACCTATGGAAAAGTAGTCAAGTTTTAGCTAGGTTAAAGAAATATAGGTATTGGCTTTAATCAATAATTTTAACAATTTAATTTTATGTTTCAGAATGGTATACAACAATCTGCTTGATTTAATTTGCTGATACTTATTCTGGTGTTCACAAGTCACTGTGAACACCAGAATAAGGAATATGGGATGCAATCTGTTCAAAGGCAAGTATCAAATTTACAAACATGATTGTATAATATCTTAGGTACAGACTTTATATTGCAGTTAGGGGTTCGCGAGACCGAGACTACCTTAGTCTCGGTCTCGGTCTTGTCTCGGTTTGGTCTCGGTCTCGGTTTGAGCAAATAAAAAGCAATTAAATAATTTACTGTTTTATTTCGTTAATAACACAAACGCTACTTCGGAATGTTAATAGGAATATAAATAATTTAGAAAATATACCGAGTGTCATTTAAACTGAATAAGTTTCGGTACAACTGAAATCAATCTTTTATTTATATTTCATTAAAAATATATGATTCTAAATCTAAACCATTTAAAAATCATCATAACTACCATCAGTATAACTGCTCTATGACTCAGAGGTTTCCAAATTAAAAAAACAATTAAATTGTGTGCAGTTACGGAAAAATCCATAGGCAGTCCCAGTACTTCGGTTAATACCCAACATGTGAGGTATTTTAGTGTTATGGTAACATTTACAAAAAGGGGCAGGCTAAGGAATGGGATGGAGAAGGGACCCAAATTATTATTTTTAACTTCAGTGAATATGTCAAGTTTGCAAGTAATGTGTAAGGGTTCATTTTCAATGCCCTTCGATTGTTGTTTTGAAATATTATGGTGAATATATCAATGCTAAAAAAATAAATAAAATGGTTCTTCCTATCGCCAAAAATATTTTGTCGAAATATACCAAAAGACGAATTTCCAATTTCAATTTTCGGAACTGATAAGCAAACGTAAATAAATAAGTGATTTTTCTCTTAAAAATACCATTTCTCAAAAACTAATTTTCCTTTATCAAAAAAACTCTATTACCTGTCTAGTGTGTTAGTAACTAAAGTAAGTAGGTACTTTACACACGGTAGTAGAAAAACTTTTGGAACGCGTTTTCACTTTTTATATACAGTATGTCCACGGATGGGGTTTACATGAGGGCAAACGGATTCAATTTTGCAAGACGCGCAAAGAGGCCACTTTTAATAAAAATAACTTGAAAATAAAATTGTAAGTGCTACTTTAATATTACTGTTCTCTACGTACCATTGCAACAAAATACAACAAATTGAGGTTTTTAAAAATCAATATTTTAAAATTTTTTGATTTATATTGTTAACAATAAAATAAATTTCAGCAATATTAATAATTGTATTCGTTACTCTTACTTTATTTTAAGTAACCTACACGAAAAAATTGCAATTCTTTAAGTTTTTTAGCAAATACGCCAAAAAAATTTTACAATTTGAAAGTTTTAATATATTTATGAAAATTTGCACTTCAACCTAGAATCAAATTTGAACAACTTTTCTCATTGACACTTTTTGATATGTCGTCAAATGACCCCACTTTTTGCCTTGTGATCATTTGCATTTGTCAAAATCGATTTTTGGCTTACTGGACATGCAGAATTAATCCCCAAAAGAGTTAATTTCGGTATTTAAATAATAAAAATATGTCCAATTTGTTTCAAACATTATGCCGGTCACTAGGTATATCCCAAACAAGTTCTTTTCAAACATAACATTTGAATGGCTCAGATATTTTATGTATAAGTACAGTTATAGTTAATTAATAAAAATTATATCTACTACCTACTCTTTGATACGATATTTACAGATAAAAAATTATGTTAAACATTTGTAAAGGTAAGTTGGCAAGTAAATTTAACTACTTTCATGTTTTAAATTACCAAAACGCATTATTCAATGTAAAATCTTAAAGTATTCAGTTACAAAATTGCTTAAGTCGAACAAACTAATGACTACATAATTCTTTCGAGACCGAGACCGAGAGTCTCGTTACCTTAGGCTCGGTCTTGGTCTCGATAGATAAGTCTCGATCTCGGTCTCGATTCTAATTTCTAGGTATCGGTCTCGTTTTCGAGACCGAGACCATAGTCTCGCGAACCCCTAATTGCAGTTATGCAAATAAAATTGTTCGAATATAAATTGAAAATGGCCTCCTATATTGAAAGAATGTACAATGTGCATGTTTTTCATTTTAAAATTAGCTGAAAGCTCCCTATATTATGTTACTAAGTCATTGGCGTCGTAGTGCCGTAATTTAAGCTGAAAAAATATTAATCTGAAATAAACATTTTAAATTGAATTTTACCACACTCAGGCAGTTTCATAATGAAAACTTCAAATTATTGGAACGTTCATGTGTGTGGAAAAGTGAAATGTTTCATTGTTGGAATGCTTTAAAAGCAGTTAGCACAACAATGTGCCAGACATGCCCATGTATAACTATTGTTGACTTTTAATTGAAAGATGAAAAGTTAATTTAATTCAATATTGACATTATTTTAATTTGGATAATTTTTTTAGATGGCTACCTTGAATCATCACTAAAATTTTTGTCATTATGGTTAGCTTAGATGCAAACATGGTGTGCATGTTGATGAGTTGATGTCCATGCCATGCAAGAAAAATATTACAATTGATGTAAGTATTCAAAAATCGAACCAAATTTTGCAAGTTCCTAGAGCTAATTAGGATTTTTGTTGCCTAATTGGTGTGAAATTCTTGCTACAACAAATAAAATGTTACTTTGGATGGCAATTTTAGTTTATAAATGGTCATCTTCTATATCATTTTTACAATTTCAGTTAATGTCTACTATTATTTAAAGTACATTTTAATTTGAATAAAAATAGTGGTGCAGTCTTATCTAGAAATGGCTGAAAAATTAGCCAATAGTTTATTATTAAAACAATGTAATAATTATTTCCATGGTGTTCTATAGAAGTAATCATAGAGAATTGAAATATTACATAAAAAAAAGAATTACTTTCAACTTGCCACCAAATTATCAGTTGGATGGCATTTTTTATGGATAAATTATAATCTAATTTTATCATTTTTTTTAAGGATACAATGAAATAGATTTTTAGGGGTCAGATTTGATGGAGCTTGAGAAATTCGTCCCAATTAATGGAAGCAGGTAATAAATTTTATTTTGACATATGGTTAAAATTATAAAGTTAAAATAAAAAGTCCTGTATCTTTGGATCCAATGGTGTTTTGAGATTCATTTTTAGCCTAAACCTTTTTAACATAAAAATTAATAGAATTTTTGTCAGAAGTATTTTCTGATAGAGAATTGCATTAAGGAAGAGAGGTTTGCCTTTATGATTTTTTACGCAAAAACGCTATTTCTTTATATCAATTATTTTAAAATCTAATTTTAATTAGGTATAGGGTATTTATATGAAATTTACTATGATGATTTTACTTTTTTTGTCTTCTTTTCCCGTCTGAGAATGTTGATGAAATTTGTTTACTGACGGAAACAAGTTTAACAAATTTGTGAACTAGTAATTTCTTTTAGTCATTTTCATTTCTTTTCTCTTTCAGTGTGAAAAACGTAATTATAAGCCTTATAAATTAAGAATCGTCGAACATTTACGTTTTGGAGATGCTGAAATGCAAACATTTTTGTTTCGACAAGGCCATATCTTTGGATATTAGAAATTGCTGTTCCAGAACGAGTAGATGCTGCGTTAGCGAGTCACCGACACGTTTTTTCAATAAGATGGTGCTCCAATTATTTAGAACGTTTTATCGAACATTGGATTGTCACGCACGGATCTGTAGGATAGCTCTCTAGGTCTTTTACCTTGTCTGTCTGTATTAGACTGATTTTTGGGAATGTTTATAGAACTCGACACAATACAGTTGAAGATCTTCATATTGCCTCTCAAGAGGCTTTTAGACAAAATCCCACACCATTACTAAGTTTATTGCGAAGAATTACCAAAATATGTAAAGCTTATAAATGCCGGTTTTAAAGTAATAAAAAAAAAATTGAAATAATTATTGTGTTGTCTTTTGTTCGTTGGGATTCGTCGCTACCTGATGCAAAAATAATGCAAATGCTAATAATTTTTATTAGACCAATAAGATTGGTGGCGTAAATGTTATAGGAAAATGCCAAAAATGGATTTATTGATTTAGTAGTATTCACTAGAGACGGTAGACGACTTAATTTTTATTTTGCGCATTACATAGCCTTTAGAAATCATTTAAAACTATATATTTCGTTTAAATATGTTTTCACCATTACACAAAATGACTAGTTTTAACATGGAAGATGGCCATTATGCAATGGTCAGGATAGAATCAATACCTGAGTGAGAATCTGAAACTGAAAGATGAAAAAGAGAGCCCAAACAAAGGGTTTTATGTTTAGAAAAATCATCGGTTGAAATTTATTACTTGGACTTGCCAACTGATCCTATGTTATTCAGGTAATTTATGTAGTGAGAACCTTAATATTCAGAGGATCATGTCAACAATGATAGTTTATCAGATTTGTATGTGGATTCCCGGAACAGAAAATTTAAAACGTAGTGGTAATACATGGGTACATGAAAGCTTGAGAAATTCGTCCCAATTAATGGAAGCAGGTAATTTATTCTCGAAAATCCAACAAAATGTATTGTTTTTATTGCTGGTTAATGTTGATTACGCGTTCATAAAAGAGGATATTGGGATATTTGATTCAATAATATTTTTGGAAAAACAATGAATGAATTTAAAAACGATGTGATTTTAGTGACGGTTGTTAGTCGTGACATTGCCTCCCTCTTAATTCTGATCGTCTCGATCAGCTACTTCATGTCCGTGATATGCTTTCAACCTGTCGAGGTGGACAACTTTCAGTTTGCCTGGGGCTACGCTGAATTCTATACACAACGTCATTAATTCTTTTGATGACCGTATAGGGTCCTTCCCATACGGGTGTTAGTTTGGGAGATCTTCCTGCCTCCCTTTGCGGATTAGATAACCAGACTTTATCGTTCATACGAAATCCCCTAGAGTTAGCTTGGAGATTATATCGAGCCTTCATTCGGTCACTGGCGAGACGTTCAAACAGTAGTCCCACATCATTCTGTTTCATCTTCCCACTGGATCTTGTCTCGGATCCTTTACTTGAGGCACAGGTTGAACACTGTCGGCACCATGATTTCACATCCTGACAGTAGTTGACCCAGTAAAATCTGTTGCGGATCTTGTCAATCATTCCGTTAACTCCGAGATGAGCACCAAACTTTCTATTATGTACTTCGTCCAGAACTTCCGGTACCCTCTTCCTTGGCACCACTAACTGCGTCTTCACTACTTTGCCATCGGCGCTTTCCCAGGCTCGTTTAAGGAGTCCATTTCCAACTACCATGGAGTTCCACTGAGCCCACAGAGATTTAAAAGTAGATCCCTTGGTTGAAATATCTTTCCAGCTTGGTCTTGGTTGACGTTCTTCCTTAGCTTTTAGTAGTAGTGCTATTTCATTATCCTCAAGCTGATCTTTCTTTAGTTGCTCTGTGGTCCACTGCTGATCAACCTTAAACTTGATTCGCCTAATGGGAGTGATTCCTTCTCGTTAGTCAATTCTTTGCCGATGTTTATAATTATCCTCACATGACCTTCTGGATAAAGCATCTGTATTACTATGCCATCTTCCTTCCCTGTGCTTAGCCTTAAAGTTATATTGTTTCAACTCTTCCTGACTTGGCTTTGAACTACTGTTGTCTCTGGATGGAGCTGTAGGTCGTAGTTGTACTCGGAAGTCTCTCTTAAAATGCCCAATGTTGCCACATATATAGCACTGATTTGAAACATTTCGGTTACGTGGCCTATCTTCTAGTGGATCCCGGAATCTTTGTACTCGACAGTCTCTTTTGAAATGTCCAGTCCTGCCGCATCTATAGCACTGATTTATAGCCTTTCGATTACATTGTCTAACTTCTGTTGGCTCCCGGAATATCCGTACTCGACAGTCTCTTCTGAAATGTCCAGTCTTTCCATATCTATAGCACTGATTTCATATATTTCGGTTATGTGGCCTATCTTCTATTGGCTCCTGGAATCTTTGTACTCGACAGTCCCTTTTGAAGTGTCCAGTCTTGCCACATCTATAGCCCTGATTACGGTTGTATGGCCTAACTTCTGGTGACTCCCGGAATCTCCCCGTGACCTGAAGAACTTCGGTTAATTTCTTCAAAATACCGCCCATTTCAGTTAGTTCACAACCGTTCGCCAAATTTTCTTCCTTGATGGATACGTCCCTGATTGCTGGCTTAGAGATGTTACAGGCCGCCTCGATTTCCAGAGCTGCTATCAAATTTGGCTAGACGTAACATCTTCTGAGTTTCTGGATCTCTGACACCGTTCACGAAATATTCAGCAACAAGTTCCTCTTGAAATTCTTCCGTTGCTCCCGGATAGGCCAACTGAACGAGACGTCTGACGTCCGCCTCAAACTCTTGCAGGTTTTCACCAGGCTTCTGATATCGAGACTTAACTTGTGCCTGATAGAGTTGTCTTCTATGTTGGTCTCCAAATCGTCTCTCCAGGGCAGCTGCAAGTATGTCATATTTCCCTTGTTGGCTGATGGGAATAGTCTGTAATAGTTCCAGGGCAGATCCACGAAGCGCAACCACTAGTGATGTAGCCATTTCTTCGTTATTCCAACCGTTAACAACAGCAGCGGCTTCAAATTGTCTTTTGTACATTGTCCGGGATGTTTGACCGTCATAGGGTGGAGGTTTAATATGTTGTCCTGTGGCGAATACCCTCTCGGTGGATCCTTGATTTTTTAGTCTGAAAACTTCTGCTTGTAGATTCTTAATTTCTTTCTGTACGTCTCCTACTTCTTTTTGTACAGTTACAACTTCTTTTTGTATATTGTTTACTTCTTTTTCAAATTTCTCATTTTGCCCGTCCAATATTTTCTGTAATTTTCCTTGCTCGCCTACACTTAGATCCAGCATCCATTTCTGCAGCTGTTCCTGTTCTGCTTGCCTTCTACCTTCATCCTCTTCCCGTTCCGCTTGCATTTTATCTTCTTGATCTTGAAAAATTTTCTGAAGCCTGTCCTGTTCTATTTGCCTTCTATCTTCTTGATCTTGTAAAATTTTCTGAAGCCAGTCCTGCTTTGCTTGCCTTCTACGTTCATCCTGTTCTCGTTCCGCTTGTCTTTTATCTTCTTGATCTTGCAAAATTTTCTGAAGCCGGTCCTGTTCTGCTTGTCTTTTACGTTCATCTTCTTCCCGATCCGCTTGCCTCTCAGCATTTAAATTTTCCATGAAATCAGCCAACATTTTATTTATTTGCTCCATTTCTGCCGTTTGTTGCCTCGTATTGACCATAGAATGTTATAAATTTTTAACAGAATCTACCAATCAAACGGTCTCGTTGACGCACTTGTATTTCTTCTTTCCTCGAAAAATACTTCGCAGGTCCGGTCCCTTCACAATCCCACTTCTGACACCAAATGTTACGTTTTTCCCGTGGGTTCTTAACAGAATTACAACTCTGCTATTTTCAACTAATACTCTATTCACTACCACTGTATACACTTTAACACTCTAAACTACTCTTATAACTTTACAACTAATATTTATTCAACACCCAATGATTAACTGAACTGAACTGACTAACCGACTGACTAACTTAGGTCTGCTTATATATAATCTTAAATCTATCGCGAATATTCGGGAAGTATTCCGAGGCCACTCTATATGATCTCGACGAGGCCATCGAGATAATTCCAGCGATCCTGAAACTTCGCGTCCGGCCGGGCTATGATTCATACAGACATAGAAGCGAGCGGCACGGCGGCGGCTAGTTCTATATGGTAGCACAAAAACGTTCGGACGGTTGTTAGTCGTGACAATATATTTTATTTAGGATCCTATGGGTCTAAAACACAGTAACTGCTTGTTGGATTTATAACTTATATTTTGTAGAACTTAATAGATTACAAAATAATAAAAAAATAAAGAAACTTGCTAAGTTACTAGTAGACGGCATTAACATAGAATATTACTTTTAGATACCACTTATTAAATTCAAATGAAATCGCAAATTCGACGAATGCCGCGACATCTTTATTTTACGCACTTTATTCTCACTTCTTCCGTCGAGTGTGCTATGAATAGTCATGGCAACCAAAAGTAAATAAATAACAGTCGTGCGTTTGTTACAGTTGTTACTGGCACTCCTGCTCTAAATATGCCCTATTATAATATGCGAGCAGTCATTTGCAAATTTCAGAATAAGTATAGAGAAAAGTGTGCATTTAATTTTTAAAAATCCGGCTGTAGAAAAAGTTCTGTGTATTTTTTGAGCACAAAGTAAGATTGCCGTTTTCGAAAGGTTAAGGCGCTCCGTTACGCGTCGCGCGGTAACATTCTTTCTCAAGCGGCATTCCGTTACTTTGCGCTCTACAAACACAAATATCTATTAAAACAATTAATTCGTTTAAGATAATTTGTAACATAATCTTCATTTTAGGACAAACAATATCATAGTAAGGAGTATTACATTCAAACTTACTCTCATTCCAGTAAAGACAGAAATGCTTATATTAATGGAAATAATTTTCTAGGCTACAAAAGTACCATTTTTAAGGTACATGTAAAAAAAAATTAGTAATGACATTTTTAGGAAATCTAAAAAACTTATTTTCTTGTTAGGTGTATAACTTTTCGCACTGCAGTTTTTAGCGGCACAAACGTGTCCAACTCTCGGTTTATCCGGTACTATTATATATTATATAAGCACAGATATAAATATGTAAATGCATAACTAACACAGACTAATCATATAATAAGTAATATAAAATAACAGCAAACTGTTTTGGTAATTTTTTCAAGAACGTGCAGAACTGTTAATCACTGTAACTAGAATATATATATAAACTGTAACTACGACACTGGCTAACGCAAACAACTCATCTGACACGATCACGAGCCAACAATGTCGAATTTGTTAGTTTTAACCCAAAATGGCGGCCTGCGCGAGGAAATGCGCATACCGTTCCAGCTCTAAGAGTTGTATAGCTGATTGTTTGATAAGCTGAGCTCTTACTAGGTATTAGCAATGGTGGGGGCATCTTTCGGGATGAAAATTTGAATATATTCCCCACGCAAAAGCACAGTAAGTGCACACGGATAGCAAAAACACAGTAATTTCACTGTCAGTTACTGTGTTTTTGCGTGGAATCTTGCAATTACTGTGTTTTTGTGTAGGGATTGAGAAGAAGTTGGGCAGTTACTAGGTCTTGGCAAACCAAAATCTCCGGTATTTATAGACCGATTATAATCATTCAAATACCAAAATGTACGCCAGAAACACAGCAACTGGGATATTGAGAAAATCTCAATTTTGTCAAATATGTCAGTTACTGTGTTTTTGCTTGGGACAGCCGAGCTCGTATCGTTAACTGTTGCTTATTACTTATATTATTTTCGATATAATATATTTCAATTCCGAATATATTGTGTTATTCTGTGTAATTGTCAACAGATGACAGTAAATTCAAGTACCAAATACAAATACTTTATATAGAGTATTTGCAGAATCAAGTACAAATGTCTAAAAATAAAAGTATTTTTTTTTTCTTTTTTTTTTTTTATGGCAGTGGCACACACACTAAAGGGAGACCCTATGGCGCTCGACGAGCGGTGTGTGTGCGAAGATGTTGATTGACACGGCTCTTGAATATTTGTAAGTTGTAACTAGTGGGAAACAGATGTCCTGGGAGTGAGTTCCACAGTGATGCAGTGCGCCAGACAAAGGAGTTCTTGTAAAGCGATGTTCTAGGTGTTTCCAGTTGTACGACGAACTGGTGCGCTCTTGCCGTCTGTCGTGACTGTCTGACAGGAGCTGCCAGGGGCGGGATGAGGCGGACCAAATCCTGGGAACATCTGCCGTGAAAGTATCTGTAAAACAGAGATATCTCGGCTACATGTCTGCGGTGTTCCAGACTATCTAGATTCCGAGTCAACTCCGGGTCGCCAACGAGATGCACAGCTCTCTTCTGAATGGAATCCAGCAGCTTTAGGGTGTGCTTTGGTGCGGCACCCCAGATATGTGAGCAATATTCTAGGCACGGTCTTATTTGCGCTTTGTAGAGCAAGAGCAACTGCTGCGGTGTATAGAGTTTTTTGTTGCGAAATAGCGCACCAAGCTTCTGGGAGGCTGATTTTGCGATGTTAGCAACGTGGTCATGCCAGGACATATTGCTGTTGACCGAGATACCCAGCAGTCCGATTGACGGGGATGAAGGAATGGTCGACCCTGCCATAATGATGTCAGGGCCCCCTGTATTGGCCCTCTTGGTAAACGTGGCTGCTTGGGTCTTTGCTGCATTGAACTGGACCAAATTTCGGTCGCCCCAAGTTTGAACTTTCTCCAGGTCTTGATTAATTGCTGTAATCTGCTCCTGTCTGCGGTGATGAGTCTCAGTCGCTGGTAAGGGTTTTTCTGATCTAAAGTGGGAGACAAGGGTACTGTCATCTGCAAAACTATAAACAGGATTATTTGTTTCGGTCAGCAGGTCATTAATATAGATGAGGAACAGAGTTGGTGAAAGTATTGCGCCCTGAGGCACGCCCGCGTTGATGGTGAATGAGTCCGAGATGTGTCCATCGACTGCAACGTGCAGAGATCGGCTCTTAAGGAAACTGGCAAGCCAGCTGCAGAGAGAGACTGGCAGTCCGAAGGACGGTAGTTTGTTGAGCAGTCCGTCATGCCAAACTCTGTCGAATGCCTTTGAAATATCCAACGCAATCGCTCGGGACTCTCCGTAGTTCTCAATTGCCCTACACCATATATGAGTGACATAGGCCAATATATCTCCTGTCGATCTCTCTTTGCGAAAGCCGTATTGATTATCGCTGATTATTTTGTTGTTCTCGAGGTACTTGAGTAGTTGCTGATTGACTACACGTTCCATGACTTTGGAGATTATTGGAAGCAAGGCAATTGGACGATAGTTTGAGGGCGTGGTTTTCTTGCCTCTTTTTGGAACAGGTTGCACCCGAGCGACTTTCCAAGAAGATGGGTAAATCCCTTTTTCGTAAGACAGAGAAAAAAGCCTGGAAAAAACGGGTGTTAGTTCGTTGGCGCAGTTCTTTAACACTATGGCAGGTATTCCGTCCGGTCCTGATGCCTTTTGCGTATCTAGATTTTTAAGGATTTTACGAATATCACGCTGATGAAATTTGACTTCTGCCATAGTAGTGTTGATGTTCGATATGGTGGGGAGAGTCTTGCCTTGGGGGACGTCTAAGGTAGAGTGCGAAGAAAACATTTTGGCGAGCATGTTTACTTTTTCCTTGGCTGTAGTCGCCGTGATGCCACGTTCGTCTGTCAAAGGTGGGAGAGACGTTTCTGTAAAGTTGTTACTTACTGCCTTTGCTACCGACCAGAAATTCCTGGAGCCACTGGGGCATTGCAAAAGTTTATTCCTGATCCTTTGATTGTGTTTGTCCTTAGTTTCGTCGATAACACGCTTGCATTCGTTTCTCGCTTCGACAAAATAATTGCGATTTTCAGCGGTCTGATTTTGCTGCCAGTACTTGTAGGCTTGCTGTTTTCTACCCACAGCTCTTTCGCATCTTCTGTCGAACCAGGGCTTTCCTTTTGATGGTAACTTGAATTTGGGATGTATGCTTCCATTCCTGAGGAGATTACTTGCGTGATCTTTTCGCAGCAGACTGACGGGTCGTCAGCGCCAAAGCAGACGTCGAGCCAAGGAAAATCTAGGTAGAACTCCCTTAGATCGTCCCAGTTTGCAGAATTGTAATGCCAGATTTTGCGAGGCAATGGTGGATCCTTCTGTATGAGTGGCAATTCACAAACCGTTGTAATAAGTTTGTGGTCGGAAGTACCTAATGGCGGACCAACTGTAACTGTGTACTGGTCAGGATTGGTGGTTAGAAAAAGATCCAGGAGGGCGGCGAATTCGCCCCTCTCTGAGATTCGAGTTGGTTCGTCTACAATTTGAGTAAGCCCGCGGCTGATGGCGAATGCTTCAGCCTCTCTACCTTCGTTGTCGGTCTTGTTGTGATGTTTGAGCCAGTTGGTGTTGTGGGCATTAAAGTCTCCCAGAACGATTATTTCTGAACTGGGGTCATCAACCTGTATTGAGTCAAAAGTGGTAGCTAGTGTTGAAAAAAAGCTTTGGTAGGCTCTATCGCTCGGAGGGCGATAGAGACAGCATATAAACTTGGTTAATCCCTTGGCGGTGAACTTGAGCCACATGACGTCAAGGTTGTTCGGTTCGAGTGTTTCCTCGCGGTGACATGAAAGGTCGCTTCGGACAAAAAGGCATATTCCGAACTTATGTCTAAATCGGGTATGTAAGTCGTAACCAGGATAAGGGTAGTTCACTGTTGTTGTTGTAGAACATACTTATGTTTCTGTAAGGGCTAGTATGTGTGGTCTATTTGCTTGTAGATGTTGGTGTACCGAATTTATGTTTGTATTTAGGCCTCTTATGTTGCAGAAATCAATTCTAAATTGGTTCGGTATCTTGGCTGTCTGTGAAATGCGGAATGAAGGGCTCCCAGGGCCACCCAGCGCCCGGAGATCCGAATGGCCGGGGAATTTACCTCCGGAATATTTTGATCCTGGAAGCACCATCATATCCATATTATTATATTCCTACTGTGGAACCCGGAACCACCAGCGCGGAAACGGAACGTGATTCGGGAAAACCACTTAGCACCTCCCAGTTCTGGTGAGGTGGTCTTTCACCGGACGATGCGAGTAGGCGTATGCATCTACCACCTAGGGCCGCTTCCACTGGATGCATCGGCCTCAGACTCTTTCCTTTGGTGGTCCCTAGTCTGACAGGGGTAAAAATAGGGTTTGTTGGGTCACTCCCTAGTGATCAGCTCCAGACTTTGTACTTTGGTGTTCTCCAGCCTGGAGGAGGACGATGGGATTTGATGGGCCACATCCCGTGGCAACTCGGAATGGCGGGGGCGTCACTTCCTGTAATCAAACTGCTCTCACCAGTTTGACGTCCCTGCCAGCTAATACAATGCAGATAATAGTATTTCCGCATCTTTTGGATATGCAGGAATAGATGCAAAAAATTACTATAAATTTAACAAATACTGCCTACTTACGTTTTGAACAACGTGTAGCTGCAGCGATGATGCTTATCTTTTTAAGCTATTTAGTATCGAAGTATTTTCACATATGCCGCCAGGTGCATCACATCAGCTAATTTTGCATAGGTAATTTATTCGTACACAGATAATATCCTTTATTACAAAAAAAAATAATAAATTGATGTCCATTGCGATGGGAAAGGGTTAATTTGCAATATGTAACGATATTACTATGTAGTAATAGTTCTTTAGTAATTTTTGAGACAAAGTATCGTATAGCGCCAGGTTTTATTACTAGAAAGAGAAAAATACTGCATAATAAGTAATATATTAACGGTATTGAAGTATAGTACTTCAAATACTAAAAAATAATTGAAATAGTTTTTTCAAGTATTTTACTTGAAGTACTGACAGCTCTGATTTTGTCTAATATTTGGTTGTTCAAACTCAATAAAGCATTTTTCAATAAAATCAGTAGGATAGTAATTAATAATCAAAACATTGGTTAAAAATTCGTTTTCTGTGTTGAAATTTTGATTATTACAAATTATTTTCATTCGATCATATTGACTTTTTACGACCCCCTTTTTTGACAATTATAGGATGATTTGATTTAAAATTTAAATATCTGTTTTTATGTGTAGGTTTTCTGTATATTTTGTTTCGAAACTATTCAAGTCTCTTTTTTATAATAATGTCAAGAAATGAAAGTTGTTCATTAATTTATCTTTCTATAGTGAATTTGATTGTAGGTTCTTTGGCGTTAATATGAGTTAGAAAATCGTTAAGAAAATGTTCGTCATATGGATAAATTGAAAAAAATAATGTCATCTATATAACGCCACCAAGGTAAAGGTTTATATTGATAATTTTCAACAAAATTTAATTCAAAATTTTCCATAAAAATATTACTTAATAAACGTCATAAAAAGACAAACCCATAGCCATACCATTGTTTTGTTGATATTAATTGGTATTGTATTGAAAATATGTAGTTTTTACGCAAAAAGTAAGTAATTCGAGTATGGTGTCAATATTAAGTTTTGTACGTTCACCAAGGTTAGTATCATTTACTAATTTGTTTCTTACAATATTTAACGTTTTATTTTTGTAAAAAGACTAACAACATCAAAACTCACCAGAGTATCATTAGGATTTAAATTAATTTGTGTTATTCTAAAAAAATTTGTGAATTTCTTATATATGAGTTAGTGTCGTTTGCAAGTGGATTAAGAATGTTGAGTAGATATTTAGCAATGGGGTGTGTTGATGAATTTATACAGCTTACTATTGGACGTAGAGGTATATTTAGTTTATGTATTTTCGGTACTCCATAAAAATGAGATATTTTTCTATTGTGTGGTGTCAGTTTGAATCTTAGATTATTTCTTATATTTTGAGGTTTGAATCTTTCTATATCATTGAACTGATTTTTGTGTTTTGTTTTTAACATATTGTATATCTGCCTATATTTATTTTATTTTTATAGCAAATCTAATGTCTGGCCACCTAATTAATACTTAAAAAGCTCGCCATTTGTATACTTTTCTTCACTTTCTGTTCTTTACAGTAATTTTAGTAATGGCATTATAAGCCTAGTGTAGTTTTTATTTATATGTGACACCAGTAAGCAATGTTACTCTGTAATTACGAATTGGTGTTTTGAAAGCGTTTAATAAATAAATAAATAAATAATAATAAGTAAATCCGGCTGTGGCCAAATTGAAGTCGTCTGATGATTCTTTTGATTGTATTTTCCAAAGACATCTATTATTAAATATCTCTGGTATTTTCTAATCACGAAACAACACTGTTAGCAAGCTATATATTCGACCACCTGCCATTTTAGGGAATAATAACTCATCATAATTATGACTAACATACCTATATATTAGCTTTTTTATGCAACATAAAAATAAAAAAGGACTCTATGGACTATGTTTACAACAAAATATAAAATTCAAATGACACTTAGGTAATCCGACTCTTCTAATTAAATTACACATATACAATTTGTAATAAATTAATAACGAAATATTACTAAATATACAATAATTTAGAAGACTTCACTGTTTCACAAATAATAAATTTAATTATCTGTTCTCTTAATATTAAATTTAAATTTAATTCTAATACTTAGATTGATTATTTTCCTGTCAATTTTATAATTTACTTAATTTTAATGTGACCTTTGGCGCTAAATTACTTTATTTAAATTGAGGCCCTCTCACAATATCTAAAAATCTGCAATACACTTAAGAACTATTTGGATATTTGATTTAAGAGATTAAATTCTTTAGACTACTGAGAATTGGTAAATAATTTGTCTATTTTCTAATGAATATATTCAATACTCCTGGAGGTTGGTATTCTAAGATTGTTTTTAAAATATAGGGTTGCAAGTCAATGAAAGCTTTGTAATTAGCATAATAAAGACAACAATGAATATAGAATAATTAAATGTATGTGAATTTGCAACTGTAACAAATGATACAGTGTGTAGCTCAATACCGAAAATGATATGCTACTATTTTAAAGTTGTTTAATTGACAAAAATATAGTAAGCACTTCTTCTAGTTTTCTTTCTAATAGTGTTTAAGGTATGTACATGTAAGTACAATATTTTACTTTGTTAACTTTGACTAATGATAAATAATTAGCCGTTCAAAACAATAGGGAAGTTGTCAAGACATTTGCGTTTTGCACCAGAATGAGATACGACTTCCACTGATAACTGCCTTTTCCTAAAGTTTAAAAAATAAATCGGAAAATTCCAATTTAGAATGGATGAGGAGTTAAAAGGAGACCCTGTAATGCAATATGTTAAAAAAAAATCAAGTGTTCATTTTAACGGATAGCTTTCATTACTATTTTAGCCATATGACAGACAAACTGTACATATGTGCGGTATACACACAAATCTTAATGAACCACTAGTCTGGCTTTACTTGCAACCCTGAAAACCATCTAACACCATGTAACATAGAACGCAAGCTTTGATTCTTGGCTTAGACTGCGTCAAAAAAGAACTAGTTTTCGACGATTCCCCTCAGTCCCGCGCTGATCATTTTAAAGCAATCTACGATGTCAGGACAATAACTGACCTGTATTGAAGCACAGGAACCACGCTGTCTTAATTACTGGAACATCTATTTACCTACATTTTACGTTAAAACTATAACTGCTGAGATCAGAAAATTTGTTCATGTGACCATGCTTCACCCTCCTGCCATCACTCACTGTCTTGACCATCTCTATAAAGAAAAGACAAATTCCAAAAATTACTTTGTATTTATTTTCATTTAGGTATTTAAATAAACTTCCTGAATTGGGAAATATATTCAATGATTCAAATAATTGACGGCTTACCCAATATGATGATGAGGAGGCGTTTGAGGCGATGACACTGCTGATGCTTGCGGAGAAGGAGGAGTTGGAGTTGTACTTGGTCCAGTGTCACTAGAGTTTGAACCTGCTGAAGACTGATGGGGTGCAGGCCATTGCCCTTGCTCTACTTGTAATCTTTAAATAAAGAAGACGGCTTAGTAATTTCGTACAGACAGACAGAAGAGGGAAAATTCTCAGAACTAAATCAACTAAGAAAATTAACTTTTTTTAGTCTGCTAAAACTAACCAGACTTTACCTCTGATGAGCTTGCTGCCTTGCCCTAAATTCCGCAGCTTTCAGTTGCTCCAAATGGAACTGTTGCCTTTCGGTGATCAGTTGTTGTCTTTGATATTCAAGTCCTTCACGTTCTCTTTCCATAGTCGTTTCCAATTCTTCAAAGTGACGCAGCTTGATTTCCAATTTCTTCATCTGAGTTTCAACCAACAAAGCGACAAGAGATTTAATTTTTCTTTCTTCTACCGCAGCCAAGTGTTTAGCTTTTACGGCTGCAGCTGCTAATGCAGCCGCAGCTGCACTTTGCATTTCACTGTCTTTCACTTTTATTTCTCCTGAGAGGCTTTGCATCCGGCTGTCATCTGGATCCGGTTTTACCTGAAATATTCATAACAATGTCTTTTAATTTATTCATTCAATATTCATAATAATAAAAAAACAATACTATAAGACACAACATCAATTTATTTATTTATTTATTCCACAGTACATACAGAGAAAAAAACTCCAAATTGTACAATAACTAGTGTTAAGTTAAACTATACTAATTAGCTAAATCTAATTTTACACTTAAAAGTTATAAAACTATATCTAAAAATATCAACGCTGTCAAAATGTTCATTGAAACTTCTTCTCAGCCTATCAGAGAAACGCTGGGATCCGTAAAATGTGCGGTGATGACTTGTTTACAATAATTGTCTGGATCTAGTGGTTCTCTGAGGTATTCGAAAACGTACCTGCGACAGCAGGTCTGCACAATCAATCTGACCATTAATCAATTTGTACAAAAAGTATGCAAAGGCGTTGTTCCTACGTTGTTCTAAACTCTCAAGTCCGGCCAATTGAATTCTTATTGAATAGAGTTAATGTCTCATTTTGTACAACAAAAATTTTACGAACCTATTTTGTTCTAAATGTTGTATTTGATAACTATAGTTAGGGCACCATATAATACTGTTATATTCTACTAAACTTCGAACCAGACAATTATATAATGACCTAATTGCTCTAATATCACAGATATCTCTACTAGTACGTCGCAGAAAACCCAACATTCTTGACGCCCTTAATATCACATTATCGATGTGTCTGTTAAAACTTAAGTCGCTACTAAATGTTACGCCTAAATCATTAAAATGGTTTACATTCTCCAAGATATGATTATTAATTGAGTACGGATATTTTAGCGGACATATACGTTTACAAATTGACATAGCCTTACATTTATTGACATTAACTTCTAAACAGTTGACATCACACCAGTTGACTAGAGTTTGTAGGTCTCTTTGTACTTGCAGACAGTCATGCGTGGACTCAACAACACAAAATAATTTAAGATCGTCGGCATAGAGAAGACATCTACACTTTTGAAACACGGATACGACACTGTTGACATACAGCAAAAAAAGCACTGGGCCTAGGTGGGAACCCTGCGGGACACCACAATTTACTTCACGCGACAACACACTGCCAATCCTCACACGCTGCTTTCTTCTCAGAAGATTGGACCCATTTAATGTATGAACCCGTAATTCCCATTCTTAAAAGCTTCTCAGTGCTCACATTGATGGCTTACTCTATCAAAAGCCTTAGAAAGGTCCGTGTAGATGACATCCACTTGAGCTCCATCTTCAACTTCCCTCGTCGTGAAACATACCTAGGTTAGTTGCCATTGATCTTCCCTTGTAAAAGCCATGCTGGTAAGGCGATAAATGATGCTTGAACAACTCAAAAATCTCATCAGTAATGATCGACTCAAAAACCTTGGACCTTGTTGGTAACAATGAAATCCCACGGTAGTTTCCGATATCCTTTCTTGAGCCAGACTTAAAAATCGGAATAAGCCAGGAGCTCTTCCACCTATCTGGAAAGTGGCCCATGTCGAACGAAACCTTGGTATAGGCGACTGAGTGGAGTTGCCAGAGAACCACAGCATTCCTTTAGTAGCATCGCAGGAATTCCATCATATCCCGTGCTTTTATGTACGTCCAAACATCGTAGCCTTTGCAAAACTTCATCTGATCTAAAATGATGATGCGAGACGGAGACGAATTCTGGTTCTACGACAACTGTCAGTTGACTGCTTAGATGTTTATAGCAACTCTCAAAATGTCCGGCAAATGCATCGGCTATTTGCGCGGGAGACTTTTTTAACTCACCGCGGTGTTCCATGTTTTTAGGAATACCGTTACCACCATTTTGCTTAAGCGCATTAACGTATGACCAGAAGTATTTAATATTAGTTGGGAGCATGTGTTCTGTATTTGAGACATACAGGATATAACTCAGGTCAATTAAGTATTTAGATTCTCTCCGTAGATCAGAGTATACCCTGTAATATTCCCGACTCCCAGAAGACTTGAATCGTTGGTAGGCTTTGTTCTTTTTTTTTAATGATTTTATTGTGTTTGATGTGTACCATTTAGGGTACTTTTTATTCCTTGCTTGCATTTTTGGGATGTATTTTTCTATGCCCTCATATAAGATATTGTAAAAAGTGTTAACCATATGGTCAACGTCATAACAATCATCTAGCTACTTCCAGTCGAGGGTTGTGAAAAAGGTGTTCAAGCTTGCGTAGTCTCCCTTCTTAAAATTATACATCACCTCATTATCTGTCTCCAGCATTCTAAGGTCTAAGAGGGAAAATTAAATTTCCAGTGGTTTGTGGTGCTGAACGATCCGACTGAGTGGCTGGGAATCAGTAAGTCTTACTGTCAATTCTGGAAATTCATCATAAAACGTAAGATCCAGGTATCTGTCATACTCGTTCGGTACATGGTTCACTTGCTGTAACTCGCCAATAAACATACCCGTAATCAATGCATCCGCAGATGCAGAAGAGAGATTGGTAGGTATAAGAGTGCCGTTGTCGAATTCCCACCTAGTTGCTGGCAAGTTAAAGTCCCCCTGGATCAAAAGCTTACACTTCTTGTATTTTTTCCGGGTGGTTTCCAAAGCCTGTAGAAACTTTTCAAACGATCCGACTGATGAATTCGGAGGAAAGTAAACGCACACAATAATTATAGACTGGTCGCTCAAATTAACTAACACCCATGCATCCTCAAAGGAGATATCGTCACTGTTTGGTAGCACCTGTGAATCAAAACAAGACTTTACAGCTATCAGGGCACCCCACCTCTTGTGCAGTTTAGGGCTTCTTCTTCCTGTTCGGTAAACTAGGTAATCCGAACCAAACACTTCTCTGCTATAGATGTCCTTTGTAAGCCACGATTCTGTGAATGAAATACTATCGTAATCAGTTGCCCTTACCGCAGTCAAAGTCTGGACAGTTTTGCTTCTAAGTCCCCCCACGTTCTGGTAGTAATATTGAAACGAAGTTAGTTTTGCCAATGATGGCTCATTGGTTCCCGTCGTTTTCGGTGAAATACAATTTTCGACGTCTACAGATCCAGCTGGGATAGGCGTTATTATAAAAAATTACTATCCTTATTTTGTTCTATGCGCGTGTTTTTGTGGATGGGTATGGAGGTTTGTGTTGTTGTTTGCGCAGAAATATAGTTATTAATAATATAGGCAACTAGTTCTCTTTTAGATTGAAAGTCTAGAACTCCACTATTCATTGTGCAGAGTAACGGAATCACTTTGGGCACTTTAGCAATAAGAACCGCTGCCTCCTGACGTAACAATTTTACTTCACTTACATAGTTGTTATTTTCGATTTCAAGAGTTTCAATGGAAGTAATCAGATGCTTATTAAGCTTGGTAAGTTCCTCAATTTTTTTTTCACGTTTTTCTCGTTCTACTTTCTATGTTGCTACTTGCTCGGAAATATTATTTCCGTACCCTTTAAGCTACCGGACTTCATTGGACAGTAATCTATTACGTTGGTTTAATTCATGTAACTGAGCTGTAAACTTTTCTTCGGCGTCAAATACGTCTTTTTCAAATCTCAGACTGCTGCGTTTCAGTCGTGCAATATACTCCTCCTTCGTTCTCAGCTCATTCTGGAATGTTTGTAGTTTTGTCACATAAGAGCATCTCAACTCTTCCATTTCGTTGTGCTGTTCCTGGCATTTCGTCGAACAATAAATCTTATAACCTCCCAACTTAATAATTTCCGGCGACCGATCCATACAACTAGGATAGAACACAGCATGACTGACTGTGCAACAGTAATTGGAAAATTATTTATTAAGGCAACATTTAAATGATCGCTGCATTGCGGCGGTAGCAAATATTTAGTCAACCAAATACCAAACAAAAACAATTAAAAAATTAAAGTAAAAATACATACCTTCACCATACAAAGTTAGCAAATCAAAATGAATTTAATAATTGTTACAATAATCGTAAAGAAAAACAAAGTAAATGATTTGGGTATGTACATATCTAAAATAATAATATTAAACAATAAACCAAAACACACAAAAAGACGAGGACACACGCTTCACGTCCAGGGGCTCATCAGGACGACTTAAAAAAACAAACAAACAAGAGAGCCATTAAAAAAAAGGGCATACACAAAGGTTAAAATAAGGAAGGAAGTAAATTAGGTAACGTCAAATGATTAAAATAAACTAAAATAAAATAACTTAGGTTAAAAAAAATGTCAATAAAAAAAAATAAGCCAGGTTAATAAACCCTAAAGTAAACAACTGATAGAGGGAATTCCTACCAGCTGTAAGTTATTCAAAATCAAATTAAAATTAAAATATTGGGTCTCTGGGCACACAGTCGCAAAAAAGAAAATTTAAATGGCAACATTCAAACGGCGGTGGTAAACTGGTCGCTAAGATTACCTGCTCCACTAATTCAACATGTAAATTGGTCGCCGACATTTAAGGGTTCATTTAATCCCTATAGGTAAATTGGTCGCCGGGTTTTTTTTGTCGGAACCAAAAAGAAAAACAAATGGTGCACTTTACTTTGACTTGCTTATTATTCAAAAGCAAGATTTATATAATAGTACCTAAACATTCAATATACCAAGTACATTATTGAATAATACAGTCTACATTGACTAGCTCATTATTTTGGTGTTCCATCGATCTATAAATGTATATTGTATATGATACGCAGTTTTGAAAGACATTTTAGGTACATTATAAAAAGAAATGAATTGAAATAATAAAAATAATTTATAAATAATGCACTCTACACTGACTAGGTTATTATTTCGAAGGAACATCTATAAGTATACAGCCTGTTCAAAATGAAGTCGGCACTATTGCTAACTTTCTTATTATAAGAGCTACGAACGTGACTAAATTAGCAAAGTAGTGTAGTTTTTGATGCCGATGTCAAAAAAAATTGAACATCAGAATCACGTGGTATTTACAAAAATGAAATGTTTTTAAATGGAAAGACCTATAACTGTTATAGCAGTTTGATAGACAGTGAAATTCTAAACAAAATTTGTCATTAACTGCAAATAGCTAAAATTAATATTAACGGAGATATTTACATTGAAAAATCGGGCCTTAGACCTTCTTTACCAAGTTTGACAGCCTGTAAAATCTAAACGACTAAAGATAGGACAAAATGGTTTGCACTTTCCTATCTTGGTTTTTAATAAGCTATCGTTTGACACTAATTTTATATTTAACCAAAGGTTAAATTTAACCGGATTTTTTAACGTCTGGTTAAATCTAAAGTTAGTGTCATACGATAGCTTATGAAAAACCAAGATAAGAAAGTGCAAACCATTTTGTTGTCTCTTTAGCCGTTTAGATTTTACACGCTGTCAAACATGGTAAAAAAGTTCTTAGGCCTGGTTTTTCAATGTAAATATCTTCGTTATTATTAATTTTAGCTATTTGTAGTTAAAGACAAATTTTGTTTAGAATTTCACTGTCTATCAAACTGCCATAACAATTATTACAGGTCTTTCCATTAAAAAAAAATAATAATTTTTGTAAATACCACGTGATTATGATCTCCAATTTTTCCTTTGACATCGGCATAATAATAGGCATCAAAAACCACACTACTTTGCTAATTTAGTCACGTTCATAGCTCTTATAATAAGAAAGTTAGCAATAGTGCCGACTTCATTTTGAAGAGGTTGTATATGTACAGGGTATCCCAAATTCGAGCCTCATCATTGGGATCTCGGAAACTAAAAGAGATATGAGGTCGGTTAAATTGAGGCAAAGTTGCGCAATTTGATACTGATTAAAATGCCACCTTAAAAGTTTAAAAAATCCGAATACTTCCG
>MU182973.1:185626-209117 GCA_016904865.1 Pissodes strobi | reverse complement strand
CGGAAGTATTCGGATTTTTTAAACTTTTAAGGTGGCATTTTAATCAGCATCAAATTGCGCAACTTTGCCTCCATTTAACCCACCTCGTATCTCTTCTAGTTTCCGAGATCCCAATGATGAGGCTCGAATTTGGGACACCCTGTACAAGTACATAATAGAACACTTTAAAAATACAAAGTACATTTCTAGAACAAAATTTTTAAAAGGCGCATGTTATATACAGGGTTATCCAACGAGGACTAGACAAGGCGATTTTTTTACTTTCCCTGTACTTTTATCAAAAAAACTGAAACAGCCATCTTAAGAAATTTCTCCCGCGAATTCGGATATGTTCAGCAAAAAACAATTGAACATCAAATAAAAGTGCTAGGGGTCACCTTGAAGGTTTAAAAGTACCTGTTAATTTTATCCGCAGGTTAAATTTGAAGATACTGTCATTCGATAGTTTATGAAAACTTAAGATAGGAATGTGCAAATCGTTTTCTTTGATCTCGTGCGGTTTAGATTTTAGAGCCTGTCAAAGTGCCAAAATGCCCGACTTATAAAAGTACAGGGAAAGTTAAAAAATCGCCTTGTTTAGTCCTTGTTGGATAACCCTGTACATTATAGTTATTATAAGATGTATATTTTTCGTAATGCAGTCGATTTATTTCTCCTGATTTATATCTTCTGACCAAATTTTCAGTGATGCTAACTTAGCTTTAACATTTTCGTCTTTGAAATTGGTACTAACATCAAAACTTTGTATTTTTACATACGTTTCAATTTGACATTCTCTTAACTTTTCAAGGGAGACATATATGGAGGGATGTGTTGCGTAAAAGGAAGAATTAAATTTTGCATGAAACGATTCGCAACAATTATTCGTTCTTGTAACCGAGGCATCTCCTTCCGTCCACACAGTAGAAGGAAAGGTTGCGTTTTCAACGATATATGCATCTAACAAATAGTTACAAAACTTATCCAAAAAATCACTTTCTGGTTTGTAAGACATTAAATCGAAGACGAAACAGTCTTCCACTTCATTTGGATTCAAATAAGTCAGCCCGAGAGTGTTTTTGAGCCAGATTCCTATATCGGTCTTTGATTCACAATCAGAACTTAAACCGATTTACTTAATCTTTCGATACCATGCTTGATGTAAATGGAATCGGCAACCGCTTACTTTTACATCTGGCCAAACCCACCTTAATGCTAGCTGGATGGTCTTTTCAAAATCAACGAAAATTTGTCGTGGATCAAAAGTAAGAGCATACTTTTCATAAATCTTGCATTTTAGTAGGCATAAGCATGTTTTATAGCAGACAGTTGTCTTACGAGGGTAGAAATAGCAATACACTTCGCTCGAAGGTAGAAATAGCAATGAATGAAAGCAAACTGACAAGAAACTAAAAACAAATAGATTTCAGATTTGAGGTATATATGCCAAATATCCATTAACCTATTGTTCCGTACCTACCGATGCAGGTAGGTACTCAAGAAAACGCCGGCGACGAATGTACGTGTCATTAGCAGCAACCCTTTTCGAAATGCAGGTAAAGGGATTATCTTCGCGACCAATTTACATCCGTCCCATTCAAACAGATCAAGATAAACGGAAACTCCTTTGTTCACAACTGATAAAGATTTAAGCCAGTTCATACAGTTCAGTTTATAAAATAAATTTTAGAGTTTTTATATCCTTATCAAAACACCGATATCTATTGTTTAAAGGAAATATCCCATTTTCATACTGTTACCATTGTATAACGAAGTCATTATTAGACACTATTTTAAACCGTCACCTTAATTTTCACACTCGAAAAATTTTTAATCACTTTAAACCAACATATTTTTAAACTTAACGATAACGACGTGAAATACGTGTTGCTTGTGTACATGCTGTGGTCCTTATCAAGAACATCATATCACAACAAGATGACCGCAGTCATAGATTCACAGATAGCGTTCGTGACAATGTGTGGAATTGAGTAAATGATTCAACAAGTTCATTTCTCTCATGAGACAAATTGTTGCCTATTTCTCCACCTCAGTTTTATTAAGACATTTTTGAGTAAGACCGCTCCGGCTCTGGCCACTGGGTGTAAATTGCACAAGTACTAATTTAGTGACCCTAAAGAAACTGAAAAAGATTAAAGAACTCAAAAATGCTTGACGTTTCAAGTAACAAATTTGCCCCCGTTGTCAAGAATGAGAAATCTAAAAATGAAACTGGTTAGTAAATGCAATGTAAAAAATTCGTGTAATTTGTCAAGTGGCACTTGAATAAATACATACCGATTCCAACAACTTAGGATATTCGATATTTATACCAACACATCATAACATCAAGTAAAAAACCTTCTGTTTCCAAGAATATATATTTAAGAGTTTGCAGGTGTTCACAATTTAATTATTTAATAGGAAACTTTAATTTAAAATGTATGATTCTTAGAAACTTCCTCTGTATTCCTTCAATAATTATATAATACGGATTTCATATTGAACTAGCATATTTAAGGGCAGAGCGAACAATAGAGCAGCATAATATATATATTATTAAACTCCAAAAAATTAGGAATAATACCAAGCAGTCTTAAACTCCTGCTGCAAATATTGTCAATGTAACAAACTGTAAGTTAAAGCTCAATTTTTGAACAAACATAACCCCCAAGGTCCTTCACAAAATTAGTTATATCCACATTAACAGAATGTATTGAATAACCAAACAGTATTGAATTTCTTATCCCATAAAAATGCACACCCAGCACTTATAAATATTTAAAATCAATCTTTTCGCTGATATATCAATGTGAGACAACAATTAGCCGCCGTTTAAAAAAATATATTAAAGATATAAAATATATAGACTTACTAGATCCAATTTTTCCTCCTTGCTTTCTCTAATGCCCTCATCTTCCTTTTCTTTTTTCTGTTCATCTTCCTTTTCAGGAATAGTTCCCGCAATACCAGTTAAAGCTAAATTGGCAGCTGGATCGTATTTCCCTGAAGCGGACGACGCTTCCACATTTTTTAGATGAGCATCCATTACTGCTGCTGGAACTATTTTTTTAAATTTTAAATATCATAAGTTTTAACAAAATAGTTTTCAATCAATCTAGAATTCAATAAGAAATATAGGTATCAGGCGCGGCTCCTCCGTATGATCATTCGATCTATGACCCACCAACACAAATCAGCAATACTTTTAAATTAAATGAAAAATAAGAGTCCGGTTATTAAGTTATTTCAATTTAAACACGCTAAGCTCGGCTATATTTTAAATTGGGCTTATGGCATGTAAATGACTATAAGACATTTGTCACAGTGGGCTCCCAAGTTCAATAAATAATTTTGTAAAAACGGTTGGAATTCGAGGAAACTGGTTGTCCATCACCAAAACTTGATTTACGCCAGACGACGACAGAAATGAACAGGTATTTTCGCTTAACTATGTATGATATGTGGGATTGGACCTGCGGATATCAAGTCACAGGCTAAGTATTCCATAAAATTAAAAGTACAATTGGCAACGTCGCTTACGCGACAAAGGCCCAGATTAGATTCGGAGCTGAAATTATATAGTAGCAAATTCAGTGTCCACTGGGATTCAGTTATGGAAACACATCAAGAGGATGAAGAGCAGCAAGACCCCATGGACAGTCCCACCGATCAAAGTGACGAGAGGCGGAGTAGAAAACACCATCACAGACAAGGCAGAGAAGGCGGAGGCATTCATGGAATACTTCGCAAACATCAGCAGCCTAACAGAGAACCTATCAGACGACAGAACACGAAGAAGAGTTCAGAGGACAATAGACGCGATCGAAGCACTGCCGCCGCAGGACACGGACAGGATAATCACCAGCCCCCGGGAACTGAAGAGGATCATCAAGAGAGCCAGGCCATACAAAGCATCAGGAGTGGACGGAATAGTCATGAAGGATGCCAAGTTCCTGCCAAACAAAGCCATTGTCCAGCTGACGTACATCATCAACGCAGCAATAAGACTACACTACTTCCCGAGGGCATGGAAAACAGCCAGGATTATCGTCATCCCCAAACCAGGAAAGGACAGGACACAAACAGCGTCGTACAGGCCGATATCACTACTACCCACGCTAGGAAAGATATACGAAAGAGTGCTAAACAAGAGGATCAACACGGAGCTCCAAAGACTAGAAGTCATCATCCCGGAACAATTCGGATTCCAGCAGGGGAAATCAACAGCCATGCAACTTGCCAGGATAGTGGACCACGCAATGATAGCAAACAATACCAAGAAGACGACAACAGCGGCACTACTGGACCTAGAGAAAGCCTACGACACAGTATGGAGAGAAGCCATGGCAACCAAGATGCACGAAGCAGGAATCGCACCAGCAATCACGAAGACCATCATGAGCTACCTAAAGGACAGGACAACAACAACACTGATCAACAGGACAGAATCAAGGACAAGGACAATAAGGCAAGGACTCCCCCAAGGAAGCGTGATATCGCCGACGCTGTTCAACATCTACATCAACGACGTACCCAGGAAGCAAAACAACCAGATAGCACTCTTCGCAGACGACGTAGCAGTATTCACATCATCCACACAGCAGATGGCAGCAACGCAACGAATAGAACAACACGTCAGGATGATAGCAGAATACTTCAAGAAGTGGAAGTTGAAGATAAACGAGACCAAAACGCAGCTAATCAACTTCAACCAGAAGAACAGGAGGACAAGGACACACATCACGATCAACGGGACAAGAATCGAGGACACGGACACAGTCAAGTACCTAGGAGTCACACTGGACAGGAAGCTGACATTCAAGGACCACATACAAGGAACCAGGAGGAAAGCAGGAATAGCAGCAAACATAATCTTCCCATACATCTCGCCGCAGTCAAGACTGGACAAAGACATCAAGATCAGACTGTACAACGCATACGTTAGGCCAATCATCATGTACGCAGCACCGGTTTGGAGCTCCGCAGCCAAGACCCACCAGGAGAAGCTACACACGCTGGAACGGAAGATGCTACGCACAATCATGAACTACAGATGGGAAGACTTCAAGACAACGAGGACACTGTACAGAGAATCCGGAACAAGGCCACTGGGACAGAGACTGCAGGAACAAGCCACGAAGTTCTTCAGGTACACGACGAGGACACAGGAACTAACCAGGAACATTGGGACACTAACAATAGAAGAGATGCCATTCAGGAAAATCCACAAAGTAATCCACGAGGTGATGCTATAACTCAGGAACAAGGACTAGGACACTAGGACGCCCCCCCCCCCCCCCAACCCAGGAAGGACTGCATGAAGCCGAAGAATACAAAAAGTGCAGTGTTAGAATAATCATTTAGTTAAAAATTTGTCATGTCAGTTATTTAATTATCTTAGGTTCAGGTGGACGCTTGTTAGGTACCACCTTAGTCGGTAGTATATAGGTATTTATTTGTAAATATGTATATATTGTTAAGTTTGTTATTAGTTTTAGGTCAAATATCAAGTATCATAAGGCATCTATTTATAAATAAATAAATAAATAAATAAATAAATAAATAAAAAATGGGATTCAGTCTAGAAAAGAAAGATGGTGAAAGGATCAAAGGACAAGCAGAGGTTCTAGTTAGAGGGCATCGGAAAGCAGAGGAGTCAGCTGTTCCAGTGGGTGCCCAATGAAAGTATTTGCAAGAGGGGTTGGACTAATGTAAGTTCGTTCCATTTTTATTGTAAATTGTAAATGTCCTTATTGATTAGGAACAAAATGGCTGAATTACACGAATTAAAAATAAAAAGAGGTGTACTCAAGGGGAGATTAACACGTTTGAAAAATCATTTTGAGGCGTTAGATTTGCCAAATTGTACAGAGAGGGATTTTAGTTTATTGAATCTAAAATTAGAGAAGTTTGAGCCCGTGTGGGAAGAATTTTTCGAGATTCAAAATAATATAGAGATTATTACTATTAGCAATGACAGTAACAGTCAGGAGGCTGAGCTCGGAGAAAGAGGTCAGTTTGATGACGATTACTGTGCTTTAGTCACAGACATAAAAGAGGTTTTGAATAAATATCATTTCGATAACGACAATAATTTGGCCGATAGCGAGTCACGTCGTTCTGGGGCTTCAGGGGCGAGTTATAGGCGAAGTAGGGGGACGGGAAATGATATACATTCTATCGTAAAATTGCAGCCTATACAGATTCATAGTTTCGATGGATAGTACAGTAATTGGTTAGATTTTAAAGAAGTTTTTACTGCTTTGGTGCATAAAAATAGCTCTCTTTCCGATTTACAGAAATTTTATTATTTAAAGACATCTTTAAAGAGCAATATTATAGAGATTTTAAAAGCGATTGAGGTGACTGCTGAAAATTATAGCTTGGCTTGGCAGTTGTTAATTGATCGATATGAAAATAAAATAGAATAGATAGTTCATAACCATATAAAGGCTATTTTTGAGTGTCCTAGGGTGACAAGAGAGTCGTATAAAGAGTTAAGATACTTATATGATAATATAACGAAGCACCTTCGGTCTTTAAAAAATTTAGGTAGAGATACAAGTACATGGGATCCTATGATTATATATTTAATGTCCAATAAGTTTGATAGCACAACACAAATGGATTGGGAGTCTTTTAAGTGTAAAGGCAATCTACCCGATCTTGCAGAATTAAATACATTCTTGCAAGACAAATATGTAGTACTTGAAAAAATTGAAAATGGTAAACCAGATATAAAATTTAATAAGGGTCAATATAATCACGGGTATCAGAAAAAATATAATCAGGAAACGAATAGTTTTGTAAATACAGAGATTTCTCGAGAAATTACAGTAAAGAAGTGTTTTTGGTGTAAACAGGAAGGTCACACAATAAATGAGTGTTTTTCGTTTAAAAGAAAGAATAAATAGTGTAAAGGGCCTAAAATTATGTTTTATCTGTTTAAAACCAAATCATCCTTCTTGGAAGTGTAAAATGCAAAAATGTTCTAAGTGTCAACGGGCGCATAACATCTTGTTGTATTTAGAAAATAATTTAAATCAAGGTCAAGAGCAAAAAAATAATCCAGATCCCGGTAACAATAGTGCGCTTGTTGATAAGAACGGTAGGGTGGAGCAGCCGGAGAGGGAAGGGGGTCAAAGCAGCACCGCCGCGGCAGTGGTAAGTTCGCGCGTAGGAAACTTTCCGTTGAGCGGCATCGGCAGCCAGAAGGGAGAGAATCGAGCAGAAAGCAACGTTGCCACGTCGTTAGGGGAATCATTAGTTTTATTGTCAACTGCACAGGTTCAAATAAAAAGCGGCAATAGAGTGGTAACTTGTATGGCATTACTGGATAGCGGTAGTCAAAGTAATTTTATTTCAGAAAATATGTGTAAGAAATTAGAATTTAAGCCTACTAAGATAAACCATTTAGTCAAGGGAGTGGGTCAAATATTGTCTAACATTGATAAACAAGTTGAGGTTGTAATGATGTCTCATGTTTCAGATTTTTGGATTAATTTAAAATGTTTGGTTTTGCCAAAAATTACGGATAAACTTCCTGTGATTAGTTTTAATAAAGGCCGGAAAACGTGAAGTTAGCCGATCCGAATTTTAATAGTCGTGCTGATATTGATATGTTATTAGGATCGCATGTTTTTTGGTCAGTGTTGTGTTCGGAAAGGAAGCTGTTAGGAGAAAATATGCCTGTTTTGCAAGATAGCCTATTAGGTTGGGTAATGGCCGGAAATTTGTCAGGAAATAATTTGCATAGTAATAGTTTGAAAGTTTCTGTTAATCATTTGGTTGTGGATGGAAATTCTCTGGAAAATAGGATTATGCAGTTTTGGTAAATTGAGGATAGATAGGAAAAAAACAGCTTTCTCAGAGTCTGAAAAATATTGTGAAGAATATTTTGAAACAACGACAAGGCGCAATGACAGTGGTAGGTTTATTGTTAGAATACCTTTTAAAAATAATTTAAATCAGTTAGGTGAATCCAGAAAAATTGCCTTGAATAGGTTAGAAGGTCTAGAAAGGCGATTGTCAAAAAATCCTAACTTGAAACCGGAATATACAAATCTTACAGTTGGGTCATATGAAACAAATTAGTGAGAGTGAAAAGTTAAGAGGTAGTGCTTTCTATATGCCACATCACGCCGAGATCAAAGAGGGAAGTAGTACTACAAAATGTAGGGTAGTTTTTAATGCAAGTGAGAAAACAACATCTGGGTTATCCTTGAATGATGTGCAGTTTACTGGACCTACATTACAGCACAGCATTTTTTCTATCTTAACTAGATTTAGGAAGCATCGGTATGTGATGTGTGCAGACGTGTCGAAAATGTATCGACAGATTTTGGTGTCTGAAGATGAAAGACAGTTTCAGAGAATTTTCTGGCGTTCGCAGCCGTCAGATGTCTGGTTGAGTTAGCTAAAATCAATGAGAGTAAGTTTCCTATGGCTAGTAAAATTATAAGGACAGATTTTTATATGGAGGACTTATTGACAGGTTCCGACAGTGAACAAAAGATATTAAAGGTTCAAGGTGAAATTTCGGAAATATTGCTAAGTGCTGGATTCCAGCTCAGGAAGTGGTTATGTAATGAACCTAGTATTTTGGAAAAATTTAGTATTAATAAACAAATAGAAATAAGCATTTTGAATATAGGAGATCATCAGCATAATAAAACGTTAGGAATTTTTTGGAATTCAAAGCAAGATGTAATTCAGTATTTTATTAAAGAATTTGCAATTCCAGAAAAATTAACAAAACGAACGATTTTATCCATTACGTGTCAAATATTTGACCCTTTAGGGTTGTTAAGTCCCATAATTATAGTAGCGAAATTGATTTTGCAGGAACTGTGGAGGCAGAAGTTAGAGTGGGATGATGAAAATTTACCCGATAATTTAAAGAATGAATGGATCACATTTTTGAATGAATTGCCGTTTATAAATAAGTTTCAGATATCTAGACAAGTTCTGTTTGCTGGATGTGCGAGGTTAGAACTCCATGGGTTTTCTGATTCTCGGAAAGGGCATACGGTGCGGTTTTGTATGTGAGATGTGTAATGGCGAATGGTTCAATCAAATCTAACTTGTTAGTGTCTAAAAGCCGTGTGGCTCCTTTAAAGAATATAAATTTGCCCCGCTTAGAGCTGTGTGGCGCAGTACTTTTGGCAAATTTAGTGGAGAGAACAATCCAGGTTTTGGAAATAAATTTCGATGGATACTATTATTGAACTGATTCATCTGTTACCTTAGCATGGATAAGAGGAGAATCGAATCGTTGAAAAACCTTCGTGGCGAACAGAGTGAGTGAAATCCAGAGTTTGACTGATGTGAATGATTGGCATCATCAGGTCTAAGGAAAACCCAGCAGATTTATTGTAACGAGGTGTTACGCCTAGGAGTCTTTTTGAAAATAAGTTCTGGTTTCATGGACCAGACTGGTTTGAGTTAGACAATTCTGAGTGGAACATGAGTGAGGGAACTATTGACTTGGAGATACCTGAGCAGAGAGCTGAACAGAGTTTATGTGTGAATGTTGTTATAACGGATTCAGTTAATTGGTTGAAAACCTTGTTGAAGAGGTTCTCCTGCTTAAATAAAATTGCGAGAATTTTGAGCTACGTTCTAAGATTTGTAAAAAATGTTAGACTCAAGGGTTTAAAAAGAAACCTTGGAATATTGATACCTAGTGACATTGAAACTTCTACCAATGTTTTAGTTAAATTTGCTCAGATTCAGTGTTTTCCGCAACAATATAGAGACCCTCTACATAAAAGGGAACTTAAATCGAATAGTAATATATTATCCTTGAATCCTTTTATTCAAGATTTTGTGATAAGAGTAGGAGGTAGAATTGAAAGGGCTAGTATTTCTTTTGACAGGAAGCATCCTGTTCTGTTGCCGAAAGCACATATTTTGACAGATTTGATTTTAAGAAGTAAGCATGTGGAATTAATGCATTGTGGGACTCAGCTGCTGTTGAGTTCAATACGCGAGAAATATTGGCCAGTCTCCGGTCGCAATACTTGCAAAAAAATAATAAAACAGTGCGTCACTTGTTTTAAGGTTAAACCAACCAATGTTGGACCCTACCTAATGAGTGACCTTCCTGAAGTCAGAGTAAATGAAAACTTTACCTTTGTAAACGTGGGAACAGATTATGGGGGCCATTTTACATTAAGGACCGTAAAACTAGAGGCGCTAACATTTTAAAGGCTTATATTTGTCTTTTTATATGTATGTGTACCAAGGCTGTTCGCATCGAATTAGTGTCAGAACTAACTACCGAATGTTTTCTTGCAGCCTTGAAAAGGTTTATAAATAGGCGCGGTAAACCTCTAAATATTTATTCAGATAATGGGTCAAATTATGTCGGTGCGAATAATGAACTAATCAAAATATATGATTTTTTACAGAAAAATTCAAATCATATTTCTGAGGAATTGGTCACAGATCTAATTACATGGCATTTCATTCCTGCACGGTCACCAAACTTCGGGGGTATTTGGGAGGCAGGGATTAAGAATATTAAACATCATTTAAAGAGGGTCGTGGGTGTTAATTCTTACACCTTTGAAGAGTTTACAACCATATCGGTCCAAATCGAGGGCATATTGAATTCGAGGCCTCTTTGCCCTATGTACAATGATCCAGGCGAACTAACCGCGTTAACCCCTGCCCATTTCTTGATTGGGCGAACTTTTACGGCTCTACCCGACATCACTTTGACAGATATACCGGAAACTAGACTTAATAAATGGCAACGTATACAGTCCGCTACACAGCACATTTAGAAGAGATGGAGAAATGAGTACTTGAGTGAACTCCAGCATAGAGTTAAGTGGAAATGCAAATCCAAAGACTTATTAAAGGAAAGAAGAAGCTTTAGTGTTAGTTAAGAGTGATAACGGTCCCGTACTTGACTGGAACCTAGGTCGCATAGTGCGTTTATATCCGGGAGATGATCATGTTTATAGAGTGGTAGATATAAAGGTTCGCAATGCGGTAATTCGGAGATCTGTAAACAATATATGTGCTTTACCTATAGAATAACTGTAACCATGAATCTGTTTATCCTCAATATGTCTTTTGATCTTAAATATTACAAGTTTTTGAAAGGTTTGTTTTCTTAGGATTAATGTAGAAAATAGGATGGTATGGTAGCGCATTGTATTACTATTTTTAGGAATATTTAGCAAGATTGAAAGTGCAGCCTTTCAAGGCGGGGAGTATGTTAAAGCTTCTGCAACCAACCAACCAAACCATATCTCATAATGATATAACATGTTAATTAGACATAAGTCACAGGTTAAGTACTCCATAAAATTAAAAGTACAATTGGCAACGTCTCTTACGCGACAAAGGCCCAGATTAATAATCTGGGACAAAGGGTAGTAAGTTAAAACGCTAATAAAAGTTAGTTCGCTAGTAGATTGTATAGCAACAGGTGTTTTTTATTTCACGGCGACGGCGCGACAGAGTTCTAGGGAGTCATGGAGGACTCCCGCCATTTTAAATAAGTAAAACGCTATTTAAACAATCATGTTAAAAATTTATTTTTTTGCTATCCATTATTTTAACTTTTATAACGCTAACCACGAGGCGCGCCTAATAGATAGATATTTAAATAATGTGTATACCTTCATCTTTGATACTAGCAAATTCTGTCATAGCCGATTTGGCAGCTGCTGCAGCTACTCTTGGGTCGACGATAGATGCCAAAAAGGCAACAGTGGACATAATAGGATTTCCTGCTTTGCTGAAAGGTATTGGCTGATAGGCTAGGGGACCCAAAGCTCCGCCTACCTCTGGATCTTCCAAATACGGATCTTCAATGGGAAGTCTTAGAAAGTGGAGAATACACTCATCCTGTGTTCTTGATCCTACATGTTCACAAACTTTATTCCAATCATCTTTGTACATTTCTAGACCTATATAGGGAGGAATAATAAAACTAAGTAACACTGGACAAAAATATTGAGGTTATTTTTAGGTATTTCACCGTTAATGTCCTGTCTTAAAACTATTACCGGTTAAAAATCGAAATTTTCAGGCCTCGAATGTCTTTTCTATTTCCAGTCATTGAGACGAAATGTAAAGAGGAAAAATCGACTGGGTCAAATTCCCAAAAAGTTCCCAAGATGGGTGAGGGTTTTAGTTAAGAATATAGGAAATTCTTTTAGTATTGTCACGACTAACAACCATCCGAACGTTTTTGTGCTACCCTATAGAACTAGCCGCCCCGCCGTGCCCCTCGCTTCTCTGTCTGTATGAATCATCGCCCGGCTCGACGCGAAGTTTCGGGTAGCTGGAATTATCTCGATGGCTTCGTCGAGATCATATAGAGTGGCCTCGGAATACTTCCCGAATATTCGTGATAGATTTGAGATTATATATAAGCAGACCTAAGTCGGTTAGTTAGTTCAGTTAATCATTGAATGTTGAATAGATATTAGTGGTAAAGTTATAAGACTAGTTTAGTGAGTTAAATTGTATACAGTGGTAGTGAATAAAGAGAGTAGTAGTTGAAAATAGCAAAGTTGTAATTCTGTTAAGAACCCACGGGAAAAACGTAACAGTATTTTTATATTTTTTGAGTGAAAACAGCCAACAATGACAGGAGTATTATTTTTTAATAAAAAAATCGTACCGTTTATCATATAACAATTGTATTTCATTAATCAGGCAATATTGTTGTATATTAGTCCCTTTAAAATAAATTCCTTAAATGAAAATACCTTCTAGGAGAAGAAGTGTTTCTTGTTCAGTCCAATCTCTTGTCAGAGATGCAGCAGTTTTATTTCTAAATATTGCCAGCTTTTTAGAATACTGATCCAACTTTAGCCCAAAGCTAGCCAATGGTTCTATGCCCTCCTTTTTAACCTCTTGCGGTTTCTCCAGGTCCAAAAGGGTTTTGGCAGCACTTGGTTGTATAGTTTTCGGAGCGTTACCTGCTTGCAGCCCTGAAGGAGTATCAGATAATACATGGAAATGAGATGTGGGTGGTGGCCCCATTGCAGAAGGTCTGGAGTCAGAGTCCACCTGGTAATTTATTAATCCCCACTGCTCTAAAAACGCATGTACCCTCATTATAGCGCAAATGTCTCCAGCCAGGTTCCTTCTACATGCCGTACTTGTTATATATTCTGTGGGATTGAGCCTGTACGTATCTACCATGAAATTCCTAAAACCATGAGCATTTATGCAAAAGAGAAAGTTTCAGTTTTGGAAATTTATAAATATATTGCAAATTTCTCTGAAAAAAAAAACAGAGCAAATCAACCTCAAACGTAAAACGTGCTTTATTGCCAAAAAAAGTAATATGAACAATCAATTTACTAGAATATAAAAAAAACGTCAAGCAATTTAAAAATAATATCATAAAACAGTCAAAAGCTAAAATTTTACTTACAAAATCATTGGTGTATACAACATTCCACATTACAAGATCAAATTACATAAATATAACACTAGAGCAATATAAAAACAAACAAAATCAAGTCAACAGAAAAACTATACAAAAACATAAAAATAAATCAAAATACTCCTCAATCTTATACTATCCATACCCGATACATAAGAGCGTTTTTTTTTTAAATTATTTATTAACTTTCTTGAAATTGTGTCACAGAAAGAATGTTTTATCGGTAGAGCACCTTTTGAAGATATTCTTGCGTTATAATTGTCATCAGTCATTAAATGTTTATAATATTTAAAAACAATATGCACACTACAAAATTAGTAAGCATGGAAGCATCATTATTACTATTGTTGTAAATACGTCCTTTAGACTTACGCGCATTTAAGCACGCCACTGGATAAAAATGCACGCCACATAAGAATGTATAAGGCATGCGGCAGTTTAACTTAACGGTCCATGATTCTAGAATCGTCGGTTCGGCATTCACAACCGTCACTAGCCCAACCGACTTTTCAGTCGTGCGAAAATTATCGCCTTCTATTGGTTGTGTACGGTCGGGTGGGAATATCGAGCCCTGAAGCGCGTCGCTCGAATTAGAATTAAAATTAGTTTGGGTTAGGATCAGATCCCGGAAAGGCAAGAAGCTAGAAATTACTTTGGGCCAGCCGAGAAACGCCATCGTTGATCTTCAGGAATCCTAGCGGGACTACCAACTCATCCATTTAATCCCTAACACCACATCTCTGAGGAATTTATGAGATTTTCCGAGATTTTTGGCCACTAGGGACACCCAAATTTTCGACAATCTCAAAAAAGAAAGGGCTCTACGGAGCTTACGGACGAGCCAAAAAAACCCGAAGCGACGGAAAAGGCATTGTAGGACCATCCGTCCCATGGAAAATTATTTTGTTAAAACTTATGGTATTTAAAATTTAAAAAAAAACAGTTCCAGCAGCAGTAATGGATCTCAACTAGTACCGAATTAGCCTCCTACCGAATTCATTGAGATTTTGCAACCCCACGACGAATTTTCGACAATCTCGAAGAAGGGAACGACTTTACTAAGCTTACAAACGAACCGAAGGAGCCCCGAAGCGATGAAAAGGCATTGTAGGACCAGCACTCTCAACTGGTACCGAATCAGCCTTCTACCAAATTTATCGAGTTTTTGGAACTTCAGGACTTCAGAATTTTAGGAGAAAAAACCTTTTGAAGACAGCAGTTAAGCACTTGAAGAGGCCTTATCAAGCGGCCGAGTGCCAACCATTCTTTCCCTTCAACTGTAGTGCGCACCCTACAGCAACACCCCGCGAAAAAGGTTAGTTGCAAGCACCTTGAGTCAGCCTACTTGCTTGGGTTCTCCCCATTCACGTATGTGCCTCTCTGGTCCTTCATACTAGTCATAGTTAAACATTGGGCGAGAGTACAGCACGTCGATGGCGACGATTAGTTCGGTTTCGAAAACTAGACAGCCCCCTGACTTCACAAGAGTCTAGGGAACCCACAGGAGGAGCTCCGAAAATTTCTTCCGTATTCCAGATTAAGCAAAAACATAATCGAAACTAACTTTAACTAGCCAAACAAGCGCATTGAGACGAGCGCGCTACCCAAACTAACCCAAACTAACGCAAACTAACCGTAATTAACCAAAGTAAAGAGAAAGCGCGCTACGCGCGCTTGTCTTCCGTATTCCATATTGAGCAAAAATAATCGAAACTAACTTTAACTAGCCAAACAAGCACATTGAGACCAGCGCGCTACCCAAACTAACGCAAACTAACCCTAACTAACGCAAACTAAACCAAACTAACCGTAATTAACCAAAGTAAAGACAAACTAGCCAAACAAGCGCATTGAGACGAGCGCACTATACCCAAACTAACCGAAACTTAACCCGTCCTTAACCCAAACAAATCTAACTATGATTTTGGACGTCGCAAAATATCGGTCCCTAAATGGAGCCCCTAGGGTCCAAAATATTTTTAACGGTTTAAGGGGCGCCCGCCGAAAGTCAGCCATTTCGGACGTCAAATCGCCTTTTTTTTCTTTCGCACAGCCTCGCCCCTAGGGGCCTCGACTTTCTAACGTCCAGATTCGGTCGTCTCATCACCGAAAACCTCCGACGGCTGATTTTCGTCGAACTCGGACTTGCCTAAAGATGAGATCTATTCCGAGCTCACGTTCCCCAATACAAAGAATTTCAGATCCCAGAAAAATTAAAATTTTCAGACGAACTTTACATTTTATCGAATACCTACCTTATTTGAACTCCTATCAAAAAACTGTATAGGAACTTTTCGATGGAGCTTAAAACGACGTAAATACTGACGCAAACCGATTTGAGATACCTCTTTTCGTTCCCGAGAAAAAGGCGAAAATATAAAAAAAAACGAAACGTCGTAAAATCAATTAAAGGGGTCCATTTACATGTCATTAACGTAAAAATGGATTTTTTTTAAATCCTACACGTCGTCCAAAATGGCGATTTTCCGTTTTCGAAATCGATGGGGCCCGATTACGGGAAATGGGTTCGTCGGATCGAAAACCACGCAGATTACCTTTTTTTAAGTCAAACGCGTGAGGGTGCTCTTTGGAGAGTCTCGTTCGCCCATCACCAAAATTCGACCTCGTCCGGCTCCTATCGCGAAACCTATTCGCCGTAGGTTCCCGCCGACGTCAGATTCAAACTCGGCATCGTCGAAAACCCCCCTAACCCGAATTTGAACCCATTCGGACGTCAAGCCCCGCGTCTCAGCCCCTAAATGAGCCCTAGGTCCCAAAAATGTTTTTTTCGTGTATAGTACCGCTCGCCGAACAAAATTGACCAAAACTATGAATTTGGACGTCGCAAAATATCGGCCCCTAAATGGAGCCCCTAGGTTCCAAAAATGTTTTTTTTTCGTGTATAGGGCCGCCCGCCGAACAAAATTGACCAAAACTATGATTTTGGACGTCGCAAAATATCGGCCCCTAAATGGTGCCCCTAGGTTCCAAAATATTTTCAACGGTTTAAGGGGCGCCCGCCGAACGTCAAATCGCCTTTTTTCTTTCGCACAGCCTCGCCCCTAGGGGCCTCCACTTTTTAATGTCCAGATTCGGTCGTCTCACCACCGAAAACCCCAGACAGCTGATTTTCCAAAAGGGTTGATGTTCGGCAGGGTTGTTCGGAGGGGGGGCCATAAACGGATAAAAAAATTGGAACCTAGGGGCCCCTATTTAGAGGCCGAGGTGATCCCGCGAAGATAAAGGGCTGAAATTTGAGAGAGTTCGAATCTGACTTCGGCGGGAACCTACCGCGAATGGGTTCCGCGGTAGGAGCCGGGCGAGGTCAAATTTTGGTGATCGGCGAACGAGACCCTCAAATGGCCCCCCTCACGTATTTGACTTAAAAAAAAGTATTCTACGCGATTTTCGATCCGAGGAACCTATTTCCCGCAACTGGTGCCCATCGATTTCGAAAACGGAAAATCGCCATTCTGAACCCTTAAATGTTAATATGAAGAAAATCGCTCTCGTACGTCTTTCTACATTTAGGAGAGGGTTTTTTTCGTAATTGGAACCTTCCGAAAATTTGGCTCCTACCGGCTTTTTTTGGACCTAAATTTCAAGCTAGCGAGTTCGTATTAGGCACGGGGATGAAGGGCATGGCTTTGCTCAACCTGCTCGGAAAATCAAAGAAATCAGCTTGGAGCAGAACACGAAATGCCATAACTCTACTCCAAGCAGATATTTCCTGCTCGGAAGACTTTCTAGCTTACCACCCCAAACGAACGCGCTCTTTGTTAAGACAGCACGTGGATAGGATATTTTACATATAGGGATATTTTTCACAAAAAAGACCACGATGCCTTTCAGCCTTTCAAAATTTAAAAAGAGGGGTCATATTATTATTTTTTTATTCCGCGGTTTTTGTTGATTACCTGTCATCTTTCTGCTTTTGCTCTAACTGCTCCACTTCCAGATTAGGTGCAAGTAGAGCATGATCTAATTGATCTCGAGCACAGTGCTCCAGCCCAAACGAACAAAAAAATATCAGCTGCTCGAGCCAAATTAAGATCGATCACCTGCTCCAAGCCGCTTAGAGTAGTGAGAGCAGATCAAATGAACAGGCCTTTGGTGTCGTTGGACCTAAAGGATTCACATTCGGGTTAGAGGAGTTTTCGACGACCGACGCCGAGTTTGAATCCGACCTCGGCGGGAACCTACCGCCGATAGGTTCCGCAGTAGGAGCCGAAAATAATCGAAATTTTACAAAGTTGAATCGTTTTCTTTCGACCTTAAAATATAACGATTAAGACACTTTTTTGCAGTTTTGTCAGATAGAAACTTGAGTATGGCTCAGGCTCACTGATTTGGAATCCCCACTATGTCTATCATGTGAACACACTGGAGACGGTTCAGAGACAATTTTTTAAATATCCGGAGAGAGGCATAGATCACACTTTACTTTTGTCTCGATTTGAAGGAGTGCCCTTCCCAAGTAACATAGAGGATGGCGCTTTATATCCGAATTGCTTTAAAAATGATTTATAAGTGCTTCACTTATGACTATATGGAGTTATTGCAGAATCTCAGATTACCAATTTGCTTAAATGATATTTTGGTTCTTTAATTTAGTTCTTGAAGCGGTTTAAGAACGTAATTTGAGAGCTGCTATAAAGTAGCTTTTTAATTGTTCTATAAAAATATTCATTATAACTTTGAAGCTATATACTTGCTTTGTACACATGCTTAAGATCCTCTTATACAGACAAATGGTATCTTTATAGATGCTTTATAAAGATTATTTAAACGCTTATATGCCGTTTAAAGGGACATATGACCTGTTTAAGCAAAATGGCGTCGTGAAATACCACTACACAGGATGTTAAGTTTTTTTGTTAGCGACTCCATATTGTTTACTGAAATCTAATGTTTATAACAATACGTTCAAAGAGATACACTTATTTGAATCAACTTAATGATGCAAGTTAACAGCAGGAAATTTGATGAGTCTATGGTTGACGCTACGCAATCAAACACGTTTGTCAAATCACGGAATACTTCGTAGCCTTATTTTTTCCATCATTCAAGTTAACACACAAGTGCTCTAATAATACAAAGACTGCATCATGTGTGCTTTTTTAAAAATGGCGAGAAAATGTTTTACCAAGTAACATTATGTTGGCATCAGCCATGAAATTCAAGGCAGCAATTACTTAGTTCATAACGCTCTTTAACCCAAATATCTGCAGGGTGGGATGAAATGTATTTTATCGCAAAACCTCTGGAACAAATGTCGGCCGAAGTCCACATTAGTCATAATTTTATCTCATTTGCAACAATAATACATACATTTCTTTAATGACCTAATTATGACGAAAGTAGTTTATAGTAGTTTTCCTCTGTAATTTAAATATTTTATTCGAGATTTCCTTCCCTGCATTCAATGTACAAGAAGTTACAAAAATAAACAACTAAGTAGACTAATAAAAACATGAGAACAAAATACTGTTTAATACTGACTGAATAATATGTTACGCATTCTGAAAAACGAGCCATGTTCTTACCTATATGCAAGGTAAATCTCAGGAGTTTTCGATTTGTTGCGAGCATTGAAAAACTCAGCCATAGCTCTTTTCTCAATTTCATGAATAGAATTATAGTCAAACCATGCTGAATATGAAGGAATTATTATATAGTGTGTTTGCTCGGTTACGTTATCTTCCAGTCCATCATCTTGGGTGTTACTATCACTGGTTTTCCCTGTTTGCGAATTTTCTTCAGTTTTATCCTCAGATTCATCTAACTCAGTTATAGAACCACCTTTCAATGGTTGCAATTCATTGTCTTTCTTGAGCGCTCCTAAACTACTGGGAGAAGATGGCACTTCAGTAATAATAGCTTCTGGAGCTGGGTCTTCCATATCCTTTGTTAAGTCTTCTGGTTCATCCTCCCTGCTGTTTTTCTTGCCTAATGCAAGACTTCTACTGCTTTTTCGCTTTGGGGTTTTTGATGAAGGCGAAGGTGATCTTTTTCGTTTGTTCTCGCGTTTCTTTTTATTGCTTTCATCTGAGGGATTCATGAGGTCTTCTACAGACATTAATCTTGGGTGAATTTTTTTTCTTCCACTATCATCCACTTCATAGTCTTCTTCTGACATCCATTCATTATATTGATCAGAATCAAAAATCCAAGAATATGTGACGCGCCAAGGTCCTGATCTCGGACTAAGACTGTCCAGTGGAGTGCCATCAAGTCCAACTGATTCCAGACTGACCCAAGTATCAAAGGAGTCTGGAAAGTAATACCAGTGCATCAGTACCAGCTTATCTTTTTTCACCACAGGCCTTCCGTATTCTTCTACAGGTATATCAGCAGGATTGTATAAAATGTGTGTGGCATTTTCTTCTGTTTCAGTAACTTGACCACCTCTCTTTCTAACTATGTCTTTTATTTTTTGTCCAATGGCTTTGTCAACATGAGTGGTAATATAAATGACTGGAGTTGAATATAATTTATTGTGAATTAAAACCTTTTCCATTGATTGAAACAATTCAAGTATTTTCTCAGACTTTGATGTATTCTGAAATTATTAGCAAACAGAACCTATTTTTTTAAATAAAAACACAACATCTAAATAACATGCTATATGAACATACCTTGCCAGAAGGAATCTCAAACCGTTTCCATCCATGATCCATTTTAAATTTATAAGCTGCTCCCAACATTTGACATAAACCTCCTCCAGGTTTAAAGTCCAAAAAATATTTTATCTAAAAGTTGCAAGAATTTATATATAGAAACTACTGAATAAAATATAAAGTAAAAACTGCAATATATGTTTTCAAATATTAAATAAAATAATTGAAGCTTTTTGATTTTTTTTATTTAAACGACTAAACTAAATCGGAACGTGGTAATTGTGGATTCCAAGTATCAACAACTTCTCGGTCTATGTTTTGTAACGGAATATAAGCTTATTCCGCCCCACTAAATTCAGTTCAATTACGAATGATTTTCGATGTTTGGGATTTGAGTCACCAGTCACATCTATTCGCGAATTGGTATATTTCGTGCAAGCAATTATTTAGAAGCACAAGTACGCTGGTTTATACCTACAATTTGTGGATTTGTTTCACTGTAGATTACTATATTTAATAGTGACATCTAGTCGTGAATGGGCTTATCTCGTGTGGTTGGTAATTGGGGAGCGCAGTACGCTATTTAATACCTACAATTTATGCATTTAATTTACTATAGATTACTATATTTAGTATATATTGGGTATTTCTTTGGCCTGACGCTACGTGACCTAATGTGGTAGTCACATGATATAAATTATCCAATTAATAATTTGAGGAACATCTTAAAATTTTGAAAGCGAGGTCGTTTATCTTTGTGGCGACGTTTGACGGGTAAGTGCTAATTTTTAATCTTGAAATATTTAATTCATCTTGCAATATATTTCACTAATTTTTTCATTTTTAAATACATAATTAATAATTGTTTCTGATTCGCTTAATCGTATTTGACAAAAGCAAGAATTTAGCATTTTTATATTACACTTTCAATTAGCTTACAGCTTCAATAATCTTATTTTTTGTCGTGACCGTTGGGTTAGGATACCGATTTATTGGTGAATAATTGCGTCTCTCATTAGTCAAATTCATGTAATTTGAAAGAGGGTTAGTCCAACGTTACAGAGAACGTAATTATTTCATCGTTTAGCGGTCACGCACATTATTTTACGCATTTCCATTCAAATTAAACAGTACTATTTGGGGAATTCTCGTAGTAAATTTTATATATTCCTGCAAAGGTAGTAATTTAAATTTTCAGTAGAATTTCTCCGAATTTTCCCTCATAGTATTGCTGGTTTTAATATTTTTTCTTTCCAGGCTTATTTAATTAAATTCTCAGTTTATTTTTTACATCAAGCATATAATTATTAGCACTCACCCTGTCTCGTCTCAACACTGATGTACCGACATTAATTTGCATTTATGAGAGGTTAATCTCACATGTGTAAATTTATCTGGTTTTTTATCTTTTATCTAAATCTCTATCTCGATGCGAGATAGTGATTATCTTATTTTTATCTTTAATTAATTGAGGCGTAATTACGCTCAATTATTGTTTATGTGCCAAGGGCCAAAATAAAAAGTATTAGAAATTACTTATTTGGAGTTATAAGACTCGTTTATAAAGAGATTGTACCTCTATTTTTCTATTTATCATTAAATTCAAGTTATCTTTTATTTGGATTTGCCGAGAGTCACTGAATTGGAGCGTAATTCCATAATTTTCTTTTGAATTTTAAATTTCAGTCATAATTTATTTTGAATTTCATATCTTAAAGTAAAGAAAAAGGATATCTTGAGTAACAGTAGTTATTTATAATTTTTGCTTAACTTAAAATTGTAATTCAAGTTTTTGATTATATCTGCATTAACCAGTAAATTTTCAAATTGTTGATTGTTTCCTCATGTTCAGCAGTGTCACTGATGTTCACATGATATTTCCCTGAATATTAGTTAATTAGCAGTATACTAATTACTACTTGTCTATTTCTTCTTTCATGTTACGACTGATTTGAGACGCCAACGACAGCTGTACCATGTAAATTGGCGGGAGTCATCACATGGACTACCTGTAAGTCCTTGATAACCCTAACTCAATTGAACTTGGGAACAGGCAGAAGCGGTTCCAGTGCAGGTCCCAATACGATCGCATGGTTACAGAATAACTGAACGAAGTTAAGTATCAGTCAGTCAGAAGATAAATTTATTGTAAAGACCAACTATCTGTTATAATTAATTTTTTTTAATCTTTTAATTTCAATTCTCATCACTAAGTAAATTTATTCATAAACTTTATTTCAAATAATTTCATCAATTATATTTGTAATTTAATTATATTGATAATCTTCATTTCACATGATACCATTAGTGTTTTAACACCTCGAAAAAAACGGCGTTTTTCGTTTTTTTTTTTTGAAAAAAAAAAACGTCTTTTTTTCTCTGAAGAAAAAACGATTTTTTTCCCATTTTTTTTCACAAGATCTAAAATAAAAGTCATCAATTATATTTTTGCCTATATTAAACGTATAAACAACATACAAACATAAAAAAAAATAAACTAACTAAACAAATATTCTAAGTATTGTTTAAAAGACTGAAAAGTATGTTGCATCATATTGGTGATGTGGCTAGGTTTTGAAAACCAATAAAAATGTGATAATAAAGATTGTTTCAAACATTTTAAAGAAATAATCACTTGAAATTACGTAAATAAGTTGTTTTATTTTGTAGCTAACAAAACAGCAAAAAATTAAAAAAAAATCCAAATTAATCGTTTTTTTTTGAAAAAAAAACGGTTTATTTCCTGGTTTTTTTCCCAATTTCAAAAAAACCTGTTTTTTAAAATACTAGATACCATTACTCATATTTGCAAATTAATTGTAAAATTAATATATTGTTGCTTGAGTTCCTTTGTTTAATTTATCGCAAGATTGAGGTCTGTGAGACACGAATTATAAGGGCAAATTTCTGATATTCTTATATTTATAGTTATTGATATTTGAGTATTCATATTCAGTTCGCATTGTCTCTCTATAGGAACTCTGGCGCCCAAACAAATTTCAGTTAATAAAAGAGACAACCCACCCCCTAAGGAAAATTAAAACGGGTCTCATGCATACAAAATGGCGCACAATGCCATACTTAATTAAATAAATTAACTTTCGCTACAAATTGGCGACTGAGCTAGCTTTCATTACAAATTGACACCCAACTGTTCAATTTCATCACAGTTTTATGGTTTGTGATACTTTAGATGAATTTAATATATGATTTAATGATAATCGACAAAAAATATATTTAATTATTTTATTACCAATCAAGGTATTCCTGAGTATCGTTGGAACGTTTCCTGTATATTCGGAGTAATAATATATTGCAAAATATTTATGTAAATTTAGATTCTATTACAAATATAGCTTTTTATTTTACAAGTCTGAAAAATGCAGTTTTTCACATACTATATAAATTATAACGTTTTAAAGCCTAATTTTTCTCCTCCAATTTGATGCCCGGCATGAAATATTTTTAA
>MU182973.1:160121-180626 GCA_016904865.1 Pissodes strobi | reverse complement strand
AAATCTGGATGTTATAGATATAATATATAAAATTTAAAAATATATTTAATGTATTTCGAAGTCCAGAGTTTTGGGGTTTAAATGTGATATATCAATCTGGATGCTGATCCCTTGTAAAATCTAGCTGTAACTAAATTTTTAGAGGTTCATATTGACAACTGATTGAAGTTTGAAACACATATACTTAATAATAATAATCTTTTAATTCTTGTATTCAATGGTATTACAAAGTAATTAAAATTATACCACATAAAACACATAATTAAGAAAATGTCATAGTATCTAACCTTCTTAACCTAACTTACGTAGATAAGATGAAGATGCAGAACTGTTTTAAAAAAAAATCCTCCAAAGAGTAGCGGGTCCTTTGCAGCAACATATTTTTGACCCTAAGCTTAAATGTTTTGAAATTGGGAGATGATTTGATCTCATTATTCAAAAAATTGAAGTATTTACAGCAATTGCCTTTGTCTTGTGTTCTTATGGCAATGATTACAGCTTACTGATTGGAGAAACAGTTAGTTTTTATAAGCATAGATGCACACCTCCATTATTTAAGTGCCAAACACTTAGGATTCTTAAATCTCTGAAATGTTTTCTGCACGATTCTCTGCTAGTTGAAACATTATTCTTATAGCTCTTTTTTGCAACAGTAAAATTCTTTTGTTCAAAATTCAAAATGCCATATCGAATATGTGAGTAGAGGTGTGCATAGTAAATTGCAAGCAAGGTTTTTTGGCTACAATGGTTTGAGAGAAAATTAAGGGCCTAGCAATTACTTCTTATACATTGACTCATCTTCTATTTTTCAAAAATAATTTTATTCAAAAGGCCTTGACATATTAAGTTGATATACCAAAAATCAGATTTTTCTGAAGTCTAAATCGGTGAAAATAAATAAGAAAGTGCCGCTGGAACATTGTAAAGGTGTGACGTCATAAGATATGAAGGTTGCGTTGGGATATATACTTAACTATGACAGTTACAGAAACGTCAGCTTTCTCGCGACGCGGTGGGGCGGGTCGCGGCCTAGCAACAGCACGTGATCCTATTTTATTACGTCACATCCCCGATCGAGACGCGCTTCGAATTCTGCATATTTAAACTCTCATATTTCAAGAATCGCTTAACGGATTGATTTAAAATTTTGAATGTGGCTTATTGTTATGAAGTATTTTGGATAGGTAATAGAAATTTGATTGTTTTTTTTTTTAAATAAGCCTATTGCATAAGTTCTCTCTCGAGTATTCCACATGTGTGCTCCAATTAAAGGATGAATAAAAAAAATTACTCCCAGGAGCTTTGCTGTGGTCACTGCCATTATTTCAGTGTTTAAAACTGGCCAGAATCCTGATGACCTGTGAAAAAATTAAAGTTTGTTGCTTCTTTATTGAGAGCTAGATTATTTTTAACTGACCAATTGTATATCAAGGCATACATGAATTGTGTCTGTGACTTTAGAGACGGTATGTTTGAGCTTGTACACAGGACATTCAAATCATCAGCATAACATACAGGTAACTACCTATGCAGGTAGTTAAATATATCATTTATATATGTCGTAGCCAGATTACAAAATCCGTCGTTTTATAAATTGCCTAGGCGTTTTATAAATAGCGGCCAAATTGTCAAATTTTCGTTTACCTTTCATTATTTTGCTGTCTGGCTAGCCATATTATCAAATGTCTAGGCGTTTTATAAAACGACGTTCAACAAGAGGCCAGATTGTCAAATGTTAAGATAATCACGAGCGGCTAAAACTCAAGTTACGTTCCATCACTTTTAACTGTGTTAAAATGTGTGAATATATTTCTCCACATTAATTTTGTTTTTTCTCATGAATATAGTGAAATTTATTAGTAGTGTTTTATACCTGTGTAAAGCTTATAAAAAGTGTGTGTTCTGAGACTAATTAAGTTCTAGTAAGGTTCAGTGCCCTTTAAAATAATTGCAATTGAAGGCAATATTTTCAAATTTCAAAACTGCCGTGAATAGTGGCTAAATTCTTTCCTATTGTTCAGCACAGTATCCTATTGTATTTTTATTCTATTGTTTAGTGCTATGGAATGCAGTAAATTCCTGATAATATTGTTGCATTCTTTGAATTGGAAAAGATTGGCCACTTCGATATAATTGTACTAGATTTTGTAAATTTATTGTATATCACATTCTGATAAAAAAAGGAAATACTGTGTTCAGTTTATACATTATTGATCCTCACCTCCATATAGCAATATGAACCGTAATTTCAAATGCTGCAAAAACAAGGATTTTTTAAATTTCTGCTGTGTTTATTGCAAATCAATTTTCCATCCTAGTTGCTTAGATCGAATCTCTGAAGCTTTAAAGCTGGGAGGATATAAAGTTTTATGCTCGTCAAAATGCCAGGAATATTTTAATGAGGAGGAAAACTCTAAAAAGGCATATGAGTTAAAAATTGCTGACCTACGTAACGAAATTAAGGACAAAGACAGGCATATAGAGAGATTAAGAAGAAACAGTGTACTTTTTGAGAACGAAGCTTCCGAGGCAGAGAAAACGTTCTCCTCCTCTCTTGGGTTTCTTAATTCACAAAATGAGGAACTTAGGGCCGACATTTCCAAGCTTCATGAAAAAGAAAAAGAACTTTCATCGTTAATTAGATCCTTGGAAACTGAAAAGCTTGAATTTATGGACAAACTAAATGAATTAAATTCCTTAAACAATAACCTTATTATCAACCTTAAGACCATTGAAAGTGAAAATGCCACATATAAACTTAATGTAGGTTCATTGCAGAAGGATATTGCAGATCTAACAACCATTAATAAAGAAATGCTTTGTTCCATCAGAGTTTTTGAAGCTGAAAAAGAACACCATCTGTTGGAGATTGGTCGCCTGAGGAATAACCAAGTTGTTGTTACATCTGAGAACAAACATAGCAGTGGTAATCAACATTCCATACAAATTTCTTACCCTACAGCAATTGACAATCGTCCGAAACTGCGCCTTGTCTCTGGGTCTATCAACAGGGTTTTCCAAAAGCACCTTCACGCACAATTTGGCGATGTCTTCAACGTCCAATGCTTCCTTAAGCCTGGGTGTACAAGTTTGGAGCTTACCAGGACAGCTTCATCACTGGCGCAGGACTTTACTTGTAGAGACTTTGTTATTCTGTGGTTGAACGGAGTTTGTCCTCCAGCATATGTCTTAAATAATTTTATTATTCCCTGTAAACACACTAACCATTTAGTTATGACTAGCCCTTACATGGGCTTTGATTTTAATTTTAATTTTAATCTTTTATATAATAGCAATTTGTCACTTTTTAAAGCTTTTCATTACAACAATGTAGATCTTTACAAAATATTTGAATGCAATCATGCAGGCAATTTTGGCTCTGACCTGGCTAAGTTGTTGCATTCACATGTTGTAAGCAAATATCCTAAATTTGCTTCGGATGTTGATTCTGCTGCGAAGAACTCTGTTAGTGACGAGTGTGCTTTTTTACAGTAGGAGTTCCTTCTGATCTGTTTTCTATCTTCCTGCTAAATGCGCAGTCTCTCCGTAATAAATGTGACGATCTATATATTATTTTAGAAGAGTTGAATTTTCCTGACTTAGTTTGCATTACTGAGCATTGGCTTGAAATTGATGAAACGGTTTATTTACCAAACTACATTGTTATTTCTAAATTTTGCAGAACTAGTTTTGTCCATGGTGGCACAATGCTGTTAGTGAGCGGGGAGGCAGAGAACAGATATAATTTTATTAATGTGAATGTATTTGACCATTTAATTATTGAAAAAGTGTTTGAATTTTCTTTAGCATATTGCAGTAGATTAAAGATATATGTAATTTGTGTCTATCGCTCCCCTGCGTCGTGTTTGGCAGAGTTTCTGGGGGGCCTGGAGGCACTTCTGAGTCAGCTTCCTCCCCTTGCTTCCTTCATTTTAACCGGTGACTTTAATATTGACTACACTTCCAATGCTAGTATTTCAATTAAAAACATTTTATTGAGTTTTAATTTGAAGATGCATGTTATGGAGCCAACCAGAGTAACTAGTACACGCTCTTCTACCTTGGATTATGTGTGCTCTAATGTTGAAAACGATTATTGCAAGGTACTGAATGCTTCAATTTCGGACCATGAGGCTGTCGTGGCAGGGTTTAAATTGTCCTTTGATTCTCAGCGATCTATTAAACGTCGAGGTCGATTGTTTTGCAGTGGGAACTTCATTAAATTCCGCAATCTTTGTGAGGTGACTGTTTGGGTAGCTCCTGATTCTACAGATGCATTTAATTCCTTCTACAATGCCCTGATTAATACCTTTAACTCGGCCTTCCCCATTGTAAATATTAAGAATAAAGTTAAAAAAGGTTGGTTGACCAAGGGGATTAGGACCTCTGCCAGGAATTTGAGATGCCTCAACTATCTAAAAAAGTTTTTTGGTCACAGTACTTCCTTCGGCTTGTTTTTGTCTAGATACCGGAATATTTACAGAAGGGTTATTAAATGTGCGAAAAACGTTTATTTCAGCAAAAGAATTGCAAGTTCGAACAATACACAGAAAGAGGCGTGGTCGATTATCAATGAGATTAGGGGAAAGAATGGTCGTTCGCAAGTCTCTTCTCATTTATCTCCTGACGATTTCAATAATTTTTATTGTTCGGTTGCTGACGTATTATCTTCTCAGCTCGATCCTGGTATAAATCCCCTGGAATACCTATCGGGCAAGAGGGTCTCAAATTCTTTCTTTTTGGCACCAGTAAGTGTCTCTGAGGTTGTGGACGCTCTTAGGCTTTTCAAAAGTAAGAATTCTTCTGGCTTTGATGATATTTCTGTTAAGATCTTACTTCATCTCAATGATGCTGGGCTGCAAGCACTTGCGGTAGTCATAAATGACTCTTTTGAGAGGGGTGAGTTTCCCGGCATTCTTAAGCAAGCTATGGTTGTACCTCTGTACAAGGGAGGTGACTCTAATTCTCCAGAAAACTTTCGTCCTATCTCTCTTCTGCCTTCTCTTGGTAAGCTAATAGAAAGACTCGTTAAAAAAAGAATGCTTTCATTTCTCACTGCAAATAAAATCCTATCCAGTTCTCAATTTGGCTTCCAGAGTGGAAAATCAACTTCGGATGCTATTTTCTCTCTTCTTGAAGACATTTATTTAAGTACAAATGAGAATCTACTTTCAGCGGCAGTATTTTGCGACTTGTCGAAGGCGTTCGACTGTGTCGATCATCATCTGTTGCTCCAGAAGCTGGAGGTTTATGGATTTAGGGGTATAACTCGCAATTGGTTTAAGTCCTACTTGCATGGCCGTAGGCAGTCAGTGTCATATCAAGGCAGGCTCTCTAACTCAATGCCAATAAATTGTGGAGTGCCCCAGGGCTCCGTTCTTGGCCCTATCCTCTTTTTAATCTATATCAATGATCTTGCCTCCATTCTAATCAAGGGAATTGTTAGGCTCTTTGCGGATGACACTTCTATTGTTTGGCGTGCGAGTGATGTTGGGGTTTTGCAGAAAAGGATCAATGCTGATTTAGTTCGCATAAGAACCTGGTGTAATAGCAACAATTTATCATTTAACACACCAAAGACTAACATGTTGAGCTTCAAGTGTTCTCTGGCTAATATTTCATTGGGCGGTGACCAAATACTTCCTGCTGCTGGTGCCAAATTCTTGGGGGTGACACTAGATGAGAGTTTGAAGTTTGAGGAGCACATCAAGGCTCTTTCAGTTAGGCTATCATCTGGTTGCTATGCCTTGAGAGTGCTTTCTCACCACCTGGAGCCACCCGTCTTGAGATCGGCTTATTTTTCTCTAATAGAGTCACGCGTTACTTATGGTATAGCTTTCTGGGGATGTTGCAGTGCTGCCAGCTTCTCTTCAATTTTTATCTTGCAGAAACGAGCTCTTAGGTTTATGTTTAATATGTCATTTCGGCATTCTTGTAAACCTATTTTTATTTCACAAAAGATCTTGACTGTTCCATGTTTGTATTTGCTAGAGAGTGTTTGTCTAGTTTACAAGAAGTATTTCAACTCTTTGGATCCTGTCCGACCATATCACACTAGGCAAGTGAATGTTGTTCCTTTATTGATTCCCCGAAGTGCTCTGGTTATGAAGTCCTTTGTCTACTTTGCTAAAAAAGCCTTTAATCACCTTCCCCTAAATATTAGATCCTCTAATTCTTACAGAGTGTTTAGAGGGAGGGTAAAGGAATTACTTTTGAGAAAGGCTTACTATGATGTTGCCGAATTCCTTGATGATTCCCTGTAAAATGGGCGCGTGTTGTTTATGTGTATTTCATCTTTTATTTTTATTTGTATATGTAAATTTTATTAACAAGCTGTCCGTTGTTGGACTATTTATACCTATTTTCTATTTTTTATGTTCCTTGTACTTGGTACTGTATTTGTATAATTTACTTATTTGATCCTTATCAAACTTTTTATGTACCTATCTAAAAAATTGTTATGGTTAGCTTTGTAAATGAGATTTTTATCTTTTTATAATAAAGCTTTTTTTGACTTTTGACTTTTATCTTATTTACCTTTTTTTCTTAATTTTGGGTTAGTTTGGGTTAGCCTAGAGTTAGTTTTGGTTAGTTCTTGTTGATTCAGCCTCCGTAGCGAGCGAAACGAGCGGAGGTCCATGCAAAGCCATAATAATACCCCGGCTGACGGATCGCAACTTGCTCAGTTGCGATCCGGGTATTATTATGGCTTTGCATGGCCCTCCGCTTGGTTCGCTCGCTACGGGGGCTTAATCGACAAGAACTAACCAAAACTAACCCAAGACTCCCATATAACATACTTAAACACATTGATTAAAATTTTGATTGCCCTAACTTTTAAATAAAACTTGTATTTTACAAAATGACTACAACGTCTCACCCGCCAGAATGTCAAGCAGAAGTTAATCTTAAACATTTGATAATGTGGCCGCGTGTTGACCGTCGTTTTATAAAACGCCTAGGCATTTTACAAACCGACTAGCCAGATAGGAAAATAATGAATGTTAAAGGATAATTTGACAATCTGGCCGCCTTTTGTAAAATGTCTAGACATTTTATAAAACGGCGGGTTTTAGAATCTGGCTACGACATATACACCACGAAAAAGAGTGGGCTCAGCACAGAACCCTGTGGCACACTCTATTTCACCAGGCAGACTTGCTATTATTGATGATGATCAGTTGAAATTGGTTTTCGAGGTATGAGACAAAAAGTGATAAAGGTTTGTTTCAAACCCTATATCTTGTTAGTTTGGTCAGCGAAAGTTGATGATGCACAGTCTCGAAAGCCTTAGAAAAGTCTATCATTAAGCCTAAGCAGTGTTTTCTGTTACCGCGAGCTTCCACAATTTTCACCACAAAAAAGTAGTCTCAGTACTTCTGCCCTTAACAAAATCATGTTGTGCATTTGACTGAAGTCCATACTTATTAAAGAAATAGTTAAACTGATCCTTTAAATTAATTTCACATATTTTTTCTGATGGCTCAGTAGTTACTATAGCTGTTTGGATCACCCTTCTGAAAAATAGGAATCACTGTCGCTAGGAAAAGCTCCTTCTTCATAAGACAAATTTATTGAATGTTCGTACTTCACCAAAAGAGAACTTGCACAATTTTAGAATGTTGTTAGAAATTCCATCTTGCCCAAATGATTTTTGTTCTCCGAAAGAAGGCACTAGGGTATTCACAGCTGGCAGTAAGCCTGTCCTGTAGACCTAATTTCATTGGTCAAAGATTTTAACACTATCATCATTGCTCACACTCGAGCCTAGATTTTAAGAACATCGGTAACTGACCAGAAATAACTGCATTTTACCCTTACCAATATCTTACCACAGAAATCTTTAATCTACGAGGGTAGCAAGATCTTTACTGTTTGCATTTAAGACAAACTGTCTCTGTTAAAGAGTTTAAATGCAAACTGAACAAGCCCTATTTATTATCCCTTGTGTCCAAATTCTATCTTGACCAAATTTCAAAAATGTTAATATGTAGATTTGTTTGCTTAAGTGCGACTAATTTTATTGTATTTATTTAGTTGTCCCTACTTTGTCGACAGATCGTTTGTTTTCTTGACAATAAAGTACTTTATGAATTTGAGTCATTTGTTAAGACAGAGCACAGTCTCTGCAGTAGAGAGTAGAGACCATTCTAAAAAAATCTCTGATATCCCTTACCGCTTACCCTACCTTTTTTGCATTCTTTTGTAGCCAATTTTTCACACCTTCAAGAGCATTTAACGTTTCCTGGGATTCAAAATATTTGGTGTTGGGACCACCATCCATTTTTGGCCCTAAAGTCATCATTTTTATTATAATACAGTATACAGTAATCAAAAGCTTTAAAAATCAAAACCTGAAACCTGCACCTAAAATATTTATGGCATATTTGCCGATACATCGAAAATATCGATATATCGACACTTAAATATCGATATTTTGGCTTCGATGGATTTTAAGTCGATATCATCGTACATCGATATATGTGATAACGATATACGATAAATCGTCGATATATCGATGGATCCATCACAACGCGATAGTTACGCGCAATGGCGCAATTACTCAGTTTACGCTTTTTCTTTTTCCCATCTATGACTCAATTTCCAAGAATACAGTCATAGATAAATATATATAAGGGCGAAAATACAGTGGCTTTAAGGCACACTAAACTTGTTCTGTTATTAATTTTTTTTTCCACGTTAAATTATGTTTTACAGTGCATTTAATTAAAAGTAGCTATATTGACGAATTTATTAGTTTATTAATTAAAACAAACATTCAATAACGCCGTTGTAAAACAAACAGCATTCAGATCTATCTGCCATCTCTTGATAAATGGTTTTCGCGAATAGCTCTCACCATTTACAACTTAAAAAGACCATGCCAGCTTAGTTGAGGTAAAACATCAAATATGTCGCAACTGTATTCGCAGATTCTTTTATCGGGTGGTTCCGTTCCTCTGCCTCATCCTCAGAATATTTATATTTTATTTTTATATACCTACTTGTTATCGTTTAATTAGTCTGTTCTTTTTATGTTATCCTGTTCTTTGTTCTTATTGTTCTTAAAAAAGTGGCGTGTTTTAGTAATTTCGGTGTTTAGTGATTGATATGGCTCCAAGCGCTTTGTGGAAGTATTTCACAAAACTTTGGCAAAATGCAATTTCTGTGGCAACAAAATTCAAACATCCGGCAGTATTAGTAATTTGTCAAGTCAAGTTGGCTTAAATATTTATTATTTACAAGATATATGTATATGATAGATGATAATTATGATATTATGTAGAATGTAGAAAGCTTAAATATATATAATATTTTTTACGATACATCGATGTAATTTGTTCGATATTTTCGATGTATCGATGGTTAAGAAGCGATATTTTATACATATCGATGTTTAAGTATTCGATACATCGATATTCCATATATCGATGTTTTTGAAATTTTGTGCATCCCTAGTTGCTTGTTTGTTTTGCCGTTCGCACTTGCGCAGTGCCACAGAGCAGAGAGAATCAATGACAGGAGATATAGAGACTTTAATAACAGAGACAAAATTAATTTCTGGATTATTGACAGATTGACACCAGGGCGCAGAGACAGTAGGACTTTATTCAAACACCAACAAATTGTTTCTGCCAGATCATTGTCTTTATAAACATTGGTTGAAAACCCGTTTTAATCCATAAAATACGGTTAAACCTGGCGAGATGTATGTATAGTGTCACAGCACGGCAGTCTCCAGGACTTGGAGACACAAGACGTTGCGGGGACCGGGTCACAGGGCTTCAGAAATATTTTACATTTCATTTTAACTTCACGCATGGCCCAACACTCACTCCGGGGCGCAAACAAACAAAACTAACCCAAATTTAAAAAAAAAAACAAACAACTTTGAAAAAAATTCAAATAAAATTGAGCGAGTCTGCTAGTACACGAGACACTGATTTCACAGATACCGCCTGACGTGCGTTATTTAATGTTTGCAATTGTAACGTTTGCATTAGAATGTCTAATATCACACTTCACGCATAGCTCTCCGCTCGCTTCGCTCGCGACAGGGGCACATCGAACAAAAACTAACCAAAACTAATCCAAGGCATGCCCAAAATCAAGAAAAAAAAACTTTTTATAAATATAATTTAAAGAACCGTGGACCTTCCGCGTGTTAGGCATATGTGATAACCACTACACCAAGAACTGTTTTGCTGACAAAATTTATTTTTTATATATAGATAGTAATGAACAACCTAAATCACATAAACGTCTTAACCACAGCATATATAACATACAGAAAGCCCACTCCCGCTTCGTTCCTATGTTGTAAAAATAATAAACTTTTACGCGCATAGAAACCCCCTCCAATGCAGCAGCCGGCGGCCAGGCTATGGCGGCCCACTAAGAATTAAAGGGGACCGGACTTGCAATTTTTTATGTCCCCCGTTTATTTTCCCCAATAATAAGTCCCGTGTAAAGGATGTCTCCAACTTCCGGTTCTGCCTTCGAAGGGAGAACACGTTGAAAACGGATTACAGAATTCGGCACCGGGTGGTGGAAGTTTTTTGCTTAGAAAACGTGTTTAACCTTCGGGGGGAGTCTGGAAAGTCGTGCCGGCTAGAATATGTAGAGGGTGGGCCGTGTAGTGGAGGGTCGATTCCTACTAGAACTCTGGTTTCATCTCTGTACGTGGTAGCGTGGCCTGATGGCGGTCGGGATTATTTCCTGTGGGGATCGGGGTCTCTGACAGAAAGTGGCTATACCTACAGTGTGCGAATCATCCTTGCATTAAGAACTCAGCCGTGCAGTGCAGCAAATCATATTTGTCTTTGTAAAGTTTAAAGTTTTTTGTAAAGTCGGGAATCACCAAGGGCATAAGCCCGCCATATTGGAAGTTCCCTCAAATAGGCCCCCTCACACTGGAATAACGTGTACCTTATGCAAGAAGGGTCGCCTTGCCTCTAATTAAGCGCCGGACGAGGGGTGCGCTGGCGAAATTGTGCTTTGTGGAGCAGAAGCCATACCCATTGTTTTTCTAAGACAATGGGACATAGAAAAAAAAAAAGGATGTCTCCTAAGGATTGTCCGAATACCTAATTCCCTATAAAATCATTTTTAAGATACAGATAAATAGGGAAGAACAATAATATATAGGGTACTGCATTAAAAAAAGAAACAACATTTATATGGATACATTATATTTGAAATATCCTGTAGGCTGTAGGTATACCAAAAAATTTAAAAAAATGTCAATAAATTGGCGTATTTTTTTAAAATAATTACTAATAAGGGAGATATTCTTTAGCTGGGTTCGAACCCTGTCGTTTTTTTTATTTTTTTTGTAAGGGTACCTTTCTAAAAAGTTTTTTTTTCTTGATTTTGGGTATGTCTATAATAATTTTTTACATTCATTATAAAATATTATGTTTTTTTTTCACATTATGCTTATGGTATAAAATTTATAATTTATATTAGGTTCATCGACTATCAGGGTGTTGTTGGTGTGATATTTCTGAGGGTAGTGTGGTCCAAATTGGGTATACGTATATGGGTATCTTGGGAAAGTATTTGAGATAGAAAGACCGTTAAATGTGGAAAGTTCCCATACAGCACGTCCAATTCAAATTACGTCTCTACAAGATATACACGTGAGAAACAAAATATTTAGGGTTGCCAACTGAGGTAGTCCTTCTTTAAAACGTTGAGTCCTCCTTTCTCCCTTGTCACCGAAATGTCCTCCTTTTTCATTATTATAATATTGCCACGAATAGTTTAGGGGGTAGCGCGTTTTTTAAAGAATAACTTCTCAAAGAAGAGCCGCGTCGCGATTTGTACAATGCCGGGGTCTCAATGCTTCCTTTAATCCACCACTGTATGTTCTATTCGTGAGGACACGCCTTGTTTAGCGTGCCGGGGGTTAACTGAGGTAGGCCGGAACCGACTTACGTGGGGTAAGAAGAGATGATAAAGTAAGCACGTTTAGTTTAAAACAATAACAATGTATTAACGATAAAACTTTAACAATGATTTTTGGTCAGAAAAATGAGATTCTATTATAACCGATTATTACGGTGCGCATGTTTTCTCGATTTGAGGTACTGTTTATAGGACTTTGTTTACTGTCTTATAATTTATAGTTTTTCTTGAGAGTTGGGTTTTATTTAAGAGCACTAAAAGATTTCACTAAACTTTTGAACTGACTATTTAGACACTTGTCATTCTCAGAACTCTGGCAAACTTCTTGTCTTGACTTTACTACGGTGGTTGTGAAACCCCTGGTCCTAGCAGTCGTCAAGTGGCTAACCGGTATCAAGTTTGGTAAGGAATGAAGTAGAACCTAAAGCAGCTGTATAGCTAACTTTAAGAGCGGATAGAACCCGAGGGCAGTCGTCAAATGACTAACCTGGGAGCTGGAGGTGAGACCAAAGTCTGCCGAACTGAAGGTTCGTTAGCGTATTTATATTAAAGAAGTGATGATCATTGCATTCTTAAGGTTGAAAGTCGCTCACGTTGATTGCTCGCATTGTTTATAGTTTGCTTTTAATGTTTATATAGCAATCTCCAAGTTCAAGTTCAAACTTACGACAGGGTGATATTTCTTTAGTAGCTTATGCATTTTAGTAGATTACAATATTATTGCAAAAAAATATAAAATAATAATAAAATAGCATATCAATCTCAAACCATGTTACCACTGCTAAAAGATTTTTCGTGCTCAAATAGTAGTTCCATAGTACCATTTGAAATTTGACACAGCGGCCTCTGAGTGGCGTCAAATAATATTCGATGGAGTACAACCTGTCTCTATTCTATTATATACGTAGATCTTACACTTTGGGTTTATATTAGACGGTTTCGGCGTTGACTGATAATAGTAGTTTTGGTTAGTTGTTTAGGTAGATTTCGCGCTTTATATGCCAGTTATAAATTTTAATAAAGGGGTATTTTTGAAATATCAGTTTTTGCCGAACAAAAAATGCCATAAAATCTCAACCGCGCCCAAATTTGATACAAATGTTTTTTTAAATTTAAGTTTGTGCTCATGCGATAGGTGATGCCAAGCTCGACTTCCTTAGAAGCGGAGTTAAAAATTAATTTTTATTTAACAAATACGCCCGTCTTGAAATGGGGTATTTTGGGTATCAATTCTGGATTTTTAGAAAAAGGATATTTTCAAAATTCTATATAGAAAAGGGGTATTGTATCAAAAAAAGAAGTACGTCTGGAAAACCTAATCCAACATGTTTTTCCTCGAATTGATCTTCATTTTAAAAGTTAACCATCGAGTTAACCTATGTTTTTGTTATTCAAGTAATTACAGGCGACAAGTATATATTTTAAACTTCTTTAGCGAGGGTAATAAATCCGAAAAAATTAACACCCTTTCTACCCCCCCCCCCCCCTTCAGCTAGAAGGGGGAGGAGAAGGAAAAAGTTAAATAAGTAAATTCGGGGTCAAATTTTACATTTGAACATATGGGGGGACCGAGGCCCTAATTTAAGTGGGATTTTGGGGAAAGAAACCGTTTTTGGTAGAGCCTCGGATCGAAAATCTGACAAGCGATGACCCCGTTTCGATAACCGTGGGGAAAGGAATTATACCCCCACCCTCCCCGGATACCCATAAATTTCCAAAAAAAATGGAAACATTGAAAAAAACGTAAAATATTGTTCGGAAAGTTAATAAAAATATCATAAAACGAAATAAGAAAATAATATATTAAAAAAGAAGTTAGAGAAACGCGGCTTTCGGCGAAAAAAAGGCCAAGAAATTGACCTATGAGGTTGGAGATGGCAAAAATGGAAAGAAAAAAATGTTTTATGAAAAAAAAAGTTGAAAAAAAAAACAAAAAAAAAAATTAAAAAAGTGTCGAAACCTGGGGCAAAAGTTTAAGAAAAAAAGCTTAAAAAAAACTCAATTCCTAATATCTCTTTCAGAAGTTTCACTTCAGTTGTGTGCTTATAGAGCACATAATTTTTTTTTATGATTTACCTAAAAAACCACGGCAATAATTATTAAAAATAACTAAGCAGTTGGGGTGGAGAGCTCCTCATCATTTTTCAAAGCCGCGAGCCGCCAATAGAAAAGTCCTCCCTTGGCTTGTGGAAAACTTGGCAACCCTAGTTATGATGAAACTAATTGTTGATCTAGTACTGACGTACACATATGAGATACACCTATGTTTATGTTGATAGAATTATGTGATATAATGTTTAATAATTGTATACCGTATGCACTTAAGATTTTAAACATTTTTATATAACGTAAAGAAGGATCATTAGAATGTTGAAATTTGACGACCGTGCATGATGCCTACAAGGTTTAAGTCATATGTATGTGTGATGCTTTATGCAATATTTGTACCTACTGCATACACCACGTAAAAGTGCGATATACACACATGATACAAAAAACTATATATACACTCTTTAGTTGTGTCTTGTCGTATCTACATTCTACCATTCAAGAAGCACGGCACAGTGCGCGCGCAAGCGTCAGCGTGAGCATACCGGGCATGTGTATCTCATGTGTATCCTCTTTCCTCTATAAAAGTGGGGTAGTACATCCGCATCATATAGCACTTAGCAGCCATTTTTGTTTTATCATTTGGGAAGACGCGGAAGTGTGTGTGTCTCTGTGCAGTACTGTGCACTTTGAAACGGATTATAAGGTATAGTAAAAATTGATAAATTAAATACTTTATTACTCCTAGGTACCATTAATATTGGAGCTACAATGTTTAATTATATTTAATGTAATGCGCCCAACTGTGCAGCCCTGTCACAGGGGTCTCGAAACTTATGGTTACACTATATACAGGGTTTCCGAACTTCAAGTCTCTATACTGAGACCTTGCTTATTATCAGTTAGAGAATAGTTTTTTGATTTTTGCTTGTAATTCATCAATATAAATTTTGATAAGATCTAATTTTTTTTTATGTAGAGTAAATATTCTATTGTTGGTATTTACTGTCAACCAATAATTGCATAGATTTTTCCGCCCCGATATTCAAATTAAGCTTTTTTCAAGCTAGTGTTTGTATTCTTGATGGTGACAAATCTAGATATCTCTTTAAATTAGGGTAACATTGGGGAAACACGAGACGACGAATTTATAAAAAGAATTTATTAATCCTATTAACACTATTTTGTTTCTACTAGTGCAAATTAGTCGTTAAAGAACATGCATGTATAGAATTAATTTAATATAATATATCTTATAAAATTAAATCTAGACCGATAATATAATATGATATAACGTTCAAAAGACAAGTAGATATAATGATATAGACCATCAGTTTTGTATACATCTGCTATAATCCATCTTATTCAAAAAATATGTAAGTAGGTATCTCCCATTAATTACAGTTAAGTACTACTCACATATGAATTGATTAATCTTTACCTAAATAAATTGAAAATACATACGAAACACTTTATTTTATGATACTAATATAGAAATTAAACTTATCTTCTGGTACAATGACAAAATAAAAATATTAAGTTAAGTATATTAACTGAAATTAAATGAATATTTCTTCAAAACTATATAAGTTTTAATTGGATATAATTGTCCAAATGTTTACGATTAATAAAAATAAGTATCGTATTATCTTCTAAGTATCTAACTACAGTATAAAAGTGTATTTTATAAAAATTATATTTCTTTATATTTTTAGTGGTATTCTAGACACTATTAAACCAACTACATGTGTTCTAATCATCAACTACCTACCTTTGAATCTAATTGATATTTTCTAAAAAAAAAATATTTTATCATTAAGCGTTATTATAATATAGTCTGGCAGCTCTACTGACACACCGTGTATATTACCAATAAGCTTTTAGTATGTCTATTGGAAAATGTAAAAGGTAAATCCAAATTAAATAAAAATTATCGTCTTATATGTGTAAAAATAATGTATTGCTAAAATACAAATATGTGTACCTAATGATGAGTTAAGCTAGAGGGCTTTCTATATAGATACCACACCTATGAAAAAGAAAATAAGTTCATATAAAGGTTTTCCAAGAAAGTATCTGTTTGACTCGGTATTTACTTACAAAATGATGATCTAGAGGAGATTAAATGTAGTTGGTGGCATTCCCTTCTATACAGAATTACAGTTATAATTCGGGCTATATTTTTCTGATTGTCATGATAAAATATCAATATATCCTTCTTTGCTGGTGAAGTAAGTAGCCCTTCAATCAGAAACTAATTCTAACATTTTTCATTCAAATAAAATGGGAAAAGAAAATGTTCTGCAAAATCTTATCTTCTTCCCAACTTTAGACCCAATTCTTAGATCATAATTAAATGCCACAACCGCAACATACCTTATCAATTCCATCAATATTGATGTTACTTTAAATTTAATCCATTACTATTTTTCTGGCATAAAGAAAAATTATAAAACCAATTTAAATATATCAATATTCTAATTGAGTAGGGCTTCTCCATATGCAAGCTTTGATTTAAAACTGTAGGTATATTTATTTCACCATTTCCATAAAATGTTCAACGTGATTAAAAATAATCGAGGAGCGTGTTAACACACGCTCCTCGCCTATTTGGTTACACTGAAATCACAGGCCTTCTTCACATGACCATCTTGTAGGATAATTTTTCAATAATCACTCGCTGTCTTGTCCATCCCTAAAAGCAAATATATATTTTTTGTGTTCATGCGGATAAAATAATACAAAAATCTTGTGGGTACAGTAACCCAAAATCATACACCATACAAAAATTTCGCACACACGCTTCGCGAAATTATAGTTCGTAGGGCACCATAAAATTGTAACGAAATATATGTTATCAAATATCAGTCTATTCCGTTCCATTAATTCTACCTATTTATCAATGGTTTTCAATGCTCGGTATAAAGATCGGCAGTGACATCTATCTGTGAATGGATATATTTTGCACAATTAACTTTAAGGAGAACAGGTACGCAGATTTGTATCTATAATTTATGGATTTGTGTCGGTGCAGATCGCTTCATTTTGGGAATGCCATCTGTTCGGAAACGGGCTTATCTCGTGTAGTAGGTAATTGAAGAACGTAGAGTGTTGTTCAATGCCTGTAATCTACAATAGATTGCTACATTTAGCGTATGTTGAATGTTTCCTTAGTTTGACGCCGAGGTTCTTACAACCAACGGTTGTCACGTATTTTAAATTGCCCAATGAAAAGCTATTGAATTTAAATGGGTAGAACGTACCAATTTTGAAAACGTTAAATCATCTTGTGTACAGCGTTCGACGTGGTAAGTGATATAATTTTTTGATCTTAAAATATTCTATTCATCCTGCATATTTTTCAATAGTATTATCATATTTTAAACACAGAATTGATAACTGTTTTTAATTCGGTTAATCATATTTCACTAAAGTAAAGAATTTAGCATTTTTATATTGCACTTTCGAGTGTTTGACGATTTCAATAATCTGAATTTTTAATGGTGACCTTTAGGTTTGAATACCCTTTTTATTGGTGAATAATTGCATATCTTATCGGTCAAATTCGTGTAATTTAATACTGGTTTAATCCAAATATATAGAGAACGTAATTATTTCATCGTTTAGTGATCATACATATGATTTTAGATTTTACATATTTTCATTTAAATTGAACAGTGTTACCTGGAAGATTCTCAAAGCGAATTTTATATGTTCCTGTAAAAGGTAGTTAATTGAATTTGACTAGAATTTCGCTGAATTTTCTTTTGTAATATTGTTGATCGTAGTTTTTCAGGCTTATTTCATTAATCTTTCAGTTGATTTGTAACTTCAAACTATAATTATTATCACTTATCGTGTCACGTTTGAAGTTTAAGCACTGTGTGTAAATTTACCTGGTTTATTTTTTCTTTATCGTTTATCCAAGTTCCTATCTCAAAGCGAGATAGTATTAATTATCTTATCTTTATCTTTGATTAATTAAGACGTAATTTACGTCAAAGTATTATTTATGTGCCAAGGGCCATATTTACAGATTAATTAAAGGAATTACTTATCTGGAGCCATTGGACTTGTTTTAAGAGAGGTTATACCTCGTTCTTGCTATTTTTTTATTAAAATCTAGTTATTTTCTATTTGAAGTTGCCGAGAGCCACTGTTTGGACAAGTTTCATAATTGTCTTTTAAATTTTTAATTTTGATCATAGTTTCTTTTGAATTTCATACCTCTAAGTAAAGAAAAGAAATATCTTGAGTAGCAGTAATTATTCATAGTGTTATTTAATCAGTTATTTATAATTTTTGCTGAACTTTAAATTGTAATTTAAGTTCTGATTATATTTGCTGTAACCAGTAAATTTTCAAGTTCTTGGTTAAAACCTTGTATGTCAAACTGAGGTCCACAGGATACTCTTCTGTATAATTAGTTAATAAGCAGTATTAGTTGGTCTAAGACCTATATATTCTTTTTTCCATGTAACGATCTTGGTGAGAGCGTCTGACGCAACGAAGACACCATCTACAGCTTTGCCGTGCGAACAAGTAGGAGTCCCAACTAGGATTATCTGTACACACCTATAGCGGGGTGAGCTTAGGTACAGGCAGTAGAGGTTTCCAGTGGAGATCCTAACCAATCGCATGGTTTTAAATAGCTGAACGAAGTTATCGTATGGTTACAGATAATTGAAGGAAATAGGTAATCTTTCTCAAAAGAAAGATCGTCTGCTTAGACCAAACTTGTTATAATAATTAAATTTGTTCATTGTTCACATTACTAGTCAATTTAGTCAAGTTTAAACTTCGTTAACTATATTATAAGTTGTATTTAGATCCGATTATATGCATTTCAACAATTTTAAAAAAGACAAAGCTCATAATTGATAATTGTAAATTAGTTGTTAAATTAATATATTGTTTTAAAAAAATATATATCTTTTCTGATTTATTACAGGACTGGGCTCTATGAGACGTGAATTATTTTTATCTTTGTAAATTCTAGTTATTGTTATCTATATATAAAATATATTCCATATTTTCTGTTTGCATCGTCTCTAAGAGCTTGGCGCCCACAATCACATATATAATATAGTTGACGGGAGAACCGTTAAATCGAATTCACCCCTAGTCTCATATAAATTAAATTAAATAAAATAATTATCCTCAATAATTGGTTATAAAATGGAGTTTCTTTGGACAGATTTCAAAGTTCTTTGCATTTTTTAACGGCAAAAACTTTTACGATTTAACCATTATTTTTTATGTACGTTTCTAAATTCTTGCTAAAGTCCTTAAAAGAGAAAGTTGTTTTTCTTTCTTCTAAAATATATATATATTTTTTGGTCCAAAAGCATTCGGCTTTATCCATAGACGTATAAATCTTATATGTCTATGGGTTTTATCCGAAAAATTCGGGCACCTGTTTAAACCGCATAAAAAGCTAGTAAACATGTTTCAATGACAACTTCAGACGCTAACTTAAGTTTTAAACAAAATATTACCACAAAAAAAACTAAAACTAAAAAATATTAAAAATTAAGGCTTATTTACCATATTTAACACAAATCAGTGTACTGATTTATGGAGTATAGCAAAGGAAATTCACAGAATAGGTCCTTTTTTGGTTTCACTTGATTAACCAGGTAGTTAACACAATTAGAGTTAGTTAGATTATAAGATTAGTTTTAATAATCTCCTGACAATGCTAACAGCTTCAAGTGCAAAAATTCTATTATGGTATTGTGGATAAAACTGTGTTGCATTTTGCCCAAGGCTTCAAACCCCAACTTAATAGGAAGAATTTTATTCATTCTAAGACAAAAACTTAAAAAATATTATTGGATGTGCTATGCAGCAACAAGGATTTTTATGCATTGTTTTAGTGGTTGTGACTTCTGACATGCAGTGCCGCCTATACGTTTGACGTATTTTTGTCTTATATTTAGTTTAGTTTAGTCTGTTTGTGGGGTAACCATTGTTCTTTTGAATGTACCTTGAAATAAAGAAATTTAAAAAACGGTGCGTGCTTAAGACCACACAAAAGAAGTGAAAACTTAAACAAAGCAATATTAACAACCAAATAAAATACAAAAAAAAGTTTTTTGAAGCGCCAGGCATCGATTCAATATTTTTTCCTGTCCTCCCTCTCGCGAGGCAAAGCGAGCGCTACACCATCTCAGCTAAGCCGCCGATGGAAATACGTCCGTCAAAAGTGAATATAGGTCACAGACCGGTATAATACATATTTATTGTTAATAGTTGATTTTTACGTTTATAATTTGGCAGTTAGGTAGATGTGTTACGATAATTTTAACAATTCCGTAACATCAGGTTGTTCCGAGTTCGCTGGTATTTATTTTTGGTTTGAAATAATAACTTTTATCTTCAACCTATTTTGAATTACTGTCTGAACCGATCTGGTAGCAACAGTGTGGAAAATTCCGCAATAAATAGTACGAAAATATTAATAAATACTGAATTCTTATGTTGCCCATCAAGTTGATTTAAAACTAATTTTTGTCTTTTAAATATATCAGTTGATAATTATCT
>MU182973.1:133172-155121 GCA_016904865.1 Pissodes strobi | reverse complement strand
TTTAAAACTAATTTTTGTCTTTTAAATATATCAGTTGATAATTATCTCGTTAATATAAAATGAAAATTAATATTATAGGTTGAATCTACATAAATACAGCAGCAGAATATATTATTTAAAATTGTTAAATAATTTCAAATATGCAGTTCATATTTTATGCTTACAGATCGGTCGCTTCGTACGGTGGAAAACATTTGAGACGACTGCGCGTCTGTGCAATTTTTTTTGAGATGTGGTTCTGATGGAAAGGTAGGGCAGGAATTTTGAATCTATCTTGTACCGACGACCAGTGTGAGAGGTTGAGAAGGTAGGCTTGACATTTTGTTTAATTTTTTTTTGCGTTATCTGATTTTTATTTCTATATCGGAAAGTCTATAGACAGAATAATGCTGCTAAGCTTGTAAATCTCTGGCATCTGCCTGATATCGTTTCACATACCACGTTGTCTTTTGCCATGGGTATGTTTTTGTCTGTAGGGCATGTGTGATAGTGGGTTTTTGGAGCGTAAGGCTCTTGGATAAGAGAAAAAAGGACTTTATCCTACAAAAGCAGGGGTTATTGAATTTCGGATTTAGTTTAGCAACCCAACTAAAGAATCGATCAAATTGGCCTATAGGGTTCACATTATTTAGGTTCTAGTTAGAGGAAGCATTTTTAGAAATTAATAACTAAAACTGTCTATAGTGTGGGAGACTGAGTCTACTTTTCTCTGGTATCGGTATCGGGTGTTATGAGTTATATAGGGAATCAGAGTTAAGCTTAGTTAGTTGTTATTCGGCCTATATAAGCATTTTATCGTCACTTCGTTATTTAAAGAGTACCTTCTCAAGCCCTTCTCGACCGTGGTCGGCACAAGATCATAATTCTTTGTTTGTTTTATTTCTCTATTTCTGTTTAAATTTGTCATACCTTTATTTTGAATTAAACTGATTTTTGAGTTGAAAAGTAGCTTTCAGGCAATAATTGAATTCTGATTACCTGTTTAAATTTATTGATTTCACTTTTGTTCTTACCTGATTATTGTAATTGTTTTTTATTGAAATACTGTTCATCACAATATTTCTCAGCTTAAATAGCTATTTATTTTATTTATTATTTGTAATCTGTTAACTGGTTAATTTAAAACATAATTATTGTCTATAGAAACAACTCTGCGCAAATTGGCGGAGGCATATTTAATTAAATATAATTCTTCCTTCAGCTTGTTTTGGCATTTTTTTAGCATTGTTAATTGAGAAGAATTATTTCTAGCTATCTCTTGCCAATGTTTATATTAAAAAACCAAAGCTTAGACAAGCGACGCTCTCTGCCAAATTGAAACGGAGTTGTAACAACATTCTTGGTGTACTCTTTAACTGCCTTGTACTGTTTTTTCTTCCATGCTACACGCACTCGGACTACCAGGACAGCTTCCAGTGACGTCACCGGACAGGTCCTAGGCACTGCAGCAAGTTTCAGTAACACTCTCCAGGAAGTTCGGAGGAAGCATAAGGTGATTAAAGGGCAGTTATCACCAGGAAGGTTCAACAGAATATTAAATTTCAACCCTTATTTTTGTTAGAAGGAAATAGAATAATTGTTTTTTTGAAATCTTTTAACCACTACTACACTCGGAAATAAATTTTAATTATCATGCTCCGAACCTATACACCCTGAGTATCTTTCAGTTTATCTTTTTAGTAAATTAAAGTAATTATTAAAAAGAAAAGTGCATTTATAGTTTATAGTAACAAATTGGCATTTTATTTGAATTAAGTATAGTAATTATGATAAGGCAATTGAAATTATATCTTAACAAATTCGAATCATATCTTAACAAATTCGAATTATATCTTAACAAATTAATATTATAATATAATTAACAAATTGAACTAGGTATATCGTAACAGATGATTATTCGAATTAATATATTACGGTCGTGTAAAGTCGAGCGTTCAATCTTGTGCTATTTTATTATCTAGAATGTAGGCTGCAAACCGCCTTAATTTTAAAGTATTTTATATAAAAACATGCAGCTTTTTATCGGTATGTAAGTGATTGTTAATGAGTTGTCAGGTTTGAGGGTATTAAGAAAAACAACAGCAAATTTCTTTTACATTTTAGATATAACCTCAAATATTTATCCACATAAAATAATCAAAACAAATCACCACTTTTTTATTTTACGAATAGAGAGTTTTAGCGTGCATACCCGCTAAAATTTACGAATTTATTAACACTGCCAAAACCGGACATATTTAAATTAAAGCAATAGTTTAATAACATGAATAACATAAAATATATTTATTACAAATTACAAACTTAAAAAGATATATATTGCTCCCAACTTCCCTTTTGTTTTTTCCTTTGTTTACCCCTAGCTTTTACCTGGGTCCCCATTCCCAAGTTTGTCTCATTATAAATGTCTTGATAGACCCCAAGGCGAGAAGTGTGTGTCCTATGTCTTATATTTCCTTTTTTTTTACTTGATTAATCCCCTGTCTAATTTTTTAGACTAATTCATTATGCCACAATTAGATTGCTCGCATTGTAGCGGTGTTTGTTATTTTAAAAGAAGACCGAAAGACGACGAGATTTTTGGTGCATCCTGCGACGGTTGCAAAGTAATTATCTGTAAAAATTGTTCCGAAATCTCCACAACCGAGGCAGACGCTCTCACTCTCAATAAAAGATGTATATCGTTCTACTGTTTTGATTGTAAAAAAGAAATAAATGAACTTCCACAATACAAAAAAGCACACGAACAATTCGATAAAGCAATACACGATATAAAGAAGAGGGATACTTACATTACTAAACTTACTACTAAACACGAATAGTATATAAGTAAATTAAAGAGGGTAATACCAACATTAAAAGAAGAAAATGATCTTCTCAAGGTTAATACTGAAGATAGTAATACAGTTTCGAAAGCCATCGACGATAGTCCGCAGACCAATATAAACAGTAATATTGCAGACTCACTTGGAAGAAACATAACTCTCGCCAAGGATCTAGACGAGCTAAAAAACAAAAACACTGATCTAATTCAACAACTTAAAGATCTTAACGAAATAAACCAAAACTGCCTTACTACCATAGATACATTAAATGCTGAAATTGAAGTTTATGCAAAAGACCTTAAAGAAAGCAAAAAACGAAAATGATCATCTTGGAGAGGAGTTATCGGCCTTAAGAAGCAGTGACGTCAGTACAATCCTAAAATTAACATCCTCAAAAACTACGGCTAGTATACAAACTATGGATACCATGGACGTCGACTGCTCAAAATTACCTTCACTTATACCTAATGGAGTTAGCCTCCCAACAAAAAAGAAACAACTACTAATCATGGGAGGAAATAATGCCAAAGGAACGGGTGCGCTGTTAAAAAATCTAACCAATAAGACCTTCGATATAATCTGCCAATTCGATGATAGATTTAAACTATCTGAACTTATCTGTGAGTGTTCGAGACTATGTAATAAGTTTAACAAGGACGACTTTATACTTATTTTTATTCCAAGCTTTGACGCAGTAATTGGGCGAACCATAACGAAGGACGAAATGGACAGACTAGCCCGGGAAACATCCCACACAAACCTAATTGTCATCGGATGTGGATATCACTTAAATAGACCAGTCCTAAATAGTTTTATTCATGATATTAACACTTTTGTGATCTCTTATTTGCACGGAGTTAATGTTCCGTTTGTACCACTCACTTCTGCTAATGTAAATGGTGTCATGAGCTACGATTCTAAGAAAGAACTTATCATATTTTTTGTAAACAATTACATATTAGCGTCTTCTAAGAATGTTTTAGTTTATCGACGAATAGAATCCAATCTAACTACCAATGCCGCACGCCGCAAATTCTTCTGTTTCATCAGGCAGCAATTCTGCGGGTGAATGTAATTTGTCTTGTCTCTACCAGAATGTGAGAGGACTCAACACTAAACCCAACGAATTCTATAAAGCTGTGTGTAGCACGGACCATGACATCATAACAGTAACGGAGAGCTGGTTGCAGGACGGTGTTGGTAACATCGAACTATTTGGTAACGACTTCTCAGTGTTTCGATGTGATAGAAGAATTGACCAAATGGGTGTATCACGAGGTGGGGGAGTGATCCTTGCAGTTAAGAGGTCGTTCAAAGCAATACAACTTGATCTCCAGATTATTAATACCAATATTACCAAAATTGATGTAGTAGGCTGTAAGTTACAAGTCAACTATTTTCCCCTTTTTCTCCTGGTCATTTATATACCGCCTAATATATCTATTTCCGAATTATCGTCGTTCTGTGAGTACTTTGAATCCATTCACTACCTGTATGGTAAAAATCTACTAATAATAGGCGACTTCAATTTGCCAACTTTTGCTTCTGAAAACTACAATGCAGATTCCAGAGCGGCGGTTTTAAATAATTTCTGCAATCTTTTCACATTACTCCAGTATAACACTATCCCTAACTCGTTCAATAGAATACTGGACTTGGTTTTATCCAGTTTTTCATGCATTGTGTCAAGGGACCTCTCGCCGCTTGTTGGCGAAGACTCACACCATCCCACAATAAATATTGCTTTTAAACTTAAACTGAATAAGAAGCACAACTTTCCTGTCAATATTGAGCAATCAAGATTCAACTTGAGACGCGCCGACTTTCCGTTATTATATAATATGATAATAAATTCAGACTGGACCTCTGTTTCAGGCTCCGAAAATGTCGATGAGGCCTGTGCTAGGTTTTACGAAGTGTTATATAACATCTTTAATGTATGCGTGCCTAAGTCGATTATCCGAAAAAGGAAATTTCCTGTCTGGTTTACATCTACTATAATTAAAAGTATTAAACGTAAACATAGAATATTCAAAAAATTAAAACGAATTAACTCAGACACTTTAAAAACTAAGTATCGACTTCTACGCTCTAATACAAAACATATGATCGATGCCGCACACATCGATTATGTCAGAAAGGCCGAAGCTTCTATAGTAAGTGACCCTACAAAATTTTGGACATATATGCAATCTAGAAAAAATGCTTCGTCTCTCCCTGAAATATTTAAAGATGGAGAACTAGAACTGTCCGATCCCACTGACATTGTGAACGCATTCGCTGCTTTCTTTAGAAGTGTTTACACCAGTCCGACCGATCCTGTAATTCAAAATCATGCCACCAATAGTGGGACACATATTGTGCTAAAGAACATCACACATGATATGATACTGCGATCAGCAAAAAAGCTAAAAGATAGAACCACTCAGGGCGCAGACAAGATACCATGCTTTTTGGTCAAGGACTGCATCCATGCGTTACTTCAGCCTCTATCCTTTATTTTCAACCTTTCACTCAAAACCAGTGCCTTTCCCAAGATTTGGAAAGAATTGAAAATTACACCCATCTTCAAAAAGGGGGACATATCGGATATATCTACAGAGACTTGTTATGACAGGTCCTTATTTTGGTTCAAATCATGGTGTTATGTATAATAGCAACTTGTCTCTTTATAAAGCTTTTCAATCTAATAACTTGGATTTAAGTAAAATACTTGAATGTAATTATGCACCTCGCTTGGGATCTGACTTGGTGGATTTATTGCATGATCATATTAATAAATACTACAATGGTATACTACAGAGCTTGGTAGATGTCCAGGAAGTTCCTTCACCTTTAACTTTGTCAGGTTCCTGTGATGTTGCTGACGATGTTTATAATGAAAGACCTTTTTTATAGATTTGACTACAGAGGTGGAAGCTTGCTTAAATTCTGATCTTATTATTGACATACCAAAGAGTTGTGCATTTTCATTAAATATTCCGTCTGTAAGGAATTCAACAAGCAAGCTTCTGCCTCTGCCTGCTAGAGTTAGTTCCGATAATTTTGTGAGTGTTATGTTGCTGAATATTCAGTCAGCACGAAATAAACTGAACGAACTTGATGTACTTTTGAATAACACTAACTTGCCTAATATATTGCTACTCACCGAACATTGGTATAGAGTGGATGAACCATTAGTTGTTCAAGGGTATATTGTTGTGTCTAAGTACTGTAGATCCATTGGCCAGCATGGTGGCACTGCTGCCTTAATCAATCAAAATGATAATATGTTGGCCTTTGAATCTTGCGACAGGTTCGACACGCTTCTTCAGGAAAGAGAGTTTGAGTTTTCAGCAATATTTTCGGGAAAACTTGGTTTCTATGTGTTTTGTATTTATCGTTCACCAACAGCGAATGTTTTTAATTTTCTAAATAAACTAGAACTGCTGCTGTCCAGAATTCCTCCAGGGTGTCATGTAGTGTTAGCTGGCGATTTTAATATCAATTATGATGATTCTGATTCTAATTCGTGAACCTCTTGACTTCTTTCAATCTCTCCATGCATGTTGACTCATTTACGCGTATTACTGAGCATTCGGCGACCACCATTGATTATGTTTGTTCCAATCTACATAATAATGTAATGTGTGATTCAATTGATGCAGCCATTTCAGACCACAATGCCATCATTGCACGTTTCCCTGTAAATTCACGGACCAGAAAAAAGAAATATACAACTCGTAAACGTATATTCAGCAGTGGCAATTATGCAAAATTTCGCCATGAGTGCAACAGTCTAAATTGGGACCTAATTGTGGGAGAAATGGAGCCTTTATCAGCGTATCATTCTATTCTATGCACCTTGGTAAACAGATGCTTCCCCATTAGGAACATAAAAATAAAATCACATTCCAAATCATGGATAACCAAGGGTATACGTATCTCGGCTGGAAATCTTCGCTGCCTTAATGCCTTGCGGAAGCACTTTTCTGGTAATGTCTTTATCTACGACTACTTTATTCGTTATCGTACAACATACAGGAAATTACTGTCAATGGCTAAAAGGGTGTTTTATTCTTCAAGGATGCAAAAATCAAAAAATAAATCTCGAACATCCTGGAAAATTGTAAATGAGCTATCAGGTCGTACTAACCTGAGCCCCCAAGAAATCGCGCTAGATCCTAATGATTTGAATAACTTCTACTGCTCAATAGCTGATAATATTACAAAGAACATAATAACCGTTAATGATCCTCTAGACTACCTATCAAATGTGAATATTTCAAACCAATTCTCCTTCCTTCCAACTAATTCAATGGAACTGAGAGAGACCTTCTGCCAAATGAGAAATTTGAATGCTGCCGGATATGATGGACTCCTTAAAAATTCTAAAAGAACTCCCGGAATATCCTCTAACCATTTTGGCTGATGCGGTCAACTCTTCCTTCAGAAGAGGAGTTTTTCCATCTTCCCTGAAGTTTGCTAAGATCATTCCCATTCATAAAGGAGGAGTTACCACTGACCCATCAAACTACCGACCAATCTCACTGCTCTCCACCCTGTCAAAAGTAGTTGAGAGCCTGGCAAATAAACGCATCATAGAATTCTTAAATAATAACAATATTCTAAACAAAAATCAGTATGGTTTTCAACAGCAGAAGAGCACAGCTGATGCTGTCTTTCACTTTATGGAGAACCTTCTTACTTCTCTAAATCAGCGTAAGTCCGCCGCAGCGGTATTCTGTGATTTGTCGAAAGCATTCGACTGCGTTAATCACAGAATACTGCTGTTGAAGTTGAGCAGGTGTGGCTTTACGGGTATTGGGCTTGATTGGATCAAGTCCTACCTCTCTGAAAGAGTTCAATGCGTTTCTACAAATCAGAAAATATCAGAAAAACGAAACATTTTAAGTGGTGTTCCTCAAGGCTCTGTTCTGGGCCCATCACTTTTCCTCATCTACATTAATGATCTTCTAAACCTTGATCTGTTGGGAGTGATTGGGGCATTTGCAGATGATTGCACGGCACTATGGTCACACAATGACCTTGCAACTCTTCAAAGTATGATTGAGATGGACATAAAGAAGATTAAATCTTGGTGTGATGCGAACCAACTATCTCTCAACCTATCAAAAACACATATCGTTAAATTCAGAGACTCCACCATGGAAAACATCTCCATTGACAGTTATCCCCTCAATATTGTTGAAGCATCTAAATTTCTGGGTTTAAACATAGATTATAGGTTGAAATTTGACTCACACTTAAAAGCTTTGAACAAAAAACTGGCCTCAGGTTGTTACAGTATTAGGGTCATTGCCAGAGAACTTGGTATGACCGTTGCAAGAACCACCTACTTTGCATTGATTGAGTCGCACTTGAGGTATTGCATCCCATTCTGGGGTTTCTGCTCCCAAGGTCTTTTCCAGTCTGCTTTTGTGCTGCAAAAAAGGGCTCTTCGACATATGTGCCAGGTGCATCCTCGGACTCATTGCAGACCACTTTTCCTTGAGAGTGGAATTCTTACCTTGCCAAGCCTTTTTATATTGGAAACAGTGTGTCTTATTCACAAGCATGTCTCACGCTTCCCTAACACCAGAACCTACCAAACAAGACAGGAACATGATCTTCCTTTACCTATCCCCCAATCAACATACATCAAAAATTCAATAATTTACACAGGTGTGAAGATGTACAATCATTTACCCATGGAAGTTCGTAGTATTGCTGTTTTGAGGTCATTTCGTCTTAGTTGTAAGAACCTCTTTCTTGATAGAGCTTTTTATTCGACTCATGAATTTTTTTTATACAATTTTTAACATAGATGTTGTATAGGGTCATGTCATACCGTAAATTTATCATTTTACCCTTTTGTTCATGTATTGTTTAATTGACCTATTTTACCTATTATTAATTTTTATTGATTTGTATAGACCACTTTTTACCCGTTATTTTTGGGCCTTTAGCTCAAACACTTGTGTTGAAATTTTGTGGGCTAAGGGCGTCAATTTGTTGATTTGGCTCAATATGTTAGTATAAGAAATAACTATAGGCTTTGTTAATAAGGATTCCATATGAAATGTAATTCTTGAACAATAAAGTATGTTTTCTATCTATCTATCTAACTATAGGCCCATATCCATTTTGTGTGCGTTTGCGAAGGTCTTCGAGATGTCTTTATATGAATGCATATTCACCTCGGTAAAAAATATTATCTCTCCAAACCAACATGGCTTTTTCAGCAGCCGCAGTACCGTAACCAATTTGGCACTCTTTTCCCAATACGTAGGTCGGGCTCTTGATGACAGACTTCAAGTTGATGCACTTTACACGGACTTTTCGAAGGCCTTCGATAGGGTCGACCATAATATTTTTCTCCAAAAAATTAACCTAATGGGGTTTAGTTCCGACCTTACCATGTTTTTTAAGTCATATTTGAGTGATAGAGTACAATATGTTGAAGTTCGGGGACATCAATCAAATAAATTCCAGGCAACTAGTGGAGCACCTCAGGGCAGTAATCTAGCACCATTGATCTTTCTTCTTTTCATCAACGATATATGCAATAAAATCTCAAGTAATGTACTACTGTTTGCAGATGATTTGAAAGTCTTTAAAGTTGTGCGTTCTCTCGATGATTGTTATGGCCTGCAGGCGGATTTGGAAGCAATCGAACAGTGGTGCAAGCTGAATAATCTCCCTTTGAATATCGGCAAATGTCTAACTATGACCTTTTCAAACACGCAAACTTCTATTGATTTTGATTACAAATTAGGTGACTCAATTGTCACTAGATGTTCTACCTTCAAGGATCTTGGTGTAATATATGACACAAAGCTCACTTTTGCTCCCCATATAGACTATATTTGCAACAGTGCAACAAAGATGCTTGGCTTTATCATACGCAATTCCAAGGACTTCTCTAGCAAACAAGCGATGAAAACACTTTTCACTAGCTACATAAGATCCAAACTCGAATATGGAGCAATTATTTTCAACCCAGTTTATGACCGATATGTGGCTCAATGGGAGAGCATTCAGAGAAAATTTTTAAAGTTTCTTGCCTTTAAGTGTGATGGAATGTATCCACCCAGAGGCAGCGATCAGCTTCTTCTTTTGCAGAGATTCCAGGTCTCATCTTTGTTGAACCGCAGAAGTTTTTTACTAACGCAATTTATCAGTAAAATCTGTACAGCTTACATCGATTGCTCCGATTTACTAACGCAAATTCAATTTCACGTGCCATCTCGAACTACTAGAAATCCTTCCACGTTTTTCTTAGCAACTCCAAACACAAACTTTTTACTTAAAGCACCAGTCTATAGAGGAATGATCCTGTTTAATACATCGTGTGGCGACATTGATATTTTCGGACTTTCACCAGCGCAGATCACCAATAAACTCAGAAATAAATTTCTAATTTAATGTATGAAAATATGTATATGTGTAAGTTATTTTGTAGTATTGTTATTTATAATTTAGTTTTAACTTTTTGTAATTAATTGTCTTGTAAATGGAAGTTCTTTTTCTGTTAGACAATAAAGCTTATTATTATTATTATTATTATTATTAAAGACTGACCAGATATACTCGAAATGGCGAAAGGTTTAAATTTAACTAGCTCACCTTGTATAAAAGGCATCATCATTTCTAACTGGCCTCTTGTAAGGTTCTTGGCGTAACTGTCAAACTATCGGCTCTTTTATATATTAAAAAATATATTTTTCTCGGAAAACAGATTATAACTTCTTTTTTTTTGTTCCATAATCGATGTTTTTACATATTCCCTCAAGAGTCTGACATTTTCGAAACAGAGTCAAAGTCAAAGTTAAAAAATCTCTTTATCAAAAAACTGTAGAATTTGGCTAATACAGTTGAATGACATGACGTCAAAAGGGAAAGTACAATACATTTTTAAAACTTAAAATTAAGCCGTTAAACAAGCAATACTAAAAACCAGAACACAGTTTCATCTCAAAAATTAAAAAAATGTGTTCTAAGAATTTCACCGAGCAAGGGTCCATTCTAACTATTAGATCCAAAATATACTTTTTAAAACAATGATTAAGTAACTTGTTAAAATATTGTATGCAAGCATATGTGCACTAAGCTGATGTCTGGGTACATTCAGACCAACGTTTCTATGGTTAAAAGAATGTTGATTTTCATGTCTTAAATTTTTTAATCTGTTCTGTTCTTGAAAAATAATACCAAACACTTGTATATGTACAGCCCATAGAGAGTAAGAATATTGAGTTCTCTACAGGACCCCCTGTAGAGAAATTCCCTATCGAATCTCGGTTTTTTCGATCCTCCCGGCTTTCTCGGCGACTCAAAAAGCCACCTTTTTCAAAAATGTACACGCCCAAAAAAATTCTCGCCAATTTCAATACTGTACTATTTGGACCTTTGTTTATGCATTCATTGTTCATTATTTTAAATAAATATAGTTGTAACTTATATTGTAAAAGGTTGATCGCAGTTAACTAAACATTTAGTTATTCATAATAGTCTTACCCAATATGGTGATGAGGAGTAGCCTGAGGAGATGGAGGAGTAGGAGTCGTACTTGGTCCCGTGTCGCTGGAATTGGAGCCGGCTGAAGATTGATGTTGTGATGACCATTGTCCTTGTTCTGTCTGCACCCTATTATAACTATTGTTAATATACTAGCAGTAATTCAAACACAGTACTTCAAAATTAAATATAATGTTAATACCTTTGATGAGCTTGCTGCCTTGCCCTAAATTCTGCAGCCTTCAATTGCTCCAAGTGGAACTGCTGCCTCTCTGTGATTAGTTGTTGTCTTTGGTACTCAAGGCCTTCACGTTCTCTTTCCATAGTGGTTTCCAACTCTTCAAAGTGGCGTAGTTTAATTTCTAATTTTTTCATTTGAGTCTCAACCAATAAGGCCACGAGAGATTTAATTTTTCTCTCTTCTACTGCCGCTAAGTGTTTAGCTTTAACAGCTGCAGCTGCCAATGCTGCTGCAGCTGCACTTTGCATCTCACTGTCCTTTATTTTTCCTTCACCTGAAGGGCTTTGCATCTCACTATCTTCTGGATCTGCTTTTACCTAAAAGTATTCAAAACAAATAAAGAAAATTGAGCTATAAGCTATACACTTACTTGATCTCCTTTTTCTTCTTTGGCCTCAGTGGACATTTCATCATCTTTTTCCTTCTTCATTTCATCCTCTTTATCAGGATCGGTTCCAGCTATTCCAGTCAGCGCCAAATTAGCTGCTGGATCAAACTTGCCAGATGCTGAAGATGCTTCAACACTCTTCAAGTGGGCATCCATTACTGCTGCTGGAACTAATAGAATAGAATTTATTTATTAGTAAATGATGGATCGTTAAAGTTTGTTACTTTTGAAACTCAAAGTCCAAATATGCTTTAATACCAAGTGACATTAAGATTAATTTACCAAATTAAAAAAAAATCATGAAAAATGCATAAAAATATCAGCTAATCAATGTGGTTGGCCAAATCTTGTCTCTTCGCGTAACAAGATGTTTTTCTACTTTCATATGAAAGTAGAAATATATTTATACAGGGTGTTACAAATTCCATCGAACTTGCCAATATAAAAGGCAAACTAAAATATTGATATACTTTCTGAGGTAACCCGCCTATTTAAAATATTATTTCATTAGACCTTATACATTCAGTTTTGGAACACCCTATACATATGTAAAGAAAGAAAAAGACAAAAACAAGTCATAAATTGAATTCCGGGTTTGCGAGGCTTTTTGGAGGAGATCCGAAAGGATATCGCTCGAGAACGGAGATAGATAGTTAAAATCGGGCGCAGTGTACGGTTTATTTTGGTGAATTGTTTTGCTTCTGTGCTTTAACATGTCATTACAGGTCAATAAAATTTATAATATTGTTATTAACATAATTTGTACAAGTATTGGAATGGCATAACCTGTGCATATGTTTAATTAAATCGTTTTATGCTGTGAATAACCCTGCTTTAAATGAAAACAAAAATGTAGTTTGCTGTCTTTTCGTGCTGGTATTTTAGTTTTAGTATGATTGTGATTGCAAGTAAGAGCTTTTGTGAAATTACTAATATTTTCCTACCCTGACTGGTGAATATTCCAGTTATAAATGAAATGATCATTCTAGAGATATTGGCCCTAATTTCAACTTTAGCTGAGTAGCCTCCGTAACCAGGACCTCAGTACCTGCCAGCGGCGTCTGGGTAACTAACACCACTCTTCGGTAGTGTAGTGGTTATCACATCCGCCTGACACGCGGGAGACTCGGGTTCGATTTCCGGCCGGAGAGCTATCTCTCCAGTTTTAAATGCGGAACTACGAATTGTGGCGCGGAAGACAGTGATAAAATTAATTATTATACTAATAAAGGTTATAATAATAATAATAATAATAAATATATATTGCCAAAAAAATACACAAAGTACATTGGGTCGTCATTAAAAATACAAAAAAGACAAGAAAAAATACCAAAAAAAAATACATTAGTTACGCAAAAAAAGAAAAAAAATTAATGGAATAATATAATAGTATGGTAGATTGCCAAAAGGAAAAACAAACAGAATATTTAAGTCAGATCAAGAAACATACAACAGAACATGTCAATACAAAAAATGCATTTAAATTAAGTACAAATAATGTAAAAATTTGTATATAAATAACAGTGTACAGACAATTACATGTACGAACAATATAAAACAATTAAAGCACAAAAAGACAATGAACAGCAGTAGTTAATAGATACAGCATTCTATTTACTTGTCAGAGTGGCAGTAAAAGTACCTGTACAAAAATTTAAGGCGAGCTAATGGTGATTTAGCTGTGAAAATCAATATACTCGTCAATCGTATAAAATGCGTTAGTAGCAAGGAAATGTTTAACCTTGTTAGCAAATTTATCGCCCTAAACTCATACGGCAACCCATTATAGAGCTTTACACAGTTGTATAGAGGGGATTTTTTATAATGAGCTGTTCTATGTAGAGGAATCTTAAGTAATTGACTACCCCTGGTATTGCGATGGCTTGTAGATCCTAGTCTCTCAAACGATGAGCGGTTACTATTGACGAATTGCAAGCACCTTAGTATATATATATGGACGGAAACGTCAAAATTTTATTTTGGGTAAAAATTTCTCTACAACTTTCTCGGGAGAGTAGGTTAAAAATAAGCCTTAATATCCTTTTTTGATTTACAAAGATATGGCTGCAGTTCCATCTCAAGAAACAATATTATAGGACATATGACTATATGCCAAAGCGTAATAGACAGATAGAAGTCCCTCGGTATCAAGCTTGTTTTTTAAGGCTTAGTACAGCAAAAAAAGTAGAGTTTAATTTAGCACATACGTAGTCAACATGACTACAAAAAGATAGTTGAGGGTCAATATAGGTTCCAAGAAATTTAGTTTTACTAGAAAACTTGATATTAAGTCTTTCCTCGCAGTCGGACTCTGATAACGAAAAACGATTAAACATATTCATATAAACTGTCTTTTCCATGTTTAGGATCAGTCCATTCTGCCTACACCATACTTCCATATCGCTACATACACTCGTTACACTTTTGTACAATTCATCCAGACTCTTGGCACCAACAACTATGGTTGTGTCGTCCGCGTACATGGTAACATGTCCACATCCAACATTCAGAGGCAAATCATTCACATACATTAGAAACAACAATGGACCCAGCACTGAGCCTTGCGGAACCCCAAGCTCTATCCATCTCTCCTCAGACTGGACACCACCATATTTAACAGTCATTCTTCTGTCACTTACAGAGGACTCAATCCATTTCAGTATCTTTCCACGAAGTCCCAGATTGTACAATTTACTGACTAAAAATGACTTATTTATGGTATCAAACGCTATGGACAAATCAAAAAATACAGAGACCACATGTTTTCCATCATTAATGCAGCGAAAAATATAATTCAGCGTTCGGTATGATGCGGTTTCCGTTGACTTATTTGGAAGAAATCCGTGCTGAGCTACATTCAGAATGTTAAACCGGTCGATAAAATGTATTATCTTATTATAAACAACCCTTTCAAATATTTTTGAAAATGTACTAAGCAGAGATATCTGTCGATAGTTCTCAATATTATGACAGTCATTCTTTTTATAAACAGGAACAACATTTGCGGTCTTAAGAATCGCCGGAAAAACACCATCCTCAAGACTTGCGTTCATCAGTCTCGTCAGAGGCTGAGCAATGGAATTTCTAATCCTTTTAATTAGTTTAACGTTTACGTCATGGAATCCAGAAGAGTTTTTGTTCTTTAGCCCCGCAATAATGTTTAGCACCTCTTCTTCGCTCACAGGGTTAATTACAATCGTGTTCTGAATGATAGGTGAAACCGTACAAGAGCATTCACTTATTCCATACTTCTGATACAATTTCTTAGACGAAACAGTGCTGAAATAAATCACAAATTGATTTGCTATTTAACTAGGTTCAGTAACAATTTCGTCATTCATGTGCAGTTCGAGTTGACGTTGGGTATTTTTTTGCCTACTTAGTTTGACATTTACAAAAGACCATATTGTTTTTGATTTACAATCCGAATTATTTATTTTGTTTTTATAAAAAGTTCGTTTGGTATACTTTGTCTGATGTTTGTAGGATTTTTTGATTTCTTGATATTCAGAGTGTACAGTAATATCATTGGAGCCACGATACATCCACTATAACTCATCCAGTTTTTCCTTACCATCCATTCACCTGTGCTTTTTTGCGTTGCTTAGTATATCTGTATGGACAACAACAATTAAGACAGTACACAACACCCGCAACAAAACTAGATCACAAGTCATCACTACAGATAGTAAAACCCAAAATTAAACTCCAATTTTGTGATATTATCATGTTAGAAAAAAAAGGAAATATTATTTTCGGAGAGGTCTCTACAGAGATACTCCGGTTCAAAATCCTGAATGACATTCTCACTGGCAGACAAATTAAAAACAAACCTATGAGCCAGGTGATCACTAATGTGAGGAGCAAATACATTACACCGAAATAGACTATTGGGAATATTAGTGGCGACATAGTCTATACTCGATGAGCTTGTGTGGCCTGCAGAGTTTGTATAAACTCTCGTAGATAGAAATGTTGTGATGTCTAACCTAAAAGAGTCAAACAGATCTCGCAGCAGTCTCTTCTGATCACTATCAGCACTATAATTAATATTCAAGTCCCCACAAAAAATCATGTCTTTCCCAGTTTTATGTGCCAGGGAGAGAGCAGCGCTGGCTAGGTCCATAAATACACCCAAATCCCCAGATGGAGGACGATAACAACATACAACACAACAATCTTTAGAAAATACACCACACATTTCACCATGGGCTTCAGCAGACGTTGACTCGACAGCACCAAAACGCTCAAACGACTTCCCTTAGGCTGTTTTTTATGAGTATTAAAGAACCACCGTGCCTTGATTGGCTTCTACAAAAATACGACAATACCATATACCCAGTGACCCGCAATTCGGCACATGTGGTGGGAAGCCAGTGCTCAGTAACACACATTATATCAATGTTTTCAGTAGTGAGTAAATTCTCTAAAATATCTATTTTATTTGTATTGCATTGTATGTTTAAGTGACACAATGTCAAACCCTTTATATGCGTCATACTTCCTCCAGCTCCCACTGGGACAATCGTGGATATAAGAAATTATTATGTTCATCCTGACTAGAGCGAACAACAGTTTTATCAGCCTCGACAACACACTCAACACTATTTGAGACTACCCCAACCACATCCGGATCAGCTCCGAGAGGGTCACCGCCTGAGCCATGGCAGGGCGGCGACAGTATCTGGTCAGGCAACGTACTTAAACTGCCACCACTAAGAATTGAGAGGTCATTCATTTCATGATTCTGAGCTATATACAACGAATCATCCGATATCACTGATTTTAGTACAATTTTATTATCAAAAGAGAGTCGAACAAAACTAGCTAAGTGGTAACAGATTTTATTTTTATTAAGGCGATATTTGCCATTAGTTTTACAGTTAGTCAATAATCTAATCGACACATTATAGTTATGTCGCTTTGTTAAAAAGTAATTCAATAGATCATAAAATCTATTATATGTTGCCTGATGATAATCAATGTCATATTTCAGACACAGTATAAGATTTGTGTACCTTCCCAATGAAAACAAACTCTCCAAGCAATCTCTTTTCAAATACATAGAAAAACTTAAATCTAAAAAAAACAACTGAGTCGAGAGAAGAAACGTTTTTACTGGCGTTAAAAATAGAATTAAGTTCTTTAAGATCAGCACCACTCTTGATCCAGCCCTGAATCGAGTATTTGTTGGTATTAAGGTACCTTTGCAGAATATGTGCGATTTGTAAGCCAGAACTGTCACCATAAATTACTACTTTGCGCTCAGGTATTGTGATTGGAATGTGTGGACTTACCGTAACATTTCGGCTTTTATGTTTGGCATTATTTTTCGTCTCTTCCTGGAATACACTATTTCGTTTGTTTGCTTTGGGAACATTTTTAGAGCCTGACGTTGTTTCTTTGTGAGACTTTGATATCTTAGCTTCTTTCAGCAAGTTGCACTGGACTCCCAATGTCGTTGTTGAAACCGGATCAGTCTGTGTTTCCAAGCACTTCATAGTAGCTTGGCAGGAATCAACATTTTTTATATTTTCGATGAACTTAGAAAGGTTCTTTATTTCTCCCTTTTTATTTCAAAGATCTTTAAGCAGATATTCAATTTTTCTTCTGTAGTCCTTACATTCCCTTTCAAGTGCTTCATTTCGTGTAAGCTGATCAGCCAGTTTATTACGTAGATCTGTGTTTATATCTATAACGGTTTCTCTATTATCACTTGTTTCTTCATTGTGGATTATATTTGGAAGACTTAAGTTAGGAGAAACGCTTTGAATAGTCTCGGTCAATTTTATCTTACCAGCGTTAGACCTTAGTGATCTTTTAGAAAATTGACCAACATTTTTCTCTAATGCTGCACAAGTAGTCATTGTTAACAGCAAATAAATACGGCCTTAAAACACTTTGTCATAAAGAGCAGCGAGTAACCTTAATACTGGAACACAGTTGCACCAAGCAGAGTTGACGGGTTGGCGCGAAACAGACTCACCTAGTACCTCACTGTTTTACATTCATAGGAAGCACTACTACAATTTTTAGTTAATTTCTTGTTGTATTTACAAAACTAAAATTTTAAATGTCAAATTTTAAGGAACACGTTGCTAAAACTCTACTATTGAAACGTTGAGAAAAGAATTATTTTAAATTCGTTCCTATCACAAATGGCTTTTTTGTTTAATAAAAAGTACTGGAGCACAATATTAACCGTTTGTATATTAATTAGATTTCTCTAAATTTACCACACCAATCTCGTTAAAACTTTCAGAACAATAACACAGGGCACCAACAATTACTTCATAAAAATATTAAGATTTTTGATCAAATTTGAACCCAAAAAACTCGGTACAAAACAAGAGCATTGTAATGAGCGTCAAGCAAGCATGCTCCACGCGTATCGTATACAGCATAATTCGGTTTAGGAATTTAGATCGAGGGTTTCTCTGCCGTACTCTTTCCCCTCGTGAATTCCAGGCTGACTCCAGCACATTTTCTCTAACAAATTAGGTGTATTAGGAATATGTGGTTTAATTTACATGACGCACCTTTCCCTCATATTTCCCTAATTTTGTTACCGTCGGACGCATTCTGAGTAAGTAAAATTGTGCAAGATATAATAATAACAGAACGTAGGTATTGGTTTTCTTTTTAATCTATTTTCACGGTCATTGGCAAAATAAAGACAAATCACAGCATGGCGTACCTCATTCAACTATGTTGAACAGACCCAGGTATGTTATACTACATTTCGATTTGATGTAAAAATGTTTTCACAAAATATCGTGCATAAGCAAAGGAAGAAGCAAGATATTTATTACATGATTTTTCATTCACGCTAAATTGTATTAATTGTATGCAATTTATATAATTATTTAAAGGTTTTAATGTAGCTTTTGTATTACTTCTGCGAGGCTCAGTATCGGGCTAATTCATCTTAGGGCTCGGGGGGATTAAAAATTTCGCGCCATGCAGGTCCCTAATCACTACACTCATGCAACTTTATTTTAAATACAACTGTATCTGAAAATGGCATATAGTACTCAGGATGTAGCACATTCACAAATTTGGTTGCTAAAATGAAGATTGAAAACTTAATTTTACATTTCTGTTTAATACCTTCATCCTTGATGTTTGCAAATTCATTCATAGCTGACTTGGCAGCAGCCGCAGCTACTCTAGGGTCAACAATAGATGCTAAAAAGGCCACAGTTGACATAATTGGATTCCCTGCTTTGCTAAATGGGATTGGCTGGTAGGCTAAAGGACCCAGAGCACCACCAGCTTCTGGATCTTCCAAATATGGATCTTCAATAGGCAGCCTGAGAAAATGCAAAATACATTCATCCTGTGTTCTTGATCCTACATGCTCACATACTTTATTCCAATCATCTTTGTACATTTCAAGGCCTACAAAGAGAAAAAATGCAAGATTTTACTTTTAAGGAACACCACCAATAATTAATTCGGGCCAGGTTTTGTTTAACTGAAATTTTGTAGATTTAAATTTTTTTTCTTTCTACAAGCATTCCTGAACGTAGGAAAAAACAAGTCTTTTTATTAATTTATTTTTGCAAAATGATATGGAAAATATTTGCAGAAAAAAAATACATTAGTGTTTCTGAATGCATGCAGGACAATCTATAGGTTTAGTTGTTTTAGTAAATGATTTCAGCTAACTTAAAGTTGATATTATTCATATGTAAAATTCAAAAGTGTGCAGACAATCTATTAACTTAGATTTCTGTAAATGATTTCAGCAAAATGAATGTCGAGTTCTAATCTTGTGAATCTTATACTTCGTATTTACATTTTTTAATTAAAAAGAAGTGATTTTGTGTATGAATTCAGTTTAAGTTTTGTGTAAATTAAAATCCTACCTTCCAGCAGTAGAAGAGTTTCCTGTTCTGTCCATTCTCGTGTCAATGATGCTGCAGTTTTATTCCTTAATACAGCAGGCTTTTTGGAATACTGATCCAATTTTAATCCAAAACTGGCCAGCGGTTCTGCACCCTCTGGCTTTTTTGTTTCTTGTGGTTTATCCAAATCAAGCAAGGTTTTAGCCGCACTGGGTTGAGGAGTTTTGGGGGGATTCACAGGCTGCAATCCTGAAGGTGTATCAGATAATATATGAAAGTGTGATGTCGGTGGAGGTCCCAGAGCAGAAGGTCGCGAATCAGTATCAACCTGGTAGTTTATTAAGCCCCACTGTTCTAAGAAAGCGTGTACCCTCATTATAGCACAGACATCTCCAGCCAAATTTCTTCTACATGCTGTGCTTGTTATGTATTCTGTTGGATTTAACCTGTAGGTGTCTATCATCAAATTTCTAAAATCACAGAATCTCAGGATAAAAACCATTCTCAGTTAAATACAAATTTCAGTAAAAATTGATTTCAATATGCTTTTTCAACTACTACTAGATTTCTAAAAACTCCCTATTACCAGACCATCTCAGTGCCACAGGGATAATCTATATCAATAAGAAACTTACTACATGTAACTCTCACCTCCATTAGAATTATCTGGACAATTAAAAAAAAATTGATAACTATATTAGTGCAAGGAATTTTTTTAAGTCGATTTTAGACATGCTTTAAATAGTTGTATTATTTGCTGATATATATGCTCCATTGTGCAATAAAGTTTATTGTTAGGTTAGTGTTATTTTTGAATGTTTTTACTAAATAGTCATGATACATTTTTGTTTTAATGTACTTTTTGCAAAAAGAATGATATACTTTTTTGAATTTGAATAAGTAAACGTTAGGTGCTGATTGGATCCATGAATAAAATAATTAATGAATAAGTGAAAAAGATGTCATCCTTGAGAAATACTTGAATGTGCTCAAATCTATTTAGATGTTAATGCTCAAATACAGACTCCTTAACTGCGACCTGTCAAGTAAACATCCAGCCACTCTAGCAGAGTGGTTGAATGTTGAACCTATCACGGACCTCATAATTAAGAAGTTAACATAACACATCAAGAAGTTATTTTATACTAACAGCTTTAGATCCAAACAGAAACTTACATGAAATAAAAAATGTAATTAATGACATTTCGAAGATATATGAAAATTATCCTTCGCATCTCCGCCGTCCCTCATTACACTTTGTAGTATACAACTTTTTCCCAATCGGTACAATTTTTAAAGAAGTTATCTAAAAACATGGTGATTCAGCCGACTCTGGCTAGCCGCTCCGTAAATCGGTTCTTTCTTTTGGTTTTAAGAAGAGAAATACCTAGAAATCGTATTTCAAATACAGTGTATGTGTAGTGATACGTCTTGCTCGCAAAGGAGGCGAAAAAAGGGGGCAATATTCATCGGAAGAAGCGAATCAGGGGGTGAGTCCACATCAGATTATATGCCAAAATTTCAAATATACATAAATACCTGGTTATCTTAAATATTTAAAAACAGAAACTGTCGCGCATAAAAGCAAAATGTGTATAATACTAAACTGTAGTATTATGAATAAATATGACACTTGTAACCCTTAATGTTTTACTTAATAAAATTAAAATGGAAAATACTTTCAAACTTCTAAAACTAACTATATTACAATAAAATAGAGTGCGAACGGGTTACAGTCAAAAATTACTAACAAACTGTTATTTATATACGAGGGCATGACAAAACATTGTTACATTTGTCGTCTGTGCATAATTACACAGAATCAAACAATATACATTCTAATATAACTTTCTTAGCTATATCTTTAAACCTGTCTTTAGATACACAAAAAAAAGTTCAGCCTATCATAGTAAGTATTCACATTAATGCACATTCTATTAACTGGGTTGTACATAAAGTAGAGAGTTCGACATTGAGTTAGATGCATTAGAGGCATATTACGTGTTCTATACGCAGGAACATGCACAATCAACACAGTGAGGCATTCGGGACTAGAAATATGATTATTTGATATTTTAAATATAAAGCAAACATCATAATACTGTTACGTTTTTCCCGTGGGTTCTTAACAGAATTACAACTTTGCTAT
>MU182973.1:111054-133162 GCA_016904865.1 Pissodes strobi | reverse complement strand
CGGGCCGGGCGATGATTCATACAGACAGAGAAGCGAGGGGCACGGCGCCGGCGGGGCGGCTAGTTCTATAGGGTAGCACAAAAACGTTCGGATGGTTGTTAGTCGTGACAATACTCTCTTCTGCATTTTAAAGTGTGGATATTTAAATAGGACATTGTTTGTGTAATTGAAAGATCAATTCCCCTTCCACTCAGCTTATACCTGGCAAATTTAATAAATTTAAGTTGAATACCTTCAAGGCGTTCAATGTAGACCTGAAAAAAGGGTGACCAAACAACATTGGAGAACTCCATTATTGATGGGACAAAGCTAATGTAAAGAATTTTAAGTGTATTTACATCCGTAAAATCTTGGCAAACTCTCTTTACAAAGTGATAAGAAGTTTCGTCCACAATACAATATGTTTAGGTTGAAGGAAATCTCAGCTTACTTGGACAAAGCCAAACATTTTGTTTGCACGACCAATAGTTTTCTCATAGTGTTCAGTAAATGAAAGTTTACTGTCCAAGTAGACATCCAAATCCTGGACAACAGATACTTCATTTAAAAGCACGCCATTTACATTATAGAATAATGGGGTTTCAGTCCTCAATCTTCTAAATCGAATAGAAAAACATTTGTCAGAATTTAAACACATACCATTAATAACACACCACTTACATATTTCATTTAAGTCACTCTGAAGAATGATTTGATCATACGAAGACGAGATTTTAGTAAATATTTTGAGATCATCTGCAAATAACAGGAAATTAGATTTTATTGAGGCACCTATACCATTAATAAAAAGATTGAATAGCAAAGGACCCAGATGGGAGCCCTGTGATACTCCTGAAGTAGCAGAAAATTCGTCCGATAAGTAGCCTTCCACCCTAAACTGCTGATAACGGTCCGAGAGGTAGGACTCGAGCCATAATAATAATGAACCCGAGATACCATATTCAGACAACTTAAACAGCAGGGAGGGATTGACTTTATCAAAAGCCTTGCTAAAGTCCATGTAGATAGTATGAACCTCAGCTCCGGCTGCCATGGTACTAGAAATAAAGTAGGTGTAAAGAAATAGGTTTGTATCCACTGACCGCCCCGATATGAAACCATGCTGTTGCGATATTAGTAATTTTTCATAAACATTACTGAGTTTCAGCTCTACACAGTGTTCAAATAATATAGGAATTGTTGACAATATACTTACAGGTCTATAATTGCGAATGTCGCCTCTATCACCTGATTTAAAAATGGGCTTTACATAGGATTTTTTCCACACCAGAGGAAATACTCCAGATCTTAGAGATTGGCTGAAAAGCAAGTATAGGGGAATATATAGAGAGAAAGCACAGTACTTAAGGACAGAAGGAGGAACGCCATCAGGTCCCATCGGCTTATTTAGGTCAAGTTCTCGTAAGGCCTCTTCTATATTAGTAGCTGTGGTGTACATATCTGAGTATTGGTCGAAAATAGGAGAAGTAAATGTTGGATTAAAATCATCTGAGTGAGGACTATAAACAGAAGCAAAGTACTGTGCAAAAAGATCCCCACTATCAGCCGTACTGTCATCTAACCTCATAAGTTTAGGACATTCACCATTGTCCTTTTTGGATTTTACGAAATTCCAAAAATATTTAGGGTTACCAGTAATAGAGTTCTCCGCATGTCTAATGTAGCAGTTATAGTCAAGTTTAGTCAACGTTCTACATTGGTATCTCAATTCCGAAAAAACATTATAATCAACACATTGCTGGGACTGCCTAAGCTTTTTATGAGCTTGTTTCTATTTAAAAATTAACTTTCTTAATTTATTAGAAAACCAGGTGGGAAAGTTACTATCGACAGTTTGCTTCAAACCCTTCATACAGAACATCATAAACTTTCTCTACAGAAAAATTTATATTTACAGACATTACAGAATTCCAGTCTATAGAAGAAAAATAGGTATTTAACATATGATAATCAGCATTTTTAAAGTCAAAATGCCAAACCCAATTAGATTCAAGCTTCTGAGTGTTATGAATAGGTATGGAAATTTCCAAAGCAGGATGATGACAGTCAATGCTGACCAATCCATCGCATTGAATTACAGTTTCCACATTAAAGTTACAAATACACAAATCCAAAATTATGTTATTGTTATTTCTCACCCCGTTATACTGCGCAAGTCCAAAAAAGGCCATGTTATCACACAAAATGATCTCATTCGCGCTCCCCACATTGGTCGGAAGAAGACCTACATAATCTTCGGCGTGTGACCACTGTATCTGCGGGAGAATATAATCCCCAATGATTATAACGTTTTCAAATTGGTTACAGGCCCTTTCCACCAATGCAATGTGAGCAGCATACATCGAAGAATTCATTCCAGGAGGAATATATACAGTACCAAAAATATAATTTTGATACCCCTCGCCAAACTTATTAATCTGTGTTTCAAAGAAAATATTTTTCCAACCGTGTTAAAAAGTGCGTTGGTAGTACCTTTGTTTAAAAAGAGAAATCATGATTTGCCAGAACACTATCGCCCAATATCACTACTTCCAATTATATCCAAAATATTGGAAAAATGTATGACAAGACAAATTGTGCAATTTTTTGAAACAAATGATTTATTTACCAAATGTCAGTTTGGGTTTAGAAAGGATAAAAATACAGTTCTGTGCATCCTTGATCTGGTTTCGGATATCCTTGATTCATTCATACTGAAGGTATAACACAGTTCTGTTCTGTGACCTTAGTAAGACCTTTGACTGTGTTGACCATGGAATTCTCCTTCGGAAGGTTTTGTCCTGAAAGTCTTAACTTGTCGAAGTCCTATTTGGAGGGTAGGTGTCAGGCTGTATGGTATTCAGGGGTGACATCGGCAAAGCGTGAAATTACTATTGGAGTTCCTCAAGGTTCTGTCTTGGGCCCCAGACTATTTCTGATATACGTTAATGATCTACCAAAGACTGATCCTATATCTAAGTATACACTGTTTGCTGATGACACATCGGTTTCTGTCGGCGCTAGTACATTGGAGGCTTCCCTGGAGAGTTCTGTGGTTGCACAGGCTAGGGCTGAGGAGTGGTTTCACTGTAATAGACTGTTGCTGAATAAGGATAAGACTAAGAGAGTGGTTTTCTCGATGAGAGACTTAGGAACGGTCAACTCTCATGTTGACAAGACTCGGTTGGGACTCTCATGTCAATTATGTCTCATCAAAACTGACAAAAGCTCTCTATTTGCTTCGAAGCCTGAGAGACAATGTCTCCCTTGTTGTGCTAAAAACAGCATATTTTTCTATCTTCCATTGCCATCTTTCCTAGGCAATGCTTGCATGGGGTCATGCTGCTGCTGGTATCCGGCGACTTTTGGCTTACAGCGAAGAGCAGTTAAGATTGATGAGCAGATTAGGTTTCAGAGAAGACTGTAGAGAAGCTTATAGGGAGCTTAGAGTACTTACTGTGCCTTCCATATATATCTTAGAGAATCTTCTATATGTCGGAAAGAACATGGGTTTGTTTCTTGCTCACGAGGACGTGCATGGTCATTTAACCAGAAATAGAGGTAACATCATGCCCATCTACTGGCACTTAAGGAGGTGTCAGAGCGGCCCTGGTTACTGGGCGATAAAATTTTTTAATGTTCTTCCCATGGAGATTAAGACATTGCCGTTGTCAAATTTTAAAACAAAAATTAAAGAAGATTTTAACTAGTGTTGTGTTTTTATTTTAGTATATAAGTAAATATGTCTATATTGTTTTTAAAATTTTACTTTCTTAGTACTGTGTTGGCAATTTGAGGCAAGGCACGCAATGTTTTGAAATATTTGTATTCTTACTATTATTATTCATTGACGTGTGTAAATTACTATGTAATATTGACATGAATAAATTTATGATTATGATTATGATTACCAAAACAGTAGTTGGTCCCTCCCAGTTGAACAGCTACCCATATTTCCTCCACAGTAGGATCCTCAATTTGCAGCAAACGAGATTTAAAATCATCTCTTATAGCAATAAGAACTCCACCACCGCGCTTTTTCGCACTGTTTCTACTGTTTCTATCATTCCGATAAACTATATAACGATTAGAAAGAAGCTCCGAGTCATTAATATTACAGTCCAGCCATGTTTCCGTTAAGGCGATAACAGAATATAATTCAGATAACGCTGCTGACAGGAACTCCTTGAGCTTAGTACGTAACCCTCTAACATTTTGGTACACAGCTGTGACTTTTTCTATAGGTTTGCTGGTAGGTTGTTCACCGGTTGAAAATTCCCATTCCTCATAGGTTGTCTACGTGGACGAAACTCCTTGATGGCAGTTCCGGTGGGCCATAATCCAGGATCCAAAAGACCTTTAATCAGGGTTTCTTTGACTCCTATTTTAAATGAACACACATATTCGTTTTTGTCGAGGACATGGCACCGGACATCACTAATTTCCAGATTTTTTGTAACATATTCAATTACATCCTTCTCAGTGGTTCCAGGGTTACAACGCCCCAGATATATCCATTGCCTGCGCTCAGCAGCTGTAAAGGAGCTGACTGTTGCTCCCGTGCCGATCACCGGACGATTAGTTGAAGAACGATTTCCAGGTGGAATGATCGGACTTTCATGTTTGTTGTGAGATGTCTGTAACTCGATGAGTAGGATTTGAAGTTGATATAGATTGGTTCCCCCCAACACTAAATGTGGTTTTCTGGATGTAACCAGCTGCTGCTGAAGCACTTGGGGGCAGCTCCTTTGATTGCAGAAGCTTTATAGTAGCTTTAAGCTCCTGCACTTCTTTTTGCAGGATATTAATTTTTTTGTCAAATTCTTGCCTGATATCATCAATATCACCCTGCCTAGTTGTTGGAAGTGGAACATCAACATTACCGTTGATCTTTTTAGTAAGCTGTTGGATGCTCTTCTTTGACTTATCCAAGTTATCAGTAATGTCACTTTTGATAAAGGTAATATTTTTTGTGACTTCTTGCAACTCAGACTTCAAACATTCTTGGCCAGTTGATAATGTGGCCATCTGGTCATGGAAGCCAGAGAACTTGTCCTGCAATGAATTGCCTACACCGTCAAGCTTTAGAGCAATTTTGTTTGAAAGTTTGCTATACAACATATTAAAAGCATCCTGCATCTGGTTCCTTAAGTCGGCTATACCACCAACTGAATCATTACTATGTGTCTTGACGGAAGTCACACAATTATTACAAGCATACAGCATGACTCTGGTCTTCATCTGTGTTACTTGGGCTTCTGAGGTAGAAAACTTGGAACATGCTATGCAGTTTACGGCATTGCAGAAATCACAGTTAATCTTGTATTTTATTTTCTTCTCAGTTAACTCAGTTTCACACTTTGAGCATAACATGGTTCTAATGATTAGATTAGGTGAAATCGACTATATGCGAATCTTGTTCAAAAAGCAACGACGACTGCCGAAATCAGCTGGTGAAATGCACTATATGTTTCTTAGCAATAAATGGAATGTGGTTTTTCAAATGTACACAGAAGAATAATGATTAGCGGCAATAAACAAATCAGAACAAAGCACTGAATTCCGATTAAACGACAAGGCGCCAACACGTGAAACTTTGGCAAAAGATAGCCGAGTTAGCACTTAAAAGGTATGCAAAAAATGACGATTTAATTACGACGAGAAATGCTGAAATTACAGTGTAATAACGCAGCGTATTAAATATGTACCCTCTTGTTTCTAAGCGCTATCACCAGTGTTTGCCCGAGTATAAATAAATTAGGACATATTAACCTGAATGGTAGGTATTTCAGAACTGAATTATTCCATTAAAGAATATAGGCATTACTTTCCTCTTAATTTCATCTATAGAATGTAATCAAACAATGCTTAGTATGAAAGCATGATAATATGGTGGGTCTGCTCAGTACCCTGCCCATCATCTTAGTTGGTAGTAGCAACCAAAGTTATGGACAATTAAAAAATAAACAATTAGGTACACTAAGAAAAAGATGAGATTAAATATACTTAGTTTAAAATTGCCTTAATAATAAGTCATACATTCTGAAAAACAAGCCTTTCTTACCTATATGCAATGTAAATTTCTGGAGTTTTCGATTTGTTCTTGGCATTAAAAAACTCAGGCATAGCTCTTTTCTCAATTTCATTGATGGAATTATAATTAAACCATGCTGCATACGAAGGAATTAATATATAGTGTGTTTGTTCAGTTACATTATCTTCCTGTCCATCATCTGGAGTGTTGCCTTCACTAGTTTTCTCTGCTTGTGAATTCTCTTCTACTGGCTTTGCTTCCTCCGGTTCTTCAAGTTCTGTTATTGAACCACCTTTTAATGGTTGAAGTTCATGGTCCTTCTTATTTGCTGCTGCTTGACCATTAGGAGATGGAGCTACTTCTACCACATTTGGTTCAGGCATAGGGTCCTCCATATCTTTTGTCAGATCTTCAGCTTCATCTTTATTTTTCTTGCCTGGGGGTGCATTTCTGCCGCTTTTTCTTTTTTCTCTTTTAGGTGAAGGTGACCTCTTTCTCTTACGTTCTTTCTTTTTGCTGTTTGATTCATCTGAAGGGTTCATTAGATCTTCAACGGACATTAACCTCGGATGCACCTTTTTCTTACCACTTTCATCTACTTCATAATCTTCTTCAGACATCCATTCATTATACTGATCAGTGTCAAAAATCCAAGCATATGTCACTCGCCAGGGTTCTGACTTTGGACTTGGACTATCCACTGACATACTATCAAGTCCAACAGACTCTAGATTAACCCAAGTGTCAAAGGAATCTGGAAAGTAATACCAATGCATTAATACCATTTTATCCCTTTTTACTACTGGCCTTCCATACTCTTCTACTGGTGCATCAGTAGGATTGTATAGAATATGAGTAGCATTTTCTTCTGAGTCTACAACTTGGCCATTTCGTTTTCTTATTATATCCTTTATTTTCTGAGTGACGGATTTATCAACATTTTGGTCAATGTAAATGACAGGAATTACATACAATTTGTTCTGAACTAAGGCCTTTTCCATGGCTTGGAACATTTCATTGATTTTGTCCACCTTTGATGTATTCTGAAATAGTTAGCAAAACAGGACCTTCTTTAACACAAAACACAACACCAAGAGATTATGCTATATACATACCTTTCCTGATGGAATCTCAAAACGACGCCAACCTTGATCCGTTTTAAATTTGTAGGCCGCAGCTAACATGTGACATAAGCCTCCACCTGGCTTGAAGTCCAGAAAAAATTTTACCTAAAAAATGTATAAGAATACAAATCAACTAAGTATCTAGGACAATATATTAAACATTTTTTTTCTGGATCGATTGATAAACCTACAAACGAGCCTACAAAGCCCACTTAAGTAATTTGCTAGGTAATATATGTATTTTATATGATGAGCCTAAATATGCCCAAATATTCAAAGTCCAATCGACAACATACTGTTTACCTGTTTATTTAAAACATTTTCAACACTATTTTATTCCACTGAATGGAGCAATACTACAATTTATTTATTATGCAATACAAGGGTGAAGGGTATTGAAAGTAAATATTAGAATTTTATACGTACAGAGTGCATTTAAGCATCAATGCCCAATATTAAAATAAAATTTACAATATCAAATACTTAGGTATGTTCATTAAAACATAAAAAGAATCAACTAAATCATGCAATACCAACAAGTAATACAAATATAATAAAAAAATTTGAGACAATCTTTAAAACAAAACTAAACCCACCTAATAATTACCACGTTTTCATGGAGTCGTCTTGGTATTGAAACCCCCATGAAAACAATAGTTTTCAGTATAAAGATTGATTCACCTTTTTATCAGATGGTATCAGGATTAAAATTAACTTGACATATGATAAACTGACCGTATTCATGTTCCTAAACAGATAATGTTCGTACCTTATTGGTTCCTACACATATCAAAAATACTTACATTCAAAAACTACAGCACTAAATTACAGAGAATAGGACCAAAAAAAAAAAGAAAAAAATAAACTTAGTAAAAATCATAAAAACACTGGCTGGATCTCCTGAAAATGTGGTAAATCTTAAGGGGTCTGGTGACACATAGGTTGTATTGATTTTGGCAATTCTCTTCTTTTCACTAGAAAGATAGATAGAGTAGTTCGTAAATCGGAGGATCCGTCACATTTGAGCCGCAAAAATATCTTCAAAGTTGGGTTTTGAGGCTAAATTGACGTAGAACGCCAAAACTTCCACTACTACTTTCTTTTATTTTTATTTATTTATTTATTTACTGGATAACCCCATTAACAGTTTACAATTAACAACAATATAATAAGCTATAATAGATAGACAGCGAAACCAACGTACACAAAAAAAATACATACAGGGTGTTTCAGAATTGAATGCTAATCCTTAAGGGTGATAATCTTTGAGTGATTTTAAGAAGAAAATGTCATATGAACATAGGTCCGCAACCGCTTTATTTTTGTTATTCATTTTGGGCATGCCTTGGGTTACTTTCGGTTAGTTTTGTTTGGTTGCACACCCGAAGCTAGCAGAGGGCCATGTAAGAAGTGAACATACAAAGGAATAGTGTCATCCAATGAGTGTCTCTATATTATTCTTTTATTTAGGCGAATTAATGCAAATGTACATTGATTTTATAAATGGATTAGTAATTAATTCGTAAAATCAGTGTGCATTTCCATTCATTCACGTAAATAAAAGAAAGAGTAGAGACACTCATGGCACACCAGAAAAGTTTTGCTAACGAAACTACAGTAAACATCTGGCAACAGTGTGCCTTCATAAAAATATCTGTTTTCTGTTTCGCCTATTGTGACATTTGACAGTAAAAATGAGGATATTTAGAAATAACATTTAATTTTCTTTAATGAGGCTATGAGTCGCTTTAAATTAGGATAAGAACACGCAAACTACGCAAATGTCTCCTAGATAATATTTTCACCCAAGAATTGATTTTCAACTGTGTTTTGCCTATATTTCTAGTGCTTTTGTGAAGTGGTGCTGGAAATTTTGTGTCAAAATTCGAACTTTGGAGCCATTTTTTAGGTTCAAATGTATTACATCGTCCTCCGACAAAACCCATGTGTTGGTGACACATCCCCATCTTAAGTATTATATATCAGTATCTTTAAACTTTGTATAATAAATATCTACATTACTATTGATAATGGTTACTTAGTGATATATTTAATTTCAACAGAAACAAAAACTGAATCAGAACAACTTCCATTTTCTAATGAAAGCATTCCAGCAAGTGCCTTCGACAAAATAAATACTTACAGGTATTCGGGTCATGGGTGGCTTTTGTGCCTTTTTGCCCAGGAAATCTTCTTGAAATTGCAAAAATTGTATCACAGTTTGCGATATACTTTTATTTGTGATTGGTTCATTGTTGATATACTAAAAGAAAAACAGATCAGATTTTATACAATACACATGAAGATTGACAGAACTACATCGAAAAGCCCTAAAGAAATGTACAAGAGTGAAAATTATTTACCTTCTTTGAATTCTTTTGCAGCCAATTTTTTACACCTTCCAATGCATTTAGAGTTTCCTGACTTTCGAAATATTTGGTGTTTGGACCACCATCCATTTTAGGCCCGATAGACATCATTTTGTAATAAATTACACAGATGTTTCAAAAAATGAAAAAATATTCTCACCGTTAACAAACCGGCAAGTACTTTTGTTATCTGATCTTAGCTTAGAGTTAGAATTTTCCCCCTCTTTTAATATAATTATTTATGATATTTGAATGAAGTATATTATTTACATTTCTTTCAGGCTACGGCTTTTTGCTTTTTTGTGGTGTTGTCAAGTTTCCTTAGCTGTCAATTATCATTAGCGGCTAGGTCCACGACCACCTTATAGGCCGAGTGTTACAAACCTACAAAAAAGGGGAATCTGTGGGAATGTATTTGCGGAAACATATGCAAGCTGCAGTATATTTCGTAAGAAGTGCATTCAAAGTACGGGCACGTATTACCATAAGTAATATTTCACTTTTCTCATGGCCCTCCGCTCGCTACCGCTCGCTACGGGGGCTCAAGAAAAGCAAACTAACTAGGGGCTAACCCAAACGTAACCCAAGCCATACCCAAAATCAAGAAAAACAACTGTTTGCTAACCAAAACTAACCCAAGACATACCCAAAATCAAGAAAAAAATTGTTTAGAAACTTAGCCGTAAAAAAAATAAAAAAAGCAACGGGGTTTGAACCCGGGCCGGCGCCGATAGTCGCCGAATTGAGACCTAACCATCTAAATCTCTGGACCACGACGCATCATGCTGCAAATCAATTGCATCGCGAAAACATTAAATGCAATGCCTATTAAGATCCTTTACAGCCGTAGACGACTATATCAAAATCGGCCTCTCCTATTGGTCGATCCGCATGGCCCTCCGCTCGCTTTGCTCGCTACGGGGGCTCAAGAAATGTGCTAACCCAAGACATACCCAACATGAAAAAAAAAACAGTTTAGAAACATAATCTTAAAAAAAAAATTTAAAAAAGCAGCGGGGTTTGAACCCGTGCCGTCCAGGTAAGACCCAACCATCTAAACCTCTCGACCACGAGAGCTCTTGCGACAAATTGATTGCATCACGAAGACATATTATAATACGAGATGGATCGACCTAGGAGAGGCCAATTTTTATATAGTCGTCTACGCCTGTAAAGGTTCTTAAAACACAAATGCAATCGCTCGAGTCAACGTCACCTACACTAGATGACGCTGGAGACGCTTTTTCCTCGATGGCAGTCAACAGCAATGCTGTCGCGAGACACTCATCTTATAGGTGGCCGTGCTAGGTCGCGCCGGTCTAAAATCTTCACGGCCACCTATACGACAAGGTGGCCGTGCTCGCTCTCTCTGTTATGACTCCAAAATTTATGTCTGGCGACTATCCCATAACTCTCAGCAGTCAGCTGTTTTCATGTACTTCGTGATTTAACAAATCGTTTGTATGCCTCTGATGGTCTAGAGGTTTGCATGGTTAGCCTTCACTTCGGCAACGCGAGTTCAAACCCCATCGGCTTCTTTTTATTTTTTTTACGGTTAGATTTCTAAACAGTTTTTTTCTTCATTTTGACTATGTCTTGGATTAGCACCTGGTTAGTTTCCTTTTCTTGAGCCCCCGTAGCGAGCGGAGCGAGCGAAGGGCCTGCGAAAAGTGAATTTAGGCATGCTGCTGAGAGTTATGGGATAGTCTCCAGACGTAAGTGACTCCAACGCCACCTAGTGTAGGTGGCGTTGACTCGAGCGATTCCTTCACGCCATGCCTTCGTGATGCAATCAAACTTGCCGCAAGAGCCTTCGTGGTCGAGAGGTCTAGATGGTTAGGTCTCAATTCGGCGGCTATCGCAGTTTCAAACCCCATTTCTCTTTTTAATTCTTTTTTAAGGTTAAGTTTCTAAACGTTTTTTCTTGATTTTGGGTGTCTAGGGTAAGCACCAGGTTAGCATCCTTTTCCTGAGCCCCCGAAGCGAGAAGCGAGCGGTGGGCCACGCATGAGTGAAATATAATACATCTGACACAATCGTGTCGGGAACGCTTTTAGACCGGCGCGACCTAGCCACTAGTACAATTGTCGCGGTAGGCGAGATTTCAGATACTAGTGCACTTGCGAAAGCTTTGCGTTCGCAAGTAATCACAAGTCCACTAGTAACTGAATTATCGCTTGCGGTAGCGGCCTAAATCATATATATGATCTAGGGGTAGCGATGGTAGATACCACAAGCGTCTGGCAATGGGGCGTAATTTTCGATGCCATATGCGCAAATGACAAAACAAGAATAATAGGTATTATTATGGCTTTGCATGACCCTCCACTCGCTTCGCTCGCTACGGGGGCTCAATCAATAAGAACTGACCAAAACTAACCCAAGGTTAACCCAAACTAACCCAAAAAAACAAACATAACCTCAAAAAAGCGTAAACAAAGCATCTGTCCCGACCGACGGGAATCGAACCCGCAGCGCAAGAATGACAGGCAAGCACTCTGCCTACTACACCACCGAGGCGTTGAAGAAGTTTTGCTAAAACGTACAGACGATTCCAATATTTCGTTCTTGTTTCGCCATTTCGCCCAAGATATCGATTTGTTATCTTTTGGTAATCAATATATATATTGATATTTTATTATCTGATGATATGGATCTTTTATTCCATAATAACCGTTTTCCTTATCATTGTATTTGTAGCAATTTGCAATAAATTACGTTATAACTTGAGAATTTAGAGTCAAATACGAGAACAGCAGGGAAACATTTGATTACGTATGATCTGACTTAAATATCGACGAACCGAGAATAGATGGTGTCATATTTGTAACGGAATCTGTTGCATTTTAAGTACAGTGGCTCTAATAGAGTCACTGTAGTTTTAAGATCCTTTACAGTATAAAATCGGTGGTCGTGACATGGTTTAGAACCAGTCAAGGTGACGGTCGCCTCTTAAATGAGCTGGCAAATTGCGCATGCCCAGCAAAAGCTATTCATCAACAAAAAAGGAAGAAAGGAGATCCTTTACAATCATACGGCACTATGCTATATTAGCCGCTTCTGATTGGTGGATTAACGTCACTTTCACTTTATCTACGGCCCAGTGGCAGTCAGTTTATTCCACCAGGCCTTGTTAGTCTAGTGGTCAGATTTTGTGTTTAGAATGCGGATGGCTCGCGTTCAGTTCCTGTCGTGGGCAAGACGTGTTTTCTATATTATTTAAATCTTATGAGTGTTTCTTTTGTAAATTTGGGTTAGTTTCCGACAGTTTCGTTTGGTTGCGCCCCGGAGCGAGCGAAGTGAGCGGAGGGCCATGCGTGAATAGTTAACAGTACTCTAAAGTGACATTAACCCACCAATCAGAAGGGGCTAATATTGCATAGTGCCCTAGGACTAAAGGATCGTATTATGCGAATCTGTACAGCGACTCTCGTAATAAAGTCACTGTAGCTTCGTTCGCTCCGGGGAGCAACCATACAATATACTACCTCAAACTAACGACCTTCCGTCCTGCCGTCGAAGGACGAATACGTTGGAAACAGATTGCATTAATACATTCCGTACATGCATTTAGCACCTAATGGTTGTTATTGGTCAAGCCATTTAAAATTTGAACTTCTATCCAATCAACGCGCGGCTGCAAAAATCGTTTACGGAATGTAATTCGGTGCCAAATTCAGGTACGGAATGTAATAAATACTTTTGCATTGTAAGTAATTTCCGCAGGCTTGAAATAGTATGGTAGAAGTTCGGAAAGGATGAGAGGAGTCTTTTAAAGACAAGCATCCTCAAACGGCGGTTTGTGGTTAGCACACGCATGGCCCACCGCTCGCTCCGGGGCACAACCAAACAAAACTAACCCAAATTTTAAAAAAGAAACAAACATAACCTTAAAAAAATTATATAAAAATCTTGCCACCGACGGGAATCGAACAGGAGGCAACCCGAAGCATCGTATCACAAGCACAGCATCTAACTACTGCCGCGACCAGGCTTGCTCAAAGCGATTCACTGAACCGTAATGTATGTGTTGAAAACTGATTTTGACATAAACTGACATTGGTCAAAATGCATGTTAAGGTGCGTATCCACCAAAAAATCATTGCGAGCAAACGTTTTCAACTGTTTGCAGTTCTATTATTCACAATCGTCTTCACCAGCCAATTATTCGCAAAAAACTGTACTCAAAAAAGCAAAGCGCACAAACAGCAAATCCCTTTGATGTACCGACACCGCACATTTGCAAACAATCGCAAACGTTTTGCGCGCTTGGTGTATACGCACCTTTATTGGATAGCATTTTAAAAGCTAAGACAGAAAAGTAAAAATTTTAATTTTCGCTCTTGTACCATTTTCATTTTATAACCTCCTAAGTCAATGGCCATTTCCAATTATTAGCGTCTAGGCAGAGATGCGCCTCTAGCGAGCCGCGGTTACAAACCATAATCACAGTTGGGTGGGCGGGGCTTGAGTTGTTTACTATTTGGAGGGTTTGTTTGAATGTTTTGACGATCCAGCGAATTTCATGTAACGGCTCTAGTGGTGCAGTAGTTCGATGCTGCGTTTCCGACGGGACGTTGCGGGCTCGATTCCCGACAGTGGAAAAGCTTTTTTTTTAAGTGATGTTTGTAAAAAGTTTTTTTTTTATTAATTTTGGGTACGCCTTGGGTTAGCTTTGGTTAGTTTCTTTTTCTTGAGCCGCCGTAGCGAGCGGAGGGCCACGCGTGAGTGAAATATTAAATGTTCCAAAAATGTAAACAAACGATGTCCCGCCTATTATGGTTTATAACAGAGACTTTTTTAACACGGCGAGACCTAAGCTTTTTCTTGCAATAAAAAAATGCAGGATTGTTATTGAACATGATGGTTCGCTGTGGAAACTCGCTAGGAGAGTCCGCGGAGGCTCTGCTGAAAGCTCTGAGCTTAGACATAATGGCCTAGATATTATCGACGATCTAGGGAAAGCGGAAGCCTTCGCGGACTACCTAGAGGGAGTCTACAGCGAGGTACCAAACGCGACATTGGAGCACGTAAATATCACGAAACAAGTCAATCGGTTCAAAGACCGAAAGTACCCTGTCGCCCCTGTAGCACTCGAAAAACTCAGAGTGACCCCAGCGGAAATCCGCAAAGTTCTCTGCCAACTTCCGAGAAATAAAGCTCCCGGTCCGGATAATATTCCGTACATCCTACTTAGAAACATGCCTAACAAAACCTTAATCCAATATATGCACATTATTAATGCAATTATTCGGCTGCAACACTTCCCCTCTGCCTGGAAGAAAGCGTGCATAGTGCTGTTCCCCAAAGCAGGCAAAAACCTGAAATCGCCGGCCTCATATAGGCCAATCTCGCTGCTAAACACACTCGGTAAGGTCGCTGAAAAGCTTCTGTTGCGGAGGATCAACAGCGCGGTGGAAAAACTGCGCATTTTGCCGCAGGAGCAGTTCGGTTTTCGCGGAAAGCATGGCACTACCATGCTAGCCGCGAAAATCGCAACTGACGTCTACCAATGCTTCAATGAGAAGCAATCTACCGTGATGTTGCTCCTCGACATAGAAAAGGCTTTCGACAAGGTGTGGCACAATGGACTGCTGTTCAAACTGTATGTGGAGTATGGACTGCCACTGCATTTAGCAGCTCTGATTGAGTCATACCTTGCCGAGCGCACCTTTGAAACCCGAGTGTGTAAGCAGACATTGTGAGTCAGGCGCATCCACGCCGGAGTACCACAGGGAACGGTACTATCACCACAACTCTTCAGTTATTTTATTGCTGACTTTCCTTCAAATCCCAATACCCGTCAAACCCTGTATGCGGATGATACAGTAATTTATTCCCAAGATCCTAACGCCGAAGTGGCCAAAACAAACATTACACGACACCTTGACACACTTACACAATATTACGAGAAGTGGAAGATTACCCTAAACGCTAGAAAAACAGAGCTTATAGTGTTATCGCGCAAGCGGACTAACATCGAAATCACACCTCTCGTAATAAACAATGCACAAATTACACCTAAAGACAGAGTCAAATATCTTGGGATAATTTTTGATAAGAAACTAAATTTCAGTAAGCATATAGAACATATAACTCAGAAAAATATCGCTATTAAAAAGAGCCTTAATATTCTCATATCGCCCAGATCATTTTTAAGCCCCCAAAATAAACTTATTATTTACAGATCCATCATAAGACCGGCAATTTTATATGGTGCCCCTATCTGGTGCTCCGCGGCCAAATCTCACCTGAAAAAGGTACAAATAATACAGAACAATTACCTAAGAGCCGCCTTTTCGGTCTCCCTAAGGGATAGAATCAGAGTAGAGGACCTGCACGCGTGGGCGGGCATGGAACTCATCAACGAGCATATAGACGGCCTAGCGTGTAGGTTCTTTGAATCTGAAATACGGGGATCACCGCTGACGGCGGACATAGCCAACGAGAGATTTGACCCGGAGGGCCGGCCAAAGCACGGTCCTATATATAGAGACTCGACAGTTTATTTTAAACCAATCAGACCACCCTAACCAAGTTTTCAAACCGTGAATACCCATTGTAAATATTATATAGAACACTTACACACATCCCTCTTTCATATGAAAATAGCAACACTAAACCGAACAGCTGCGAAACGCGCCTAAATCAGCTTCATTGCTCCCTCGTCTGACCCGACGGAGAGCGAAAAGATACAGATACACAGCTGAATATAGGTAGCTGACAACATCCATGCATAAAGAACAAGATAAAGCACTTAATATAGAGAGTGTTATTAAAACAATGACACAAACACAACCTGGCACGTACTCACCTACCAGGCTCGAGCATGGAGGTGAAGCGTGCAACAGGATACTGCAAATATTGCACTATAACATTAATATAGACATACACCATAACAACACCGCCACGGATGCGTCCTATTTACCGCAACCGAATATAAATCTCGCTCTTTGCTCCTGGTATGTTACAATTCCTGGCCACCGGAGCCAGATTTAGACACTAAGTCTGAAGAACTTGTACATATGTAAATATTAATTTTTACTCTTCAACCCTCCTCTGGGATAGTACATGTTGTAAATATAATTGTTTGTATCGTTCCGTATTGTACGCTCATCTATGAGCAATTCTAAGCAGGGTTTTTGCAGAACTTTTCCCTGCATTAAGTACTTTATCAATAAAAACTAAAATACTTCATTACAAACATACACTACAGCCAAATGCTGACACTAACTGGTAGGTGTTTTAAAGGGGTTGAGCCCCAAGGAAAGCTAATAAATAAAATAACAGCATCACATCCCCTTTTATTGTGATAGGGCACACACCTTGCCCCGTTTAGGTGCTTGTAACCCGCGCCGAAAACGCGTTGTCTGACGTGTAGCAAAGCGCGGGAAAAAATCATAATGTGTCATAATGTACTAAAATTTTGGAAATAAATGTGAGATGATGATGATGACATGCGCAGCTTTATGATCCCACTTAGACTGGCAAACAGTTGTCCCAGACTTGACGAGTCGGTATTTTTGGGTATATTTTAGCTAAAGAGGATATGACTTGAGATCTATATGGTTCATGTTTCACTGTTGCAATTGTTATTGTTGTTAATATTATTGAAGTGAAACTTCTTGAGCGAGGGTAAAATCAGAAAAAAAGGCTTATCAAAGTGAAACGCCTCTTTAATTAAACATGTTCCAGTATAGAGGGTTGAAATTTTCAAGACATGTAGCCGTGGTAAAATAAGGATCCTGGATCCCCCCCACGCCCCGTTCGGCTAGGAGAGAGGGGAGAGAAGAAAAAGCTAAAATAATTAATTTCGAGAGAACGGGAAGAGGTACGAGGTCGAAATACCTTTGACCATATGGGGGGACCAGGGCTCTAATTTAAGGGGGGCTTTGGGACAAAAAAACGTTTTTTGCCGATATCTCTGCAACCAGCAACACAGTCTGGGATCGAAAATCTGACAAGCGATGGTCATCAGTGAGGAAATGGGAATTAATTTAAAAAAATAATCAAAAAGGAATTAATTAAAAAAAAGTTAGAGAAACGCGGTTTTCGGCGAAAAAAAGGAAAAAAAATAAAAAAGTGTCGAAACCGGGGGCCAAAGTTGAGAAAAAAAAGCTTAAAAAAATAAAAACTCAATTCCTTATATCTCTTTCAGAAGTTTCACTTCAGTTGTGTGCTTATAAAGGTGAGCCACATACCTTCTTTTAATTATTGTTAATGTTATTTTCTATTGTGTTGTATTGAATTGTACGAAAGCGTAGAGCTGCCATGCCAACATTGAAAAATATTTTCATGAAAATTAACACTTTTTCTGTCAATTTACACTTTTTCTGTCAATTGGTCAATTGACACTTTTTCTGCCAATTTACACTTTTCCTGTCAATTGGTCAATTGACACTTTTTTCTGGCAATTGACACTTTTCCTGCCAATTTACACTTTTTTCTGGCAATTGACAATTTTTCTGTCAATTTAAGATTTTCTACCATTCGCGTCTAGGCACACTAATTTTGAAGCTTCACGCCTGCGTACGTGCTAATTCATATAGGTATTTTTTTAAAATTGTTTTATTCTTGATTTTGAGCATGCCTTGGGCTGGTCTTATTGGGTGGCGCACAGGGCCGGATTTACCACTAAGCACACTAGGCAATTGCCTAGGGGCGCCAAACCCCAAAGGGGCGCCGGTGTCAGCCAGCGTTTTGGTATTTAATTAATTGATACCTGAAAAAGGGAAAACAAAAAAAGATAACTTTACCTGAATTTAATTCAGTTTTTTTTTCAATAGTAATTAAATAATTATTTCTTATTTTATTTGTATAAAGCATATTCTGATTGCAATTATTTCATAAAAACAAAGATAATACGCCAAACTCAAGGCGTCAAAATAGCGCATAAAATGTTCGCATATTCCCGTTCGCGTACAGATTTGCCTAACGTCTTAGCTTAATATAGCAATCCTTATTAGTTAACAAAAAATGTTGTGCAGCGATATCAACTATATCCAAAATATCTCTGAAAAACCGGTAACATAAGCGGAGGTCACGGGGCTACTTAAGGATTTTAATTCTTTAGAAATGGGAATTTTAACTGCATCTTGGTCCGACGTCTTGGAAAATGTCGTCAAGCCATCAAGTCACTCCAAACTGACGATACAGATTTATCTTCGCTATAAAAATCTATTAGTGATTAACAGGGTATTTTTAGATCTATTAGAGATAACTATAATTTTTATGAAGAGCGGGTAAAGAAGAAAATTACTAAAAAGGCCTAGAGAGAAAAAACAAGAACAACACAATTTGATGAAGTTTGATGGAAAAAGTGATTTTAGGATTAACATTTATAATAATATTCTGAACTCCTTGAAAATTTCGTGTTTTAAAGTAATATAAAAACGATGGAAGATGCGGAGATCTGCGCTAATTCAAAATCATTGCAAAATGTATATTCATGATTTAGATGAATCATTCATTGAGGAGATCCTTCAATTTAAAACTTTTATTAAAGAATTTGATGATATCACCAATATCAAGCACTATCCTAAATTTATTAGATGCAAAAACTTGGTAACTATGTTTCGAAACATCGAGATAGTGTCAAGAATTTTGTTTAACCCTACCAATTAAAGATACATCAGGAGTAAGATCATTATCGGCATTACATCGAACAAAAACATACTTACGGAACTCGGTTGGCCAAGAAATTCTAAACAACTTGGCGGTTCTTTCTATTAACAGTGACATTACTAATAAAGTAACGACAAACCCAGCAGCGAATATGGAATCTGAATTTCGGAACGTGGAATGTATTAAGCTGGTATCGACTAGGAGCAGCCCAGAGAACTATATCACAGCTAGAAAAGTATGGAATGGATATTAGGGCTATCCAGGAAATCAGGTGGCTAAATAGGGGTAATATAAAAATTGGTAAATCGGTGGTATTTTACAGTGGCAACAAAAATGGCGCCCATCAATTCGGAACTGGCATTGTAATACAGGAATACCTATTGTACGCAGTAATGGACTTTGTACCCATTAATGAAGGAATATGTTACATTAGACTAAGAGGTCCATGGTACAACTACACACTAATATCGGTAAGCGCACCAACGGAAGAGAAGGACGATGATGAGAAGGACAGAAGGACACTTTCTATGACCAACTTACCAGAATTCTCGACTCGATCCCCAAGCAGGATATGTTATTGGTACTGGGCGACTTCAATGCAAAACTGGGTAGAGAAGACTGGTTAAGACCACATGTTGCACGACATAGCCTACACGATATAAGCAACAACAACTGACTACGGGTAGCAAATCTAGCAGGACTCAACAATCTCATGGTCAAATCTACTAGCAGACGTGGATATCCAATGATGGTGTCACAAGAAACCAAGTAGATCACATCCTAATCGATTCCAGGCACTGAAATAACATCATAGACGTCAGAAGTAAAAAGAGCTGAGGCGGACTCGAATTATTTTCTAGCATGTGCCAAAACAAGAATAAGGATCAAGAAACAAAAGACAGATCTACAACAAGCAAATAAGACAGCTAAATGGACACGGAGAAACTTAAGGAAGAGGAAACCCTCGCTGACTACAAATCTAAAATTGCAACTAAAATGCGGAATATACCAAAAACGTGTAAGGATAACGCCAACACCATGTGGAATGTTATACAGACGATCATTCTGGAAACATTGGAAACAACTATCAGAAAGTGCGAAAGAACAAAGAAAAATATCTGGTACCATAGAGATTGTGAAACCATACAGAACCAAAGACACCGAGCTAGGGCTCAAATGTTACAGGACCCTTCATAGGACACCATAGATAACTTTAACAATGCAAAACGTAGAGCAAGAAAACAGAAACAGAAAACTTTATGGTAGACAACGCCCTGAAACAAGGTGATAGTTTGTCTCCAATATTGTTCAATATCGTTTTAGACGCAACGATCAAACGGGCTAACATTGACGTAGAAGTTTTTTCAAGCAGTGGACCAAACCTGATACCGGCATTTGCAAATGATATAGATCTTGTCAGTAAAACAACCATTAAAACCAAAGAGTTGTTTGGAAAAATAGAAAAGGAGGCAGACACAGTAGGATTAAGTATTAATGAAGACAAAACAAAATACATGTATAATTCCCGGAGGCAGGGAAGAGATCGACTAGGGCAAAATGTAACCAGTGGCACCTGAACGGGTCTCAGAATTCATATACCTCGGCGCAGTCATCACAGCAGATAACATAAATAAAGAAATGTAGGCTCGCATACAGAGCGGTAATAGATGCTATTATGCACTAAGAGAACTGTTCCAATCGAGAATGTCGCGATCCTCAAAACTAAAATTGTACCATGCTACTGTAAGACCGGTAGTCATGTACGGATGTGAAGCGTGGACCCTAACCAAACCAAACGAAGACGTCCTGCGAAGGTTCGAGCGAAAAATACTTAGAAAAATATATGGACCAACGCAGGATGTTCAGGGCAATATCGAATAAGAACAAACGCGGAGTTAGAACAATAATTGTACCAGGGAGATATTGTGAGGGAAGCAAAGTCACAAAGATTGAGATGGGCAGGACACATATACAGAGCACCGGATGACAGAATGCTGAAAATAGCATGGCAGGAAGCACCGACGAGCAGAAGACCACTTCTATCGGATATACGGAGGATGAGCATTGAAAATGAACAGGAAGCAATGCTAGATAGAAGTCGATGGAGGCAAATTGTGCTTGCAGCCAAGACTCACATAGGGTTGTAGTGCTACTTGAAGAAGAAGAAGATTACTAATAAAGTTGATTTCCAAGAAATAATATGGGAGTTTGCCACAAAAAAAAAGAGTCGAAAAAGAATATAGAATATTGTTATATGTTTTTTTTTTAATGAACTGTTACCCATTTTATTTTTGATTTGTTCTTTTATTTGTATTAAGAGTATTAGTATTAGTGTATTTATAATGCAGTACTCAGTACATCTATTTATATGTTACGTTGGCAAGCAATATTTTCAATAAAAATTATGTGCAATTTTTTCTGCCATGATAATACCTTAACTCTATTTCCTTTTTTTATACCGATACGAAAATTGTTGGGGGGCGCTTAGAAAAAGAGTGCCTAGGGGCGCTTTTATTGTAAATCCGGCACTGGTGGCGCACAGGGCCGAAAAGTCGTTTTTTGGAAAAAACCTTTTTCGGGTATCCTGAAGGGCCAAAAATTATTGAATTTATAGGATTTTACATAGGGCGTCGATATGATTTTTTTAAAAAGTCAGATTTTCGACAATATTAGAAAATACCACCGAAATATCAACAAACAGCTGTACTGGAATGAAAAATTACGTATATTGCTACAAAGTACAGGAAAACTACAATAACAGAAATATAAGTAATGTACAGAACAGCAGCAATACAGGATTTTTAGTTACAAAAACGCAAAAATAGCCTATATAAACAATTAATTTAGTCATTACGTACAGGGCCTGTTCCTTATAATTAGTGGAGCTTCTACTACTTTTAATTTTAAAGATGTGAAAAAAGTTTAAATACAAAAGTTGAAGGATTTTACCTCTATTATCTTATGCATATGTCAGAAAA